>OZ010572.1:106980807-107063307 GCA_963932145.1 Acanthosepion lycidas
ATATATATATATATATATATATATATATATATACTTAAATATGATTAATTAATGATGAACATATCATCTTCGTTTATGATCGATTTCTCCATGATTCTTCTGTTGAACTTGGAGAGTAATTACACATTCTTAATGCTCAAAGTAGATATTAATAGTGTTATAAAAACCTCGGAGATTTCCAGTAAGATATCTTTAATCATTTCTAAGATACGAAGTGTCAAAGCTTAATCTAACAAATAGACAATTTTTCTTTTTCACGATTTGGACAAATTTGCTCTTACACAAGGTATATATATATATATATATATATATATATATATATATATATATATATATATATATATATATATACATATATATTAGAGATATTTGAAATTTACAAAAATGTATTGATAGAAGTTAGTATGCAGAGTAAAATAATATTAGCTTAACCCTAGAACACTAACCATGGGTATATATTACCCAATGCAAACTTTACTATTTTTAATCACAATTTTCAGTGGCTGATTTTCTTACCTAAATAATATGTTTTTAAGTTCCTCTTAATGTTAACTCAAAGTACAAAGGTTGAAGTGCCTTCATGTAAAATATTTCAAATAAAGATTTATATTTAATATTTTTTTTGATATTTTCAAAATCGGGTATGATATACCCATGGTTAGTAATGGTGTAACTTTAATTGATAGTTAGTGTTCTACGGTTAAGATGTTTTAAATGTAATAAAACCTATTTTTTTTTTGTCCATAAACATACGTTGAAACCTGGATAAAGGGAAGGATCTCACAACTGGTAGAAAACAGAAAATAGCAAATTATTGAGTGAGGTAATGTCTATATTAATGATGTCAATGGAACTCTGCAGAGATCCTCAAACGATACAGAAAGCTGTTGAAAATATAATTTGAGAACTCGAAGTGAAGGAAAAGGCTACAAGAAGTTGTTTCCTCGAGTTACAGCGAAACAAACACTTTTGATCAGCGCTCAGATTTTCGAGAAGGATGGAAATGAGGGGGTCTAGAAGTACAAAAGTTGTAGAATACTTTGTGAATTGGGATCTGTAAAAACATCTCTTAGGCAACCTCCTCTCAGTAAATTAAGTATTTTAATGCGACAAAATTAGGCGAAGAAATACATGAAAATTGACTTTTCCAAAGCAATTTTCACGGACAAGTCTCGAGTGACAGTTGATGGACCTGATGGATGTGCTATATTCACTTACGCAGAAATGCCCTGATGAAAGGTATAAATCCACCTTTTATCACCACAGCTATGGAGGAATTAGCAAGACTTGTATTAATATATCATTATGATTTCAAAAAAAAAAAAATCTTATAATTTAAAAATATTTTCTGGCTTTAAATAACCTGCAAAGGTTTGAAAAGTAGTAAAGAACGAATCAATCATTTGTCTATAAATGTCTGTCTATCATAAAAATGCTAAAAAAGAAACGAAAATGTTCAAATTCATAAACTCATGTTATTTAAAATATATAACATATACATTAATCCCAAAGTAAGAAGTTAAATAATAAATATATATATATTTATTTTTGTTATTCTTTATAAATACTTGTTACAAAACAAAACCCTTGCACTCACCTAGATAATGGCACACGTTTATATATATATATATATATATATATATATATATATATATATATATATATATATATATACCCACATGAGGTAATTTTGTATTTTGTTGCTGCAAAATATACATGCTTTGTTATAATAAATACAATTGAACTCACCCTGTGCATCATATGATTATATATCACGGAACATATAACATATTAATTGTACTATATATAAATATATATATATATATATATATATATATATATATATATGTGTGTGTGTGTGTGTGTGTGTGTATAATAATAATAATAATAATAATAATAATAATAATAATAATAATAATAATAACCTTATAAATATAAGGTATACTCGTGCGGAAAACCTTAGGTGTTTTGGCTTGTAAATGAACAAACCAATACCCAAGGAAAAATCAGAAATATAAAAAGAACGAAGACCATGAAATTGAGGCGAAAACAATCGACCAGAATCCAAGCTCAGAGTCCAAAGAAAAAAAAACGACACGAGTGAAGTAAAAATAACTAAGCAAAGTGCTCAAAACATTAAGTAGAGCAAATCTAACTATGAACCTAAAGAGCCAAGTAAATCTATTAGGTTGGTGCAAAAATAATATCGTTTTTTGACGTTAAAAAATACGTCAAAAAACGACATTATTTTTACGGATCGTAAGTATTTATATCTCTCTCAATATATATATATATATATATACAGTGTAACCCAGATATAAGAGAGTTGTCGGGACCGGAGAAGAAGTCTCTTACATCTGGGTTTCTCTTATATCCGGGTTTGTTCTAATTTATATACATTAACACAGGCTCTAATTTGGGACCAGATAAAATCTCTCTTATATCCGGGTCTCTTAGATCCGGGTTACACTGTATATATATATATATATATATATATATATATATATATATATATATATATATAAATGACAATAGAAAAACTGTAGTTATTGATGACGCGTTTCGTCCAATGAAGACTTTCTCAAAGCAAAAAATGAAATGAATTTAATTAAAGAACGTAACTAATAATAACAAAAAACAGAATGTCCTTAGCAACTGGAGGAATGTAGAGAACGTTATTTTCATATTGTTAACTGAAAATAACGTCAGTTATTGTCACGTGTGGAGAATATTGTCATTATATCTGTGTTGATGTATTCAACCATGTTCTTTGAGAAAGTACACATTGGACGAAATGCGTCAGCAATAACTACAGTTTTCCTATTGTCATTTATATTTAGAAATATTGTCTTTTCTACATGTTAACTCTGAGAAATTTAAATATATATATATATATATATATATATATATATATATATATATATATATATATATATATGTGTGTGTGTGTGTGTGTGTGTGTGTGTGTCTTTTTCCAATGCTTAAGATTTTTCATTCAATTCCAGTCTATTTCATAATTATTGTATCGTTGTCATTCATTTGATTATTATCTCCTTCATTATCTCCTCGCTATCCGTCCTCCTAATTCGCTGTTTCAGTCTCTTCACTATCCTGAAATGAATACCAAAATCCGCACCGGAAATTTTAGCACAAGGCCAAAGAAATACTTCTTTTTTTTTCATCGTTGGGACAGGTAGTTCCCTGCACGCTACCTATCCTGTGTTAGTCGCATTCGTTGACCAAATAAAGCAGCATTATACATTTGAACGCATACCGCGTCCATACCGAACATTGTACACACAATGCAATCACCAATAGCATTTGAGAATGTTTCAAATGATTCTGATTGGATTGTTGGAGATAAAACGATCCGAATTAACCAAAAATCTATGCCGACTGAAAATAATTCGATATAAAACTATTACTACTACTATTATTATTATTATTATTATTATTATTATTATTATTATTATTATTATTAATAATAATAATAATTTTTTCTCGAGCTTATTATTGATAAATTTTAGATTAAACTGTTTCACGTTTATTTTATTTTTAGCTTTATTCCGCCTTATTCATTTTGATTTTTACATAAAGCATTTTTACTGTCATCACCATCATTATTATTATTAGGTTGGTGCAAAAATAATGACGTTTTTGATGTTAAAAAATACGTCAAAAAACGACATTATTACGTCATTATTTTTGCACCAACCTAATATAATTATTATTATTATTGTTCCGTTACTAATTTTGCGCTCATTATTTTTGTTTTTTAAAGAAGCTCTTAGCATAGAACTTACGATTATATCTAGCTATTTTAACTGTAAAATGATGTGACTTTGGCGCCAATTTAGTACTTCGCATAAATTCATAATGTTTGGTTATTATAAAAAGTTCATCAGAAAGATTTCCATGAACGTATTTATGAAAAAGACACAGGGAAGTTATGTTACAGCAATGAGAAAGTGACTGAAGGCAATGCCAGGTCAGGACAAATGATATAGCAGATTCTTCTTTCGATTTTATCAAGATTCTTTCAGTGTTTAGCAGGAGTACCAGATCAGATGCAGTAGCAATATTCAAAGTAAGGAGGACTGTTAAACTTAAAATATGTAAAACAGATTCTGGAGACAAATTTGTATAGCAAGATATAGTAAACCAATTTTCCTAGCAGCTGATGTAGTAACCGATTCAATATAATTTTTCCACTTAGTGTCAGCGGAAAACGTTAGTCTAAGAAGGTGCAACGAGTCATTCTCCTGGTGGTTAGCATCAGCCATGCTGATAGAAAGTAAAAGAGTTCTCCCAGGCGATTAAAAGAATGTAGTTTCGTTTTGGGGGCATTAAAATTGTACTTTATTAATATTATTAATAATATTATTGTTTTATAATTAGATTTACTCCATCATGCTGTATTTTAATTACATTATTTTAATTATAATTTTAATATATCTTATTATTTTAGATTTTATTATTTATGTGATTTCAGAATTTTCAATTCATTTTATTGTTGCTGCTTTATAGATGAAGCTTATTTGTGACTAGATTAAATCCAAACATCTTGTCATTTCTTTAATCGCAAGATTATTTTCTTGGTTATGGTGTTGAAAAGATGGGGTGAAAAAACTACTCTTACTACTACTACTACTACTACTACTACTACTACTACTACTACTACGATTACCACTACCTCTACTAGTACTACTGCCAATAATATGGAATTTATTTATCTACAAATAACACTAATAATGAAGAAAGAAAGAAAGAAAGAAAGAAAGAAAGAAGAAAGAAAGATAAAAATAAAAGTGAGAAAGAAATAGAAATAAAAAGCGGGGTAGAAAGAAGGAGAGACAGAGAGAGAAAAAATGTGAGAAAGATAGGAAGAATGCGAGAGGGAAATTAAAAAAATATAGACAAAAAGAAAGAAAGAAAGAAAGAAAGAAAGAAAGAGATAGGACGAATACGAGAGGGAAATGAAGAAATATAGAGAAAAAGAAAGAAAAAAAGAAAGAAAGAAAGAAAGAGAAAAATAAAAGAGAGAAAGAAAGAGAAAATAAAAGAGAGAAAGAAATAGAAATAAAAAGCGGGATAGAAAGAAGGAGAGACAGAGAGAGAAAAAATGAGAGAAAGATAGGAAGAATGCGAGAGGGAAATGAAGAAATATAGAGAAAAAGAAAGAAAAAAGAAAGAAATAGAGGAATAAAAAAAGAAATCGAGTGAGAGAAATAGAGAAAGAAAGAAAAGCAGGGAAAAAAGATAATAATAGTGTCTTTTCTTCATTTATAAATAGCACTAATAACATGGAATAATTTTAAGAACGCCTTCTGTTGTACAACGCCTGTCGTTTTTTCATACCGCAAGCCTTTGCGAATATGCAGTCCCCTTTCACTATTTGTGGATTGTGCCAGAAACGACTAGACGAAAAGCAATGGTTACTATTCCAGTAACGCAAAAACATCGACGAAAAGGTCGCTCCTAACATGGGTACTTCAGAGATAAAATATTTTATCAGACTTGGCTGAGCTTCGAAAACATCTTAAAGTGCGTCTGATTTCGTGTAACGTGCTGCAAACTATTCTCTAAGTTTACGCAGAAACTTCAATGTTCAACGTGGGCGTCATTGATGAAAACTTATGTCAGACTTGGTTAAGCACCTAAGATGGAGTCTATCGTGAAGCCATATAATCGTGTTCCAAATATCTAAATTTCGGCATTAAATAAACCATAGAGTTTGATATACCGCTAAACCAAAGATTCCTCGCCTGCTACTCATTCTTATTCATATAATGATTTTGAGCCTAGCGTTTAATTGCTACACGCCTTGTTAATCAGACGAACGTGCTCATCTTGATTGTTATACGCACAGCGTTTAAGCCGTTGTAACAACCGGCTTCCAGGGATCTGATATTATAAGTAACCTTCTTAAAATTTCGTAATGGTAATACCAGACGAGAAAATCTAATTCTCAAATGCCAGAGAAACCATTAGCTTTTTGAATAACTACTCATTCAATACAACACTCAAAAGTTACTAAAGGTAAAACATCACTGAATAAGGGTTGGTGTATGAAAGTATTTTGATTGGTTGATTTTGTTTAGCGGCATATCAACCTCTACAGGTTATTTAATGCCGGAATCTAAATCTTTTGAGTTTTATGGTTTCAACTAAATATATATTTTAACGCAACTGTATGCCCTCAACTACAGATAAAATGTATTGTTGGTAATTATGTAAATATGCATTGTCGTTTGGTTGATTTTGTTTAGCGGCATATCAACCTCTATAGGTTATTTAATGCGGAAATCGAAATATTTTGTACGTAATTTTATGATTTTATACATAATTTTATACTTCCAGTGTAACGGTATGTTTTTATTTTAGATATTTAGTTTGTAGATCATAAAGTGTATTATTTATAATTTTATTATAAAAATGTATATATATTTATTTTACTGTTGCATTGATTATCTGTCTATATTTCTGAGATGTGGTATTATGTACACTATTTACATTATTCGGGCTATTGTCATCATCTTTGTTGCCATATTTATCACAACTTTTCAGTCATTGTACGCTCCGGCCTTCTTCAGGTGGTTGGAATGTCGAACTGAACACTTTATTTCGCTCGCTGGGGTAGACTGTTTCAGTTCCACGCGCCATGTTTAATGGATGTGAGTTATCAGTTATCTCCTGTTAATTCACCTCTCCAAGTTCTCCACTGCCTTAACCAGGTATTGAACTCGCTACTCTTTGGGTTCTGTCATTGGATTTAACCAACGCCTTTATCAACTGTGCCACGTGTCCTTAAGGATAACTGATAACTGGCATCCATGAGACATGGCACGTGGCTTTAGAACAGTCTACCCCAGCGAGCGAAATAAAGGGTTCAGCTCGACATTCCAAATGCTGCATTGATTTTTCTTATGCTATGAAAAATGTATTGTTAGTCATTTTATTATGAAAATATACTGTTGATTTTTGTTTGAGAGTTTACTATTTCTCCATAGTTGGAACCTGAACAGGTGCTACCACTACGGGTTAAATTGAGCCTGGGAACAAAAGCAGTTAAGTGGTGTCCCTAAACGTAAGACCAAGTAGTAAGAACTATAAGAATATGCAGGAAAGATAGCGATTAACTGGAGACTTTAAGAATTTAAGAGTGTAGAAATTGGGGAAGCATCCTCTCAGGATTTTTTTTTTTTTTACTTGAGAATCTTTTTTTTTATTAACACAATACGAAGAAAATAGGGATGTTTTGTACCGGTGTACGTAACATGGAGGGTCTAAGCTCGTCAGAACATTTGCCATGAAAATAGTGATAACTAGTGTGGGACTAGTAACTTCCGGTCTGTGAGGAAATGGGGTTGTAAAGCGGAAAATAATTCATCACTAACAAGGACACGGAGACACTTTTAAAATCTATCAAGGATAGAAAGTAAGGGCCAGGTATGTAATCGAATAGGCCATATGTACGTTGGAAATATCGCCTCGTGGATTAAAATTCCGACAAAGGTCACCAGTACGAAGAGAGACACCTGAAGAGAACCAGTAAACATAATGGCTGAAACGTTTCGGGTATAAGAACCTAGCTGAGCATATTGGTCCGAATGGCACACCATATAATAATGATAATTCCAGCCAAAATTAAAACCACTATTTTCGAAATTTGTATTAGACTATACTATATTTCGAAAGTATCTCAAATGACACCTATTGTAGAGAACGAATTTTTATACTTTACGTTTTTTGTTAGATTTGATATTTTACTGTTTATCAACCTTTCGTAGTTCATTTAAAGCTGAAACATATCGGATCAAAATTAAATTTTATTTTATTTTGTTTGTGAGTGAATATTGTATTAACTATCTTTTGGAAATTATAATGATATTCTGACACAAGTCCTACTATTTAATCCATAGACGGGAGAGAAGAAGTGGATTGCTAACTTTCCCAGGGTAATTGTGCGAAAGTGAATGTTACGATCCTGACTTCAATTCGAACGCAATTCTCCGATTTCTTATTGTGGAGGGCTATGATCGCCTACGTCCTGAAGAGACACGGCATATTAAAAAGAAGTATGGTTGTTAGTAAGATGTGAGCCACGAGTTAGAGAGGTAAACATCAAGCAAGTACGGAAATTTAACTATTTGAGAAGACTGCATTTTTTACCGTTTATCAATCTTTTGTAGTTTATCTAAAGCTGAAATATATTTTTGGATTATAAGTATATTTTTGCGAGTGAATATTATATTAACAATCTTTTGGCGATTGTAATGCTATTCAGACACGTGTCCTACTATTTAACCCATAGATGGGAGAGAAGAAGTGGATTACTAAATTTCCCGAGAGTATTTGCGCGAAAATGAATTTAATGATCCCAACTGCTATTCGAACGCGGTTCACCGATTTCTTATTCAGAGCCTTTCTCCATTACACCGCACGCACATTTAAGGTTACAGTACGTGGTATTCCATACCCATCTAAGTACTGACTACACGTAGCGTTGCTTATCTTTGGTGATCTGAGGATTACCGTTGTTTAAGCCGTTTGTCTATACTTTTCGGGAGCTGGGATCTCATCAAGTGACCGTTTATTAAAGTCTTGTGCCAGCCTAGGCTTAGCTGTGGCAGAGAATTATGCGATATGGGTTCGTTGGAGCGCGCCGAAATTGTCTTCCGCTCAAACTGAATGAGAACAACAGAGAGACAGAGAATCAAGTAAATGAAAAGTATGCGTCGTTTTAAAGCGAAAATATTATGCTGCAAGAAACTGTCGGTATGGCCGGGGTGGGGCAGACGAGCTGGGTGGTGTATATGTACCAGTAAAACCGCAGTGAGAGAGGCAACGGTAGTAACAGTAGCAGCAGTAAAGAAGAAAAAACATCAGTTCTTAAGAATATTAATTTTTAAAAGACGCGTATGAATATATATAAATTGCTGAGAGAGAGACAGAAACAGACAGAGAGGGGGAGAGAGAGAGAGAAAGAAAGAAAGAAAGAAAGAAAGAGGAAAGTGAAAGCGAGAAAGAATGAATGAGAAAGAGAGATATAAATAGAAAGAAAGAAAGAGAGCAAGTGAGAGATAGGGAGAGAAAGAAAAAGAAAGAGAGAAAGAGAGAGCGACAAAGGAATAAAGAAAGTAGAAAGAAATATAGAAAGAAAGAAAGTGAGAAAAATAGAGAAAGACAGAAAAAAATAGAAATAAAAAAATAAAGAGAGAGAGAGAGAGAAAAAGAGAGAAAGAAGTAGAAAGAAAAAAGAGAGAAAGCAAGAGAGAAAGAGAGAGAGAAATGAAGAAAGAAAGAAAGAAAGAAAGGAAGGATGGAAGGAATAAAGAAAGTGAGGAAAATAGAGAGAGAGAGAGAAAATGGAAATAGAAATAGAGAGAAAGAAAGAAAGAAAGAAAGAAAGAAAGAAAGGAATAGTACTAAAGAAAGATATAGAGAAAGAGAGCAAATGAAAGACAGAGAGTGCAAGAAGGAAAGAAAAAGAAAGAGTCAAAGGAAGATTGAAAGAAAGAGAGAGAAAAAGAAAGAAATAAAAAAGAAAAGGAAATATATTAAGAAAGAACGGAAGTGAAAGAAAGAAAGAAAAAGAGAGAGATAGAAGGAAAAGAGTAAGAATGAGAGAGAGAGAGAGAAAGAGAGGAATAAATAGAAAGAATGATAGAGAGAACGATCGATGGACAGTGAGAGATATAGAGAGAAAGCTGGAAAAAGAAAGAAATATAGAAAGAAGGAGTGAAATGAACAAATAAATAAGTAAAGAAAGAAAGTGTACGAAAGAGAGAGAGAGAGAGAGAGAGAGAGAGAAAGAGAGAGAGAAAGAGAAAGAAAGAAAGAAAGAAATAAAGAGAGAGAGAGATTAAAGAATACTAGGCTAAAAACAAATGAATGTACATTATTTCATTCCTTGGCTAAAAGTATTAGGTTGGTGCAAAAATAATGTCGTTTTCTCACATAGTAACATATGGGAGAAAACGACATTATTTTTGCACCAACCTAATAGATATGTTTGTCGTAGTTTTGTTTTAAATGTCAATACCTTCTTCTTTTGTTTTTTCTCTCCACTCTAACATTATATATATATATATATATATATATATATATATATATATATATATATATATATATATATATATATATATATATATATGTCTTTCTTATACAGTTATATGACAATCATTATAAAATATAGCCTCCTCCACCTCCTCTACAAATTCTATTCGTTTTCTCTCCTCCTCTTCCACTAAATATTATAAACACATTCACTTATAATAGGCAAAGAGTAGCATCACGTTATTCACAAAAACATCAATACGAAATCGAAATTTATCATCACAAGAGACTGTACATTATCTCAGTCTAAGTTACGCTTAATTTATTTTTATACTAATGCACACCCAATATTCGGCTCAAGAACTAGTCAAGGTAGACGGTTGTGAATAACTGTAAGGAGGGGAGACTGCGATTAATGTTTGACATGAACTACTTCAGATTGAAGCATTCAAGAAAGGTGGCAGTTCTTGAAACAAAATGGGCCAATTATCCACTGTCCCCAAGGACACATGACCCAGTGGATAAAAGCGTTAGTTGAAATAATCCGGTGACTTGACCCAAAGAGTTGTCAGTTCAATACCTGGTCACAGCAGAGGTAAACAAAAAATTGGAGATTTACTAAAGAGAAATAACTGAAATTGAAATATCCAAAAAAGCCATGGCATGTGGAACGAGAACAATCTTTCCCATGGCCGAAATAAAGCTTTCGGTTCGAAATTCCAACTTTGAATAAGGTCGGAACGTACAACGGCCAAAACACCGTGAATATGGCAATAAACAGTCTGAACAATGTAAATAGTATAAATAAAAAAAAATGTGTTTGAATGGAAATACGGGGGAAATACAGATGATTCGACTACGTGGATGTTACGTGGAAAGTCCTAGATATAAATATATTAAATGGTGGAACTAAAGATCGGAGCTCATTTGAACATTTTCCATGGAAACAGCGATCGAGGAGCTATAAGGTTGCAATGTTTCCTTTGGGTGAATGATTTTGCAGAGGGCGAAAATAAGACTCTGCTTACAAGAACGATTAAACAATTTTGAACCCTAGGGCCCAAGAGCCACTTAAGATAGAGGTTTACTAATTGATGTTGTTGTAAGCGAGGAAGCAAAAGATGCATATTATGAGGATACGCAGGATAGATAATAGTTGGCCCTAGAATTGTAGAGGTTAATATTATAGTGATAGAGGAAGCATACTATCGGGAGTCAGTTGCACAACGCAACAGTTTCGAAGAAGAAACACTCTGAATGGATCTTCCTCCTTACCAATGGAATATGATAAGGATGAAGCTGGGTCAGTTCAGTAGATATAGCCTAACTGTGAATGTCTTAACGGGTGGGACCAAGGAATGTTCGCTCTGACAACTGCCATGAAAATAGCGATAGAATAACGATAGGCAAGCAAGTTTTCGTCTGTAAGGAAAGAGGCTGTCGGGTGGAAAACTATTCATCAACCACAACGATATTCCATTTTTGGTTTAATTTGATTCTTGGAAATATAGAACATGTCAGTGGTGGTGGTGGGAGTCAGGTTCGTTCTGTAGCTGCAGAATGACTCAAACATTTTTTTCCAAAAATCTTTAGCAACGGTTCGTATACAAGAGTCAGATATGAAGCCTGAAGTGAATCCATAAAACATCTTAGAGTATGTAAACGTTTATCGTGACTGTACAAAGCTCAGGGTATGAACAGTGATAATGGAATGATATGATCAATAATAATTATTGATTGATTGGTTAGATATTTGACGTCTTATCAACACTTTGCTGCTTATTTAAAGCCAGAAAATATTTTTATATCGTAAAAATATTATTGAGATAATAATGGTTTTGTGATACAATTCTTACTAATTAAGCCATAGCTGGTGGGAGAAGAGGTGGATTCATACCTAAATAAAATTTGATAAGCAAACAGGAAATAATAACGTGAATATAAAAAGGAGGGATCAATTCTATATTATAATTAATATATAAACTGGTCACTCTCTTTGCGGCCACAGGGGTTTCTATATATTTATATTCTAGAGAATATAAATAAATCTAAAAGGCATGCCTGTGTGGCTAATCAGTATTTGATTGATTGATTAATTCGTTTTCTACGGGTTATCAACCCTTTGCAGGTTATTTAAAAACAGAAATATTTTCAGATTGTAAGATTATTTTTTTTTTGCGATCATAATATTTTAATGATACAAGTTTTACTAATTGACCTATAGCTGCGGGAAGAAGAGATAGTATCAAGCCTTTCCCAAGGGTATTTGCGTATAAATGGATATTACGAACTCGACGAGAATTGGTATACGACTATCCGATTAGCAATTCCGAGCCATTGTCGATTACACCACCCGCACATCCAAGCTTACAGCACCTGGTATTGCCAAGCGGTCACCCACCTAGGTACTGAGCAGGAACTTTAGCACTTCTATGGGAACCAATGTTTGAAATTGGTAGAGTAGCAATTAATTTTGAATTAATACCAACAAACGTCTCTGCATAGAGGTAGACTTGCAGATAATTAAAAGAGCAGGATTTATCATCCTTAGAATCTGTGCAAAGTTAAATGTTAACTACATTTCATTATTTACGCTGATGAAGGTCGGAAGGCACGACGGTCGAAAAGTCAGGATAGCAAGCTAAGAAGAATAATCCGCTTATGAACAGTGTAAATAATAACTCCTCATCCCAGAAATTCAGAAGGAAGGCGATCAGGTGATAATAACAACAAAGATAACGACGATAATCCCCTCGTTAATAATATAAATATTGATAATTCGTCATCCGAGAAATTTAGGCAGACGATAGCATTACTGTCCGTTGATTGTTTTTTTAAATCTTTCATTTAAAACTGTTTTCAAGAAAAAAGAAAATTAAAAACATCCCAATCACAGACCTTGCTACCCGTTGTAGTTTATCGCTATATCCAGGACGAATTACTGAGTGTGAAAAAATCTGAACATTATTAAGGAGAAAGGATAAAATAGAAAATGACGATTGAGATTGCATTTACATTTTTGAAGATCAAAGTTCATTGAAAAACAAGAAAACGGAAGAGAGTTCTACAAGAAGTACTAAAGAAGAATCTGTTAGCATATAACTTACGGTTTCATCTAGCAATTTCAACTCTAAAGTGATGACACCTTACCTAGTACTTAGCCTTCAATTTGTAAAGTCTAGATATCAAATAGGAAAGCCTATCAGAACAATTACCATGAAAATATTCATAGAAAAGACAGAAAGAAGTTACGTTACGATGGTGGGAGAATGACTGAAACAGAGATGCCAGGTTAGGACCAGTAACATTGCAGATATTTCTTTGTATTTCATCAAGAATCTCTAAATACATGGCAGAAGCACCAGACCAGATGTGGCAGCAATATTCAGAGCATGGACGAAAGGTAAAATCGATTCTGGCAAGGGTTCAATTCCGAATTTCCTGTAGGTTATTCGAATCGAGTTAGACCTGATGAAGGCAGAATGACGTACCGGTCGAAAACGTTGTGATAACAACAACAAGGATAAAGACAATAGTCCTCATGTAAATAGTTATTACAAGTGCGACATTTGCCCTCGCTGGAGTCGGCGCATAGTTGGCCTTGTGTCAGACTTTGCTAAAATGAAATTTCAGTTTGCCATGGAGCAGTGGTTATCAAAATATGTGTAAGAATGAACTACAGTCCGTAAACCTCCAACGGTGTTTCGTAGGCTCTTCCTATTCGACTGAGATCATTTTTCATCGGGCACCGAAAATTTATTTCGCCATGCCGGACTAAACTTTAGTTTTGCAGTTATAAAAAAGATTTGCGCTTATTTTTTCCCTTTATGTTATAATGATGGGTTAATTTGTTTTTATGGCTTAACAACTTTTGGGAGGTTATTTAAAATCAGAAAATATTTTAGATTGTAAGATATTTTTTTCGAAATAATAATGATTTAGTTATACAGGTCTTATTAATTAACGCTTAGCTGGGAAGAGATGACGTGAATTCATACATTTTACGAAGGTAACGCTTAGCTGGGAAGAGATGACGTGAATTCATACATTTTACGAAGGGTGTATATGCGCGTAAGTGAATATAACGAACCCAACTGGAATTAGAACTCGGCTATTCGATTCACAATTCCAAGCCATTATCCATTACACCACCCGCACATCTATACTTATAGCACCTGGTATTCCCAAGGGGTCAACCATCTAGAGACTGACCAAGGTCGACATTGCTTAACTTCGGTAATCGTATAGGAAGCGGTGTTTGAACGTGATGTGGCCGTAAGCCCACTGATTAACAGATAGATAGATAGATAGATAGATAAATAGATAGATAGATAAAGGCAGACAGGCACATAGATAGATAGATAGATAGATAGATAGATAGATAGATAGATAGACAGATAGATAGATAAAGGCAGACAGACACATAGATAGATAGATAGATAGATAGATAGATAGATAGATAGATAGATAGATAGATAGTGTTATATACCGTACCTATGAACACTAATGGGCATGTCCCAATCCTCATAAATACGTTGAACACTATTGTAAATGAGGGTAATATGCTGTCTAAGTAGTCCACTACTAGAAGTGGTTTACCTACTTCCCGCCGCTGGCGAGTATTGTATTTTGTTGATGTTATAAAGATTACCATTTCTTTTCTAACCCCCGTTTGGGTTATTCTGCGTTCAGTAACCCCTACAATAGATAGATAGATAGATAGATAGATAGATATGAACTGAGATTGATATTTACTGACCTGACTCAACGTTGCTTAACTTCGGACATCATACGAGAACAGGTCTTTCAACATGATATGGCCATAAGCTTCTTAAGTTATAATGTCTTTTTATATTAATTGATAAAGGTTTAAACGTGCACATGATTTGCCTGGATGAATTAGGATGGGGTAGAGTAAATATCCGTCTACCTGTATCAGAGGTTTACTAGTCAGATACCTGACCTTAAGTAGCTGGGTATATACCTTCAGGGATGATGCACTGTGCACCCCTACTTATTAGGTTGGTGCCAAAATAATGACGTAATAATGTCGTTTTTTGACGTTAAAAAATACGTCAAAAAACGACATTATTACGTCATTAATTTTGCAGATGTAGTGAGAAAGCATTGTGTAGAAATGATTTTTTTAATTAGGTTTAAATAATGAAACATCTAAAGCAATTTGGAAGTCCTATCAAATAGCAGACTTGGGTTACTGGATCTGAAGAAATTTCTGTCGGCGTTTCATTTATAAATTTTATGCGCTTCTTTAAAAAAAAAAAAAGTTTTCATCACATCGTGTATATTTGGCTGTAATGCATGTGCCTAGCATATCCTTATCAGATTGAGCATCATGATGCTTGAAATGGGCTTTTGTATTTGATCACCAGTGTTAATTTGTTGGCATACTGTTCTCTTGCTCAATAATAATAATTATAATATGCAAGAAGCACAAAATCGAAACCACTAAGAGATGGTATGAGCGCCAACCAGACACAGTTACCTAAAATAACGATGTAACTATCCTCTGGGTCATTTCAATTCAAAACCAACAGATCTGATAATTATCATAAACGACAATAAATTCAGGAAGTGTATGCGTATTGACATAGTAGTACCATCTGAGAGAAACATCATGAAAATTATCGAGAAATTGTCCAAATACAAGGACCTGGAGATCGCGATTAACAAGATGTGGGGAATGAAGACTGAGACTCTACCAATAGTAATCGGAGCTCTGGACATCATGAGAAAAGGAATGGACATTTTACTGTGTTCCAGGTAACATCAACATACAAATTTGCCAGAAGATTTCCCTACTAGGAACATACCATATACTAAGAAAAGTGCTATCAATTAATGACAGTTCTCCTATAGGACATAAGGACCATAGTTTGGACTTGATTGTACAGGATACAAAGCAGTAAACATAACATTCACAAACAACAACAACAACAACAACTATAATAATAATAATAATAATAATAATAATAATAATAATAATAATAATACAAATAAAGCAAAATGAAGTAACAAGAAAAAGGCAAATAATGAGAATAGTCTAAAAATTTTCTTTTTTAGCCATTTCACATAGCCAAGTGAAAAAAAAAAGAAGCTATTATCTCTGGTCCCTGAGGAGAATAGCTTAAGTTTAAGATTATATTTGAAAGAAAATATCACTTAACGTCTATGAGACGATATAATTTTCAAAACATTGCCATATATATATATATATATATATATATATATATATATATATGTGTGTGTATAAATCATCACAAATGAAAATGGTTGCCGATGCACAAGTGCTGATTCTACAATACCATAAAACTATAAAGAGAATAACATTAAATGTTTCTCTGTAATTTATACTAATGGTTCTCAGCCTTTTCCTACTTCATATTGCACTTATAAAATAACTAAAACTCTGGGACGAAACTTTAAATTTTAATGAGAAAAAATTAGTTATGAAAGTTGCAAATAGCAAAAATAATAAAAAAGTTTCCAGAAATAACCAATTATTTCTTAGACATTACTTTCTATATTTAAATGTTCTTGTGTGAAACGTGTGATATTTTAAATATAAAAATAATCCATCAGTTACTCTTCTCTTAACTTGGGACGCACCTGGCTACCTTTTATGGTGCATTAGTGCTCTCGAGCGCGCCGACAGCAAATTGCCGATTTATACTCTAGGGTTAGTGTTACAAAAGTTTTGAGCCTAACGTTCTTATGGATATAACTAAGGGGAAAAGTAAAATTTTGTTTTAATTCTATTTTGTTTTTTGACGAATATATTTATTTTTCAATTGCGTTTGCTTCCGCAGGCCGCCCTGAGCGAAATCCCTTTTCAAAATAATCTCAGGGACGACACTGGGTAGACGAACTTTTTTGCCCTTGCATACGAAGTTATTCATGACAAACTCTTTACTTACTATCTTATATTTCCTACAGCGCAGTCAGTTCCACAATCAAAAATACACGAACAGCACAATATGTTTAACTTATGACTTGCGTAATATTCTCATATTCTCCAAGCTTTTCTTTCTCATTATGTGTCAAATAAATCTCAGCTGTCTCTTTCTGATTCCGAGTATGTTCCCTTTTTGTTAGAATTTTTCTTCTTTGTTGCTTACGCACTCCGTTCAAGATATTCTCAGCCTTCTTCTGTAGAACATCATTTTTGTTATCTCCAGTTTCCTCTTCTTCTGTAAGGAAATTCTCCAGAATTTAGTGCAATTCGGCACTCTTTTCTTTGTTTCTAACAATATTTTTCTGTTACGTAAACTTTGCTTAATTTTTGGAAATCACTTTTGTTATTTCACTGAGCAAATGCGAATGATCGTTATCTGCCACTGATGTGTCTGGTGTTTAATCGACAGAAGTAAAGGGTAAAATGTAAGGTCTTCAAAGCAACCATCCATTGTTCAAAAGAGGTTGAAAAGAAATGGAATAAATAAGTAAAATTAAATTTTCGGTATTAAGTGCTGCTTAGCTGAAGGTTAAGGGATTTCAGTCGCATGTTTATAAAAGCAGAATCTCAGAATTGTCAATTTGGTGGGCCTGTTGGCAGACGGCAGGCTGTTGGTGGAGGTGTATAGAGTAATTCATTAACCCTCAAATCGTGAAGTAGAAATGGGTACTGTCGTGCTAGGTGAGAGTGAACTGTATGAGTAACAGGAGATATATATAGGGTTGTTGTATTCGCTGGTTGTAGAGGAGGTCTGTTCCGTTAGTCTGCCTTGAGTGAAGACAAATGTAGTGTCAATTATTGACACCCCGCAAACCGTTCCAAGTGTATCCGTGTGGCAGTGGAGACTTCAGGGTTTATTGGCCCTCGTTCGAGGGCGTTCCTTCGGAGGATTGGCGCGATTGCGTCTCGATTAAGGGACGAGCCTCGCGAAACGGAGTGGTTCTTGCAGCATGTCTCACTGGCGATTGTTCGTGGTAATGTTTTCTCTATCATTGCGGCTGGCAGAGGATAGAAAAAAATTGTTTATAGTTACGTCGTTCTGTAATTGTCATCAGTGGTCAACTGAACTTGTTTTGTTTCAATAAATTTTCCTATCTGTAATAACCAAATGTATCGGAAAGAAGATTCGGGATTTAATTTCTCGCCGTGATGTTATGTTACCTTTCGTCCCCTTTTGAGAAAAGAATTGGTCTTTTTTTTTTTTAACTTTTGTAGACATCGACGCAAATGCGATCCGAAACAGAATGTGGAATTATTTGACCAGTCGGTTAAGGACTGAGAGAAGGCCAAACGTTTATGTTAACACAGAAATCGAACTATTAAAATTCAGTCAATTGATTTCTTCTTAGACCTGCAACTAGAAGATTTTAATTTCTTGCTCATATAGTTGTGTTTTTTTTTCAGTAGAAAGCTTTTATATACAAAAGAAATCAGCTTCAATAACATATATGAATTTATCAATGATCGATTGACAAAATCTGAATACTTTTAAAGCAAGACGCCAGAAAATTATTTTTACTGCGGCTCCCTGTATCAGAACAAATAATTTGAATTATTTCCATGTTTCTTAAAACTGACAAATAAGAAAATCAACTTCATCATCATCTTCATTATTAACATGACCAGCTGTGGGCGTAGTGACGCCGGGTAGCAGATTACATTAGAACATCATATATCTAGGTTGAAAGCCCGATTGCTTTATCACATTTATTCTTCAAATAATAAAGTAAAATTATATTTTATTCAGTTATATATTTAATATATTTCACGTAGGCCTTCGATAAGTTTTCATAATCGAAGCGTTTTGCAGCGACTGGAAAAGTTATTAATCAGTTGATGTAAGGTCAGCTGAACATGGCGGGCATTGTAGAACGGACCAATCGAATACCAATATTTTTGTTCCTATTTTTGATGTATGCGGCCTTGCGTAGTCAGGGAAGAGAAAAAATATTTTTCACATTGCTAAGTGCGAAAAGCATTTCGTCAAATCTTTCATGGACACGTTTTAGTGGCTGTAGGTATAAACGTTCTATTTAGCGTTTCATTGGTTTTTCAGAAACAATTCCACCACATGTAAATCATTACTTTTCTTCCATGGAGCTCAGATACTGACGTGGCTTGGAAAGCATTATCTACTGCCATTTACGTCGAACATTTGAGGTACCGTACCTTGAGAAACTATTGGGCCTCAAGTTTACATGTGACCTCACGTGGAACTCATGCATACGATCCATAGCTAAAGATACAGCTAAAATGGTTGCCTCTCTATACCATTTCTCTAAGTGCCTGTCTCCTCATGCTATCTTCTGCATTTTTCAGGATCCAGATCAGCTCGAAAATAGGTTACTGTTTCATATTTGGGAGGAACCTCATCGGTCTTTAACTTAAAGTCTTGGTAAACTTGAAAAGAGTCTACGAGTGGATGGAAAATTATTGTTGATGACGAATTATTTTCCTACCTACAAAAAATCCTTCTCCCAGGAAGTAAGTTCCACTGGAACATCGACTTCCAGCGAACTACTGTTCTCTGACTCCCAAGAGGATGTTCCCCCGATTACTACAATCTTAACTTGTTCAACCCTTGAATTAATATTTATCTTTCATTCCTATCCTTATAACCTGTATCTTAACGTAAAACTCTACCTCGAGTGCCTCTCGAGCCTTGTAAAATCGACATTATGATTTCTTATGAGTAAAACTAATACACTCGTGGCGTGTCTTGAATAAGTTGACTTACCGGAGCCCATCTGCCCTGGGAAGGTCATTAATGAAAATTAAACACAAAGTAGGACTAAGAATTGATCTCTAGGATAACACCCGCATCATCTTGAAATGATCTAGACGAGTGGCCGTTCAAGATAACTTTAATTTCATGTTTTGATAAGAACGAATGGATCAATTCAAAAATGTATCCGTAGGCACTGTAACATTTTTTTTTTAGTTTGTGGTGAAGACCTGAATGCCAGCTCCTGTTCACATCCTTTTTTTTTTTTTTTTTTTTTTTTCTTTATGTTTACTGCTCTCATGCCTGTGCTGAAACTGCCCAATCCTCACTTTTAGGTCACGAATTATTTCCCCTTGAATTTCTTTTCCCACAGATTGTTACCTATCGCTGTTTTCACGGCAGATATCCAGACGTGTTATACTTATTAGTTCCACCTGTTCCAAACCTTTACAATTAGGACATTCCCTATCAAGTGCACATGGTCAAATCATCCATATCCTCTTCTTATTCTATTGGTACGAAGGAAGTTCAACCGAGACAGCTGAATTCCGAGAACCGCCAATTTGTGGAAAAGACTCCCAAGATGATGCTTTCACGATCACTACAATCGTAATCAGGGTCAACCGTTACTATCCTATATACCCTCGTAATAAACACTTATTTCCTCCTCTTATGTCCAGATAACAATATCACTCAGTAACACTGTAACGTGAGTAACTCTTGGGCGTTGTATTGGGTGAACATTTAGTAAAATATCTATTAGTTTTAGTCATACGTAATTGTAAGGTTGAATATATCATCCTACCTCACCGTTTCATAAAATATCTGATAGCATGTGATGAAAAATGAATTACCTAGAACAATGTTCAAGGAAAATGGCACTGAATAAGACTTCACAACCCACCCGAAAAGATGAGCTTCATGGAAGAAAGGTATTGTTTTATGAGTAGGGCAATTGGTCTTAAAACAGTAAATGCAGATTTATACGCTCAGAAGTTTCAACATGTCCATACAATTTTGGTTGAAATGCGTCCAGTACTCGAGAATGGGCAATTTTTTTCTCTTCCATGATTACGCAAGACAACATACAGAGCTGTTCGATAAAAGTGACACACCTTCAGTTACTCTTCTCTTAACTTCAGATTTGATTCACTAACATCTTTGATCTAGCAAAGTTGGAAAACCTAATCTGCCTTATTATTTACGAAGAAGCTTTGAATCCAGAGTTTTAATCTCCAAGACTGGAAGCACTCGCAGACTTGAGAAACAAGTATGCAATTTTATTGATGATGGTCCGATTTCAAAATTTTCATTAGTCTATATTTGTTTGGCGCCCAGGGCAAAAGAACTCAGTCTAACCTGGTATTTAATCCATAACTGAGGGACTATCGATTGAAGGCTTCCCGAACAGTATGAGTGTGAACTAAGCAAGGATTTTGGTTATGCTATGAAACAGTCAACAAATTTCGGTGTCCAATCGAAACATATATATATATATATATATATATATATATATATATATATATGCAGTGCTGTTCGAATAAAGTGACTCACCTTATGCTTTGAATTTAGATACACTTTCGTTTCATCGGAGAAGAGAACATTCTTCCAGTCTTCTACGATGATTTTTTTGTAATAGCCCATTCAAGTCTCTTGGCTTTGTTGTCTTTGCTTCTTAGCCGCTTAAGCCTTCGTGTACAAGATTTGTAGCCTTGTTCTAACAAGATTTGTAACCGTGTTCTGGCGGACTGTTGAAGAGACAAGACTAACACCTTGCTCTTCGTTTAGACTGGCTGCAATTTCTTGGCTAGTTATAGTCCTATTTTTCGCAACTTCTCTCTTGATTACCCTGCCAGTTCTATCATCAATCTTTTTCTTTCGTCCCCTTGTTTCCTTCCTTGGAGCAGGAGTGGCACTCGAGAGACAGTTGATTGCGAGGTCATAGCAATTTCTGCAATTTCTCTCGTAGACTTGTCCGCTTTTGATGCCTTAAGTGGTTCTGATGCATGTTTGTACCCTTTCATCTGGTTAGTGACTTGAGTGGCTATTTCAAGCAGTTTTTATACTGTATGAGGTTTTCTGGAATATTCTGGAATACTCTAGATTTAATTTAAGCTGTTCTAGAATTCTCTAGAATATTGTTCTGAGTGTATTGTAAAATAGTTTTCAATATTTTGTCAAAAGCTCTTTAAATTTACCAGTTTAATCATTAGAATGCGATATCTGAGTCACTTTTTCTGTACAGAGTGTTTTTCCAGAATCTCATTTATATCCAAATTTATAATTATCAATAGAATACTTTAAGGTGAATAAACTTTTTTTCCAGGTGGTCGGGAAGGAGTCTTTATATTAGTAAGATTAAAAATTATTTTAACCCTAAAAACAATAGACAAAAAATATTTTGAGTAAAACAAATCAGGTGAGTCACTTTTATCGAACAGAACTGAACATCAATAATGTAACGAGAAAAATATTTTCGATTGCCCCGTTCTACAATGACCTCCATATTCACCTGCCCTTACACCAACCGACTGACACGTTTTGCGAACGCAACAAAACATTTTAATTGTGAAAAATTATCGGAGGACTGCGTGAAAAAAAGCCATTTAAAATATCGTTGATTATATAATTAAATAAATTGTATTTTTTCTTAATTTTTTGAAGGATAAATTTGATAAACAAATAAGCAAATTGTCTACTACCCGATTAAACTGTGTTTATCTCCGTCACCCCACATCTCTGCTTCACAGTTATATAGGTGATGCTCACCGCATCTTAAGTGGCGCACAATTTGAAAGGCCTTACTTTAGAGTATCACAAATCATTGACAATGGCAGGTCGATAGGTTAAAGCAACGGGGGTCGGTAGCGTCCTGTTCTGATTTAGGGAGTTGATTCAGTAAGGGTATTCGCTTGAGAAATCGACATGATCTATCATATAATATTGTCAAAATGCTTCTAGTCTATCAAAGGGTATCCGGAATAAAGTTACAGAACTTGACCTTTTGAACTTCTGTCTGTTAATCTCTCCTTGTTTCAGCAAATATAAGATTCCTCTTGCATTTTCATATTAAGGGGGTCATGCTTGTCAGCACTTGTGTGTAAACCATAAACCAACGCGAATCACATATATGGATGTATCGGTGATCGATTGATACAATCAGGATACCTTTATCACAAATAACTGACAATGGCAGATCGATACTGTGTGACGAGAACTACTAAAGAAATATAGTAACATTGGTGAGTAGGCACTGTCATGTCGCAAAATGTTCTGTAAAGAAGTGTACTTTGAAACGTCTGCCTGCCAACTGCGATTGCGAAGAATTTAGATTTCAGTCTGTTCTTCGTCAGCCATTTCTTGGACTAAAACTTTTACCTAAGTGCTCCCGTGAGGTTCTTGAAATTGTATCGACAAGTAAATATGTGTTAAACTGTAGACATCCCGTGATCTTCCAATAGACATGTCCACTATGATAAGAATATAGATTTATGGTGTACTGTATTTTGGGGTTAAAGTCCTCAGTATCAGGGATACAGCCTATGTAAATATAAAAGTGAACATTGAGATCAACAGTCTGTTCCTTGCTTAAAAACAATCTTTATGGCCTGAAGATTGTGCTCAAATATAAAACAGACTTGAGCGCTGACCTCAATGTCAAGTATATATATATATATATATATATATATATATATATATATATATATATATATATATAGTCATTTCACAGCAAAACACTTTTATATCCTAAAGATTACACTTAAATATGAAACAGACTGTCACCGCTGAATGTTGGCCTCAATGTACACGTATATATATATATATATATATATATATATATATATATATATATATATATATATAAAGAAATATAGTCTTAAGGTGTGCTATATTTATGGAATAAAGTGCTCAATATCAGAGATAGAGCGTGTGTAAATATAAAAGTGAACATAGAAGTCAACACTTAGAGGCGACAGTCTGTTTCATACTATATGCAATCGTCAGGCCACATATGTTGTTATTTTTCTCGGCTATTTATATATATACGGGTTAGTGGTGCATTGTGGGTATTCTGTTATGGCGGTTATTTTACCGGAAGTCGTTTGTTTATTTATTTGGGTCAAATTATATTGCTTGTTTTTATTTTTTGTTTCTTATTTTATTTATTTATTTATTTATTAACGTAGTAAACATTTGTTTATATCACTTATTTAACAGTTTTGTTTTGGTTTGAGAATTTAATTAATATATATAATATTAATATATATAATTTAATTATATATATATATATGTATATATATATATATATATATATGTGTGTGTGTGTATATATATATATATATATATATATATATATATATATATATTCAGACATGTTTCATTAAATAATATAGACAGGTGTTGTCTATTTATTTTATGTAATTTTTTTTCATATCGTCTGATGAACTTAATAAGATTATCATTAAACGAAGAAAGAAAATCACAATATTGATACATATTTTTTAATCCAATCTAATCTTTCGGCTTACATAAGCCATTATCAAAGATAACAACGGGAGACCTGAGTTCCAATTCCAGTTGCATTCGTTATATACACTTACTTGCAAATACTATTGGGGGAAGGTATGAATCCACCTCTCCTCCCCAGCTATGGGTTAATTAGTAATACTTTTATCGCTAAAACTAATTATTACCTTTTAAAAAATAAAAACATTCAAATTTCGGCCTTAAATATCACATCGATTTTGGTATGTCGCCAAACAAAAAACAATGAAATCTAGTAGTAAATAAAATTTAATTAGAGTGTACTTATTTGCTGGTTTTCCGTAAAGCCTGAAACCTAATTTGTTATTGTTTTGGATTAATAAAATTTCGAAGGTTGGTAAGGTGCTGTTTATTTTCTAGCCTCGTGGGAATTTGATAAAGTGTTCATTATTTTGCCACTGAAGAAACGATATTACCGAGAAAATGCGTACTCTCATTACTGGTGAATCCAAACAAATATCAAAACGTTTTAAATTTATATAGAATAATGCAGAAATACATTCTGTATATATGACCCAGAAATACCCACATCATAATGGTAAAGCATTATCTACAGACTGCAGGAGAAATACAGCTTAAAACGTAAACTGTTTTCTTTGTAGGCCTAGTGAACTTGGGCAAGTGGCAATGGCGTCTTCATCTAAGCTAATGTGTTACCATTCTGTGGGAGGTATTTTTCCCGAGGTGTGTAGCTAATGTCTTCCTTTTATGTGGGAGGTATTTCTGGGAGGTATTTTCTGCCGCACTCTGTATATAGTTTTCTACATGTTTCTTACTTAATCATATTCCAACTGTTCATTTTAAAATACTGCTCCTTTTCAACAGTCCAAAATACAAATAAAACAAAAAAAAAAAGAGAAAATTGATGTAATTTTATCTCGAAAATTTATTACTTCGTCACTACTGGCAAGTGCACTGGAGCGAAAACCTCCTTAGGAAATCAGGCCGCGTAATATCGGCGCTTCTTGGTAATTAGTTACTCTTTTTAGGTAATTTAGTAAGAAAATCATGGTCCGTTACTTCCTTTAAGCCGGATAAAATTAAGAACAGATAGTTGAATGTTTCACTGTTTTAGCAGTTAATCTTTTCCTTCAGATTATCACATGTTTAAGATTATACGAGCCGAATTACGTGTAAAGCCACGAGAGAGCAAGGCAAGTCTTTCTCATTTTATCGGCCATAATATCATCATTTATTTTTCTATGCCTGTGAACATTTTTATCAGTCGGAGTTAGTGGATATTCTTTCAGCCGTATGCTCAACCAGTTTTGAATTCAGAGCTCAACTTCTTGACTGATGTCCAGTCAAGTATAGATAACCTACTTTTCCGTTATTTAACCTTTACTCGGGGAGAAAAAAATTGTCTCTAACTTTGCAAAGGCTATTTGTGCGAACATGAACAAAATGTCCCCAACCAGAATCGACATACTGGCCCTAAGTTCTCTGCCGATAGCCCCTATGCTACTATCATATTTAAAGATTTTACACCTGCCTTGTTAGTATATCAGTAGTGCATTACTGAATTATCAGCATAGTACCCGTCAAATATATCCATAATATATGCCAATGGATCTGCACATGAAAGGAAACATACTTCTTACATGTCTTTCTACTCCTCAATGCCATTGACTCCCCTGTTGATCATAAGGACACAGCCTCACCACGCTAGGAGATGATGTCTTGGTTTTCCGTTGGAAGTAGCTTTTTACTGATCGGACACAACCCTGGTGCCACAAACCCACTGGCCAACGGTTATTGTACAATTCTGGGGTTTTAACAAAATTTAATGTTACGTATGAATGATTCTGTTCCACGTTGTTATTTATTTGTACGAGACGATAACATTAAATGAAGTTTAGTCAAGTTTACTGTACTTTCCTCGTGAGATAGTTACCTATTTCACATAGATATTAGAAGATGGACCCTACATTCCCGTTTTGAAGTAAAGGAATTTGTTCCTTTTGGTTTTATTCTGTATATATGCCTTTATCATACACTTCATTCTGACGTGTTTCCATCCAAGTCACAGTTGGGTCGAGCGCCTTGTCCCATGTGAGAGCAGGTAATGAAGTTCGAACCTCCACATCCGGCTAAGCGTCTATCTCTGAGATCCGGCCTTTACTTGGCTTCCCGTATATGCTAACCCTATTTTACCATCATCTGGGATGAGCCACATATTGAAATAAAATAAACTGACAGGGCCAAGAAGAGAGATAGACATGATGCGATTCAAATTGGTCCGCAGAGTTAACAACCTCAAGTTATGGGTCAATCGTTATCTATCCCCCTGATCCTCATCTTCACTTCATATTATATATTTTTATATTTAAATCACACATCTTCACACATCTTTTTAGTAACCCTTCAGCATGAGTGGCTGTCATCATGACGATCTGACACTGAACTATGACCAATCACGATAAATGGATGTTCCTCCATGCCTTGATCAACTACTGGGGCTTCAGATCAACCCAGACCTCGAGTGGGTCTAGTACATAAGATCCATTAAGTACCTGACCCCACGTGCCCTACTCTACCTTTACAAGAACAAGATCAGTCCAAAAACGGACTAATACTGTTATATATAGACAGGAGCTGCCCAGTCTTCACTTTCCCGTGTCGATAGAGTCTAAAAGCGTTTCCACTTCTTTGTAGGTGACAACTTATTTTCCACCCTACAACTTTCTCACTGAAGAAACGTCGTAAGCCTCTCACTGATATATCGCTATTTCCATGGAATGTGCTCAGACGAAATACATTCCTTAGACCATCGAGTTTTAACCTTCACAACTAAGACCAGCCATGCTGCACACATTGTAACGATCCACCACCATTTTCTTCGTATTCTGTTTTTGAAGTGTAACCCGAACTGACTCCTACCTACCTACCTGTAACTGCATTTACCCGAGGTGAGTTGAGCCGGCTCCAATATTGGAGTTTCATGGGAATTTGGAATTCACAAGCGGTCCCCAACCGCATGTATAGAATATGAGATTTTATTATAGTGGTGAAGGTTTCGTGCAGGACCATCCACACTTTTTAAAAAGGACGAATACAGAGACCTGGTGCACTAAGTGCCACAAGGTCCCCAAACGACCCTGCGCAGGTTTTGAATTCAGAGTTGTCCTTCTCCTAGACCAGTTGCCATCCAAGGCTATAGAACCCAGTCTGTCCTGCTATTTACCCATAGCTGGAGGGAGAAGAAGAGGATTCACATCTTTCCCAAGGGTATTAGCACATAAGTGAATGTAATGGATTCGACTGGAATTCGAACTCTGCTCTCCGATTCCTCAAACAAAGCCGCTATCCATTACCCCATCGTGCTTCCTAAAAGGGTATTTTCCCAAATCGCTACAATGTTAACCAGATCCAGTCTAGGATTAACCGTTATCTTCCCCACATATCCGCATAAACAGTGCATCTTACTCTCTAACCCTGTACCTTGAATAACGCCCACGACTTGTACAGAGGGAATATCACTGAAAAAACAAAACAAAAATAAAAACCTTGTATCAAACGAACTTTTGTAAAAAAAAAAAAAAAAAAAAAAAAGGCATATTTATTTGATACTTGGCTTGTATCTATCGACAAAATATTTAGAAATGTCAAAAAAATATGAAGAAAAACTTGTTCATAAAGACATAGACAAAGATTTCAGATTGAATATTTCAACTGGAAATAATATATAAGAAGATTGTATTGCGCCAGTATTGTAAAGATTCCATTCAGAAAGTTAGGTCTTAAGTAATAATTGTTATTAAAATATAAAGTTATTCGGCAAAGTAACGAGAAAGAATACATTTTAAATAGTCAACTTCGACACGTCTAAATTTCTCTCAGCCTGGTAAATACTATGTCATATATTGTAACACCGAAGGTGGAAAAAAAACTTTTTCATTACTTTGATTAAATTAGCAGAAATAGCCTTAGAAATGTCTTCAGCAATCTTTTTCCTCAATTCCCACGTTGTAATCTATTTTTTCCTCAGCGCAGCTCGATAAAGTAACGGTTCACCACATATATCTATATCGTAATACACGTGTGTCTTCGAAATCGTTACATTCTCTTGCTCTGTGATGCAGTCATAAATATATTTTGTTCTCGGAAAAACACGAGCCGTTTTTCCAATAATAATAATAATAATAATAATAATAATAATAATAATAATAATAATTATTATTATTATTATTATTATTATTATTATTATTATTATTATTACAGAAACTTAATTACTGAAATCTGGATTTAATTAAGAAAAAATAACTTTAATCCGTAGCGGACTAAATAGTCGCTTTTAAATCTCTTTTCAAGCACACATCTCCATTATTGAAAGCAATTGTAATGTCTATTTCAAGAGCTTCGTTGCTCTGAGTTATTTTTCGCTGTTTCTGAATGGCAAAAATAATTTTAATCTGATGGAAAGTTACTGAGGGAGTCAACTGAAACAGTGCGGTTCCCTGCCTCGGGACAACTAGCGATCTCTTGGCGTGACAGAGTGACTTCTTTCGTTTCTAGTGTAGAGACATAACTGTTGAAACTGAACTTTTCTCGGTAATGTCATTAAATTACGTAATTCGATTAGACACTACGTACATCGCTCTGTCTTTTCTGATCACTTAACATCTAACCGAGGCGCCTGATATTCAGCCAAGCAAAAAACAAAAAAAAAAAAAAACTCGATGGGTGCAGACAGGGAGGAAGAACACCGAGAACGTCGGCGCGTTTCTAACAACTGCGGTTGATTCTTACCTGCAGGACCAAGCCTACTTTAAAACGGTTGCTTTAAAAATGTCTAGTTTTTCTTTCCTCTTATGGTTCCTTAATATAAAAAAAAATATTAACGAGAGAGAAACGAAATGGAGTTTGAAGAAAGGAGACATTTTAAAAAAATTAATCGTGAACAAAATATTAGGTTGGTGCAAAAATAATGCCGTAACAATGTCGTTTTTTGACGTATTTTTTAACGTCAAAAACGACATTATTACGTCATTATTTTTGCACCAACCTAATACAAGTTTTATAATTTCTCTTAAGCGCCTAGCTTTCGATCAGCTCTCATAAAATATGGCGACTTTCTAAGCGTAGCTTAGATGTGGCACAACCTTGAAAGTCCGGGGCACCCGCTGAGGATCGAACTCATTATTCAGTCTTAACTGATCCATCGAGACAAGCTTGCTAACCATTACACCACGTTGAAATGCCCAGCTAATCGCATGGTAATTTGGCACAAGGCCGAATATATGGAGCTCTCAATGAGGTTCGAACTCACTGTTCAGTCGTAATCGTTCTAGCGAGGCACACTTGCTAACAGTTACATCACGTTGAGGTACCCAAATTCTCACAAGATATGATCAAATAATATATTCAAAATTTTAAAGCCATAAACAGAATTACCATTAAAAACCGGTAAAACTGGTTAAAAAAATATGACATGTGTGACAGATGTTATTCTCCAAAACTTTGGCAATCATAGCTCTCCACCATTTCCTCTCCTTTGTAGCTCTTAATAAATTTTGTCTTTGTGTTATCTTGTCTAAATCTTGCTCCGGCATCCATTTGCTCAAGATCGCTAGCTAGGTTATACGTTTCTTTTCTCTAGTCACCTTGCCTTCAATCTCTCTTGTGAATATCAAATTTTCTGAGCCCTCTTTTCACATTATGTGCCCAAGAAATTCCAAGGGTCTCATTCTGATGTTTACTATAAGTGTTTTTTTTTTTTGCTTCCATCGTCTCTAAAACGTTTTCTTTACTCACATGTTTGGTCCATAGTATTCTCAGCATCCTTCTGTAGAAGCCTATTTCTGTTGATTTAAGTCTCTTAATCTGTGAGGAGATTGTCCAGCATCCACTGCCGTATAGGAGGACTGGTATTACATAAGAGTCAGTTCTCTTTTTTTTTTGTTTCTAACGAAATCTTTCTGTTTCTTAAAACTTTGCTTATCTTTTAGAAGGCATCTTTCGCTCTACTAATGTGCTTTCGTATTACGGTGTGGCATTTTCCGCCATTGTTAAAACTCTTCTCAGATATTTAAATTGTTGTACTTGTATCTCTAATTTTTAGTTTGTATGTTAGGCTGTTTTTCTCGCAATAATGTATTCGGTTGATCATGAGTCCTTACTTCTAGCTTTCCTCCTTTACCTTCTGTAGAAGTTTTTGTACTTTTCTTTCCGTGTGTGTTTTGCGTCATCTGTATATCTTATATTGATAAGATTGTGGTCGCCAGTAACAAATCCCGGTAGGACATCTAATTTTCTCAGAATAGCCTCACTGTATTAGTTGTATAAGTCCGGTGAGAAGACCAATCCTTATCTTACAACCCTTTCTATTTTTTTATATTTACTGAAATCATTTTCTATCCGTACATTGGCGGTTTGCTGCCAGTATTGTTTCTGGATTAATCTACCTTTGTCAAAGATGTCAATGTTACCTACGAATTCTAACAGTTCTTTGCGACGTACATTATCAAACGATTTCGCAGAATGAGTTACTGATAATTGACCAAATTTGGCGACGCTGGTAACCACAAGTAGTCAAAGAGGTCGCGATATTTCTGACCGCAACGCTACATATTAGACTGGAACCTATGTGCATCATTCCATCATTTTGTCTTCTTCCATCTACCCGCAAGGTAGATATGGTGAAATTAAAAGCATCATCATCCTGAAAGCTGTTTCGCCACGAAGGCAAACTGCAAATCAGTGAGATTTATTTTCGTCAATTTTGTAAATAATTCAAATCAGTCCTCATTCCACCCGTCGTTTGCTAACTGACAAAAACCTGCAGATATTCAGAATAATTTTTTAAAAATTACGGTGAATAATGGAACTTTATCTATAGTTTTTTTTTTTTTTAATGTAATTGTTCAATGTTTATACTATGGTTGTAATTTCAATATTCATGCCGGGTGTAGCAGCAAAATTGTCAAAATCGTGTAACAGCAAAATTGTCCATTTGTTAGATTAAGTTTTGAACCGTTTAATCTTAGAAATGATTAAAGATATCTTACTGGAATTCCCCGAGGTTTTTATGAAACTTTTCGCTTCGGCTTTGAACATTGAGAATGTATTTAGCTCTAAATTGAAATGATAATCCAATTTACTGTTGTGACCTCCTGATACAGTTTTCCTCGCTACTGCTCCCTCATTGTAAAATTTATTCACCGTTCTCTTGTGGGTTCTTGAATGGAATTTGCAGATGGGAGCAAGAGTACGAAATGTTCGTACCATTACTAAAGGCCTGAATGATCTTTTTCCTCTCACCATTGCTCAGTTGAGATCCCATAGTTAGGCTGCCAGAAAACGATTTTAACCTGTTTTGAATAGCTGAATAACTCAAAAATTTTAAAGTAATTCTTACGAGAAATGGTATCAAGATGGCTAAACATCTTATCTGAAAACCTGGCAAAAATAAACTCAATTAGATTAGTATTTAAAAAAAAAAAAAAAAAAAAAAAAAACTAAACTAATTGAGTTTAAGATATTAAACATTTTGTGGGATAGATGTTGTTATGGTTCAGTTTAGGACCAAGAAAAGAACAACACAAAAACAAGAGTAGAAATAACGAAGGTATATTACACGAAATAATAATACAAGATGTGGAAGGTGTTAGTATGACTGTCAGTCTGGTTTGGAGTGAACTACTATCGGCTCGACTCGGTTCGACGCTCTCTCTTGAGAGGCGTAGTATACATAGTGTTAGGAAGAGTGCATTCTGTAGTTATAGGTAAGGACCCATGACAGATATTAAACATTTTGTGTCACTTTTATGCTACGCTTAGTAAATCACCATATATATGAATGTTGGCTTTTATTTTAAGAAATAAGGAGGTACAAATCAAAAGATTTGAAACTGAGAACTTTTACATTGTGCTGAAACTGTCGTTAAACTTTTTTTTTTTTCATGTTCTGACTGAAACCTAGTAGCGTCTTTGATGTATTTTTTGGGTGTTTTTAAGCGTTTCACCCCAAGCAAGGCGGGAAGCCACTAGGATGCAGAATATTTGGAGCAAGATCAGATAGGAGTGATAGAAAAAAGGATGAGGAGAAGGATAGTGGATAGATCAAGGCGACTGGAGATGTCGATTGACATTACATTTGAATAGTTGGAGATTATAGCTCTCAGGGAAACAGGAATAGGGAAGGGAGTTCCACAGGCGAGAGGTGCGAGACATGAAGCTATTGGAGTAGAAGAGACGGCTACATTTAATAGTTTCAACAGGGAAAGGTGAGAGCGGGATGCCAGCCTCGTAGGGCGCTTGAATTCATGAAGTCTGGGAACCAGCGAATGCAGCTCCTCGGAGCAATTAGTATTTGTAAAAAAGACAGAGAGAGGCGACGACGCGTCTAAGAGAGAGCGACTGTAGACGAGATGCCAGATCAGGGCCAATTATATTGCATATCCGCCACTGTATCTTATCAAGAACCCCGAGGCAAACAGAAGGGGATCCAGACCATATATGGCAGCAATATTTCATGCAAGGGCGAATGCTTGACTTGTAGATCTGAAGGATCGATTCCGCTTCTTACGCGTTCAAAACGGAATAGTCCATTACTTGTGAGCTATTGTCAGGAGTCGTTAAGCAATTCTATCTTCACTTCCTTCCTTCTCTCTTTCTTTTCAATCTTTCAAAACGGATTACACCCTTATTTATTAAGTATTGGCAAGGCGTAAGGTACGTGCTAACTCAAGTAGGGACAATCATAATTATAGGACTCTAGAAGAAGAAAAACACTTAATTCACAAAGGCGTTTAGATTAAACACGTCAGCACAGGAACACGTGGTCGTTGACGTAAAAGATAACTCCAATAGTAAACCAACCCTTCCTCAGAGTAGAGAGTTTGGGCGCGTGGCCAATCACCCATCCTCGTGTAGCAGTTCGATTATAGAAAAAGCCACCAAGAAGTCTTTATCTGCCACATGTCTCCCAGGCAGATAAAAAGAACATCAGTAAAAAAAATATTCTACAAATAAGGCTAAATTTTGTCCGTGTCCCCTGACCATACGCCAGTAGAACGGAACAGTTCGCATCGTTAAGACGCAAACAATCAATATTTATTTGTGTTATATAGACAAAATATGGCACGAGGCCGATTGTTGGGACAGGGTTATGGTTTGTTCGTCATCTGTCGTAATGTTTATCTTGGTTAGTCACAACCTCTGACCAAAGCAATCGATAATATTTCTTTAACCATAACAATGTTTCTTATCATCGTCACTATAATAGCAAAAATTTCATATGGGGTAGGGCTTACGTACAATCAACGAAGTTAAGCAACGTCGAGCGTGGTCAGTCCGTAGATGGATGATCGCTTAGCAATAGCAGTGCTGTAAGCTTAGATGTGCGTGTGGTGTAATGGATAATGGCTCGAAATTTTTAATCGCAGAGGACGAAATCAAATCGATATCAAATTTCAGTTGGGTTCAAGTAACCCTATCACGCAAATATCCTTCGGAAAGGTGTGAATTCAATATTTCTCCCCTCAGATATAGGTTAAATAGTAAGGCTTGTATCATTGAATATCTCAAAAATAATGTTGCCATCTAAATATTTTTTTAACTTTAAATAGCCTGTAAATGGTTGATAAACCATAAAAAAATGAATCAATCTGAAATAAGTTCATGCACCTGATCTCCTTACTCAAGACAAAAACCGCACATTCCCTGCGACAACTGAGACGCTGGCTTCGATATTACACCAAACCTACCTCTCTTAGCGCAGTTAAGGAGTGTGCTGATGCAAGTTTAGAAATCTCCGGGAACGGGTAGCTTCCCCTATCTGAAAAGTGTACAGCGTCACTCAGTTGTGACTCTGTCCGCCAACAGAGACACAGACGAGGAAAATAAATATTACGAGGTAACGGTGAACAGCTGCCCAAGGATGCAACCGCTACCATTGCACTAAAGAGCGGGATAGGGAATCATATCGATGCCAGCATAACCGGCGGGCAATTTTTGTCCTTGGCCCGGGTGTATACGCTCGAGTTGCCCACGTTTGATTGTGTTACATCCCTGTAGGGAGACACGGTTAAATATCTCCAGAACAAAGTAAGCATTAGTGATTTTCCAAGCATGGCTTAGATGTGGCACAAGGCCGAAAGTAGGGGGCACCCAGTGAGGATCGACCTCACTACTCAGTTATAATAGTTCTAGCGAGACAAGCTTGCTAACCATTACACCACTCCGAGGTGCCTAAGCGAAGCATGCGGCATCTAGTGAGGATCGAACTCCATTTCCAGTAACAACTTAACTAGCAATGACACCACGCCGAGCAAGAATTACTAACTTTCGTATGTATTAGTCTTTTATATATATTACTGACAAATTCTGTTGACACCATAAGCGGGTGGATTTAATTTGCATAAAAATTTCTAAAAACAGATCCAATAAATACATAATCTGTGTTATTCATCTTTAATTCAAATTTTTAAAAATAACCGTATGTAATAATGTTTATGCTGCAAAGTATTTTTCTTACGTTTGTATCGAAAGAATTTATATCGAGCTTGTCAAAAGTCAGCCGTGAGTTACGATACCGTCTAATACTTATTCGTTATTTAGTACTATTCAGTTACTGCTCGACCGTTTCTCCCGAGTCCAAGTCCACATTACCCGATCCAGGGATTTAACTAAGAAATAAAAAACCTATACCTGACCAGTGAAACGAGAACTGTCTACTCCCGGGCATCAAATAAAGTGTCCAGTTCAAAATTCTCTGTAGGTTACCCAGAACAGTATACACCCGAAACAAGCTAAGGGCACAATGATCAAAACGTTGTGATAAAAACAGCAACGATAAGGACAATAGTCCGAATGTAAACAGTGTTAATTATTTTTGTTTTCAATAAGTGTATATAAATGATTTTTAAAAGAGTATAACCTTTTTTTTTTAAAGACTTCTATAATTTTACGATAGTAACTTATTGTCGTCTGCCTTTATCCAAATTAGTCGAAGGGAGCTGAATATTTACGAAACTCAATAAGCCCAAATGTTATGCGAGTGTACGCGCAAAACACTGAAACATTACTTAAATATGTGTAAATGAATTACATTTGTTTAATAATAGTTCCGGAAGCAAATATTACCGAAAACATTGACATAAAAATATACATTTATCGTTATATTAATTCAACTGCCCAATCAAGCGGCGTGTGGCAGAAAGCATTTAGTTTAAAGTAGAATCAAACGCCCCACACCTTATAGGATTAATCCGATTTACCGTTTATTTATCTCTGGGGGGATACTTCTCAGAAACTATATTTACCGTATTTGACGGCATATAAAGCGCACTTTTCTTTAAAAAAAATATCTTTTAAAATTTCCCTGCATCTTATATGCCATACGTAGGTTTAAAATTCATGATAGTCGAACGAAATTAGCTACCTGGCAAATCCTATTAGCTTAGACTTAAACATGAAGGAGCTATAGAACACTTGGATGTCAATGTCTGATCACACGACCTTACACTTACAGCAAGAATAAAAAAGAACCAGCATTGCACAAGTCTGCGAATGGGGGAAGCAAGCTTGGGATAATTTTAGACCAGAAATTGTTAAGAAATCTTTTAAAAATAGTGGCATTAGCAATTCTCTCAATGGAACGTAAGATGACGCATTATTTAACGACGATGATAGTAGTATTGTAAATGAGTATCGGACTTTTGATAACGAAACACCGAATTTTATGAATTTGAAGATGAATAAAATTTTAATAGTAACTGTTTTGCTCATTTGTAATAATTGATTAAAACAGTATTATTTTGTTTTCTTACCTTTGGATATAATAAAGTTTTCATAGTCTCGTGTACTTTTTTTCCTATTATTTTTCCTTTAATTGTAATTATGGCTTGGTTAACCAAAATAATACCTCATAAATATAGCCTAGGCTGTAGTATTTACTAATAATTTTACTAATTACTAATTTTTTCTTGATTTTCCCTGCTGAAATTGGAGTGCGTCTTATACACCTGTGCGTCTTATATGCCGTCAAATACGGTAATTAGATTTTTCCTAAGACTAAATCGAAATATTTAACCAAGTGAAATATAGACAGTCTTGCTATGTTTGAGCTGCAATATAAGTTTGATTTATCTGGATAGGATATTAGAATAATCCACAACTTATACAAGGAGCAAACAGACTGCATGCGTATGGAAAATTAATTCAGTAAATACACGAAAATAGAAAAGCGGTGTACAGCAAAGACGTGTCTTCTCATTGGAATTATTCAAGCTTAACAGTGAGCTATTGTCAGAGAGTTAGAAATCATACCAAGATTTATTATTGTTGACAACGATCGAAGCAACATTAGACATGCAGAAGTCACAGTGGTGATAGCAGACACAGAAAGGTAACTAAAAGAATGCCAATAGAATGTAGTAAGTGGGAAGAAAGCACTAGACATCAATTGCAAGAAGACAGAATGTTGGAAGCCGAAGGAACACTCCAAGATGCGAATTAAACATTAGAGGCACCAAAATTAAGCAAGTACAAAAATGTGAACAAGTAGGAAGTGTTTGAGCATTTAAGTGTTTAAGTATTTACGTGCTTAAGTATTTAAGTGTTTAAAATGTTTAAGTATTAAAATGATTAAGTGTTTAAGTATTTACGTGTTTCAGTATTTAAGTGTTTAAAACGTTTAATGAAGTATTAAAAATGTTTAATTAAGTGTTTAAGTATTTACGTGTTTAAGTATTTAAGTGATTAAAATGTTTAATTAATTATTAAAAATGTTTAATTAAGTGTTTATGTATTTACGTACTTAAGTATTTAGGTGTTTAAAATGTTTAAGTATTAAAAAGGTTTAATTAAGTGTTTAAGTATTTACGTCTTTAAGTATTTAAGTGTTTAAAATGTTTAATTATGTATTAAAATTTTTAATTAAGTGTTTAAGTATTTACGTGTTTAAGTATTTAAGTGCTTAAATGTTTAATCAAGTATTAAAAATGTTTAATTAAGTGTTTAAGTATTTACGTCTTTAAACATTTAAGTGATTAAATGTTTAATTAATTATTAAAATGTTTAATTATATGTTTAAGTATTTACGTATTTAAGTGATTAAAATGTTTAATTAAGCATTAAAATGTTTAATTAAGTGTTTAAGTATTTAAGTGATTAAAATGTTTAATGAAGTATTAAAATGTTTAATTAGTGTTTAAGTATTTACGTATTTAAGTATTTAAAATGTTTTATTAAGTATTAAAATGTTTAAGTGTTTAAGTATTTAATCAAGTGTTTAAGTGTTCAAGTGTTTTAACAAAGGAAGGAAATACGACACCGAAATCCAAAATCGCATTGGCATAGCGAAATATATTTTCCAAATGTTAAGCAAAGAATTACGAAATAGGAAATGTTAGTTAGGACTAAAATACGGGTACTATACTGTTATCTAGTGTCGGTCATCTTATATGGCATTGAATGCTGGTCAATCTCATCATAGATGAAGAAGAAACTTGAAACTCCAAAAATGTTCATCTACAGAAGATTGTGAAGAATAACACGGACGAGACTTTTGATCATCGACAAAGTTTTAGAGAAAATGGAAACAAAAATAACACTTATACTTAACATCAAAAAAAGACAATTGAAATTTCTAGTGTACATAATGAGGAAAAAAGGCTTGGAAAATTTGACACACACATGATATACTAAAGACAAGAGGAACAGAAGAAATCAGCGTATAACAGACCTAACCAGCTTGTTTAAGTGGTTGGTAGAACAGAGATTAGAAGAGATAGTAAACATTGCATGGTTTACTAAAAGCTGCAAAGACAGGAAATTGTGGAGAGTCATAATCGGAAGTGAGTCGACACGTAGAAGAAGAATACAAACGTTTGAAAATGATTCAGCTAAGTAAAATAACATTGTCTGATAAATTATTTTTAATTATTATTAATAAAAATTTTCCTAGAACGATCATCCGACTAGTGTTATGCAAAATTACTGAGAAGACGCTATTCTTGATGAAAGCTGCCATATTAGATTTCCGAGCGTATCATAAGACAAAAACTTGTTTTCTCTTTCATAATTGTATGCTAAAATGCGCCAAGTTTAGCTGAAGGGGATAATTATTATTTTTAATAACCTTCCATGAATGTTAATTATATAGACTCTACACATACTCGGTCTCACCTCGTCTCCTGACCTGAGATGGAACAAATACATTGAGTCAATTGCTTCGTCCACCGCAAGGAAAGTTGGCTCCCTGTGCTGAGCTAGGAAATTTTTCTCCCCGGAATCGATCCTTCAAATCTACAAATCAACCATTCGCCCTTGCATGGAGTATTGCTGCTATATTTGGTCTGGAGCCCCTACTTTTTGCCTTGGGGTTTTTGATAAGATCCAGAGGCGGATATGCAATATAATTGGCCCCGATCTGGCATCTTGTCTGCAGTTGCTCTCTCACGGATGCGCTGTCACCTCTCTCTGTCTTGTTTTACAAATACTGTCATGGTAATTGCTCCGATGAGCTGCATTCGCTGGTTCCCAGACTTCGCGAATTCAAGCGTCCTACGAGGCTGGCATCCGGCTCTCACCCTTTCACTATTGAAACTGTTAAATGTAGCCGCCTCTTCTACTCCAATAGCTTCATATCTCGCACCTCTCGCCTGTGGAAATCCCTTTCCTTTTCCAGTTTCCCTGATAGCTATAATCTCCAAGTGTTCAAATGTAATGTCAATCGACATCTCCAGTTGCCTTGATCTATGCACTATCCTTCTCCTCATCCTTTCCTCTATCATTCCTACCTGCTCTCGCTCCAAATCCTCTATAACCCCTTGCGTGCTAGTTGCTTCCTGACTTGCTTGGGGTGAAATGCTTAAAAAATAAAAAAATACATTTAAAATTGCCGGTTATTTTGCTGGGTTGGATAATTACGCTATATTCCTGGGTTATTTAATGGTGAAATCAATTTTTTAACATATATGTCTGTAAGGGCGATCATGACGTAAGAAAAAATATGTGAAAGTGCCAAAACAACAAATGGAAATTTTAATTTCCCTATGATTTACAAGGTTCGATCGTTTGCTCCTTCCGGGTTAGCGCATATCAGTCGTGGGAGACTGAGAGTTCGCTTGGGCTATAACACATGGTAGTAGTCGAGATAGTCCCATGGAGAAATTCAATACGCATACGTAATTGAGTGAGAAAGAAATATTCCACGAATTATCGCACCGCAATGGTAGCGAGTTGCTTCCGCAAGTTTCGTTGCTGGCATTGTGAAAACATCGCTATTGATGGTCTATCTAAGCTTGCTTGCCGTGGAATCCGTCGCTAATGCCAGTCGGTTGTCACAGAAACGGCTGCTGCTAAAACAGCGTGGGTCTTTTCTGATTGGCCAGACGTGATTTTTTTATGATCCTAGTATTTTTGTATGATATTCCGGAAGTTGGTGCTCGGAGCCGGACGAAAGTATGGTCTGTTTTTGTTTTAGATATTGAGCTGTCGATGTGAAGTTGTGGATTCTGTTTGAGTTAAAGAAATGGAGTTCCGACAATTCTAGTCTGAGTGTGAGGGAATATGAGAAAAAGAAAAACATTATTAATGTTGTAACCTAGGGAAGGTTACTGAATAGAATAATCAAACGAAGGTTGATGATGAACGATAATACTTAGGACACGAACAACACATATATGATTCACCAGCGGCGCGTAGAAGAAGTAATCAACTGTTAGACGTGAGTCAAGTGAATTCCACAATGAATCTCCAACTGCGGATCAACATACAGTATTTACTACTGTATTTATGTGAATGGGGACATACTATACAATTATTAAGGAGTAGGAACATTAAAAGAACAGAAATTAAGAAGACAGAAGATAACGAGGGTCATTGCATTTAACTTTTTCAAAATCAAATATGACTGGAAAGCAAAAAGGCAGAGGTGAGTTCTGCAAACAACATGTGTGTAAAGAGGAAAGCCCGTCAGAACAATTAGCATAAAAAATATCTGTAGAAGAGACACAAGGAAGCTATGTTACGCGGAATGAAAGGGACCGAAGGTGAGATGGCAGATCAGGATTTTGTCTAGAATCTCTAAATACACAACAGAAGCACCAGACTAAATGTGGCAACACTATTCAATGCATGGACAAATGGTAGATTTATAAATAAGTAATATAGATTCTATCGAAAAAAATTGTCTGGCCCGTGAAGCAACATTCCTAACAGTGTACCCAACAATTGATTCAATAGATTTTAACACGAGAAATCGCAATCAGTCACTCTCCTGGAGATTCGCGTCAGCCATTTTGATTAAATACAAAATGGTTCCCTCAGACGCTTAAAAATAGTAGTTTTGTTTTGTAGGTATGAAAAGTAACAAGCTGTTTCTTGCCCAAGTTAACAACAGATTGTAGGTTTATTTTTAGATAAGCTGCTAATTTGACTTTAAAACAGGAGGAAATCTTATCAGTAGCGATGCCAAGTTGAGAATTGATGTCATGAGAGATGTCGACAAAAATTAGGGATAATGATGTTTCAAGGATAGAGCCCTGGGGTACCTGAATTAATGAGAAAAGGTCGTTGAAAACATCTTTCATTTGACAATTTCATAAGATTGAATCAGTCCAAAAATCAGTAATACCATAAGCTTTCAACTTGAAGAGGACCAACATGCCAAAATCTGTCAAATTCCTTTTATTCAAAGCAACAACACGAGCTTCACCATTCTTACCTAAAACTAGATAGATTCTTTAAGCAGTAATCGTTAATACATCCACAGTTGACTTAGAGAAGCGAAAGCCATATTGCTTGTCTGAAGAAAGACACTGCTTTGTCACCAGGAGGCACGGCTCGGATTGAGGAATCGAAGATCCGAGTTCGAATTCCAGTCGAATCCATTACATTCACTTACGTGCTAATACCCTTGGGAAAGGTAGTAATCCTCCTCTTCTCCTTCCAACTATGAGTAAATAGCAGGACAGACCGGGTTCTATAGCCTTCGATGCTAAGGGGTCTACCACAGAAAGAAATGGCAATCTACTGCGGGAAAACACCTGCCTCGTCAGTCATGTATCGAAAGATATATGATCGTCTACGCGTAGCAAATAACTAACTGTACTTTGCCAAAATCAGGTAGAAGGCTAATAGTCCTATGATTAGAAGGATCAGACGGTTCGCCTGAATTCATAAGGCTGGAAATACAGAAGAGGATTTCCAACAAACAGGACAGCAAGAAGGATCAAGGTATTTATTGTAGAGTTTTGAGAGAACAGGAGCCAGTTCAAGAGTACATTTCTTACGAACTATTGCAACGGCCACATGATTTTGGGGGATTCAGTTTAGAGATGATAGCAGAAAGCATGGACGGAGTTACAATAAAGTTTCTGTTCTCAGCGGAAAGTTCAGAAAAGGGGAATCATGTACAGAAGCTGAAAAGAATGTACGAGAAAAAATGCTTCGTCAGCAGAAGATATTAATACCTCAAACTGAATGAAGCGAAAGAGGGATAGAAGAATTACTTTTATTTAAGACACTATCACAGATGCGCTATTCGTCTCAAGAATCAAACACGATAGAAGCTATACGGTACCTCATTCTAATTTCAATTTCTTCTAAGAATCTCGAACATCGTCCGCATTTAAGAAAGAGATTCTTAGAAGAAATTTTTTACAATTTAGTAAATTTTGTTTATCAAGTGGTGAGGAGCGCGCTAACCCCACACTTAAAAATATCGCACCCGAGTTGCGTACATCTGCGGTGATCTCAATGGTCAGCACAACCGGAATGCAATGGGAGGGTCTCGCTCTGGCAGAATTAGGTGTGAATTTTAGTAAATATTAAATCTTTATATTTTGGGCCGAATTAATATTTGGGGGTGAAAAAGATGGAAAGAAAGATTTGATTGTCTTTAAAAATGATTCCCGCAAACTTTGCTGAAGAAATTACTTTCCTAAATAAATTCATGAAAAGGGAGTTACTAAGCCCATCATAGTTTTGGCACAAGGCCTTAGATGTGGAGCACCGGTGAATATCGGACTCACCATTCAGTTGTAATTGTTGTCATTACACCACACTGAATTGCCCAAATTGGAAAACGAATAATGTGTTTATTATATTATTTATTTATTATAATTATTATTAATTATTACTAGTTATTTATAATTAATTAATAATCAGTTTTTGCAGATTTTTTAAATTTGTTTTTTCTCATTATTTTACATAAACGTTTTCTCATGTAAATTATATGCCACTCTAGTTTATACAGTAATTTAAAAAATAAAACAATGCTTGAAAGCTACTCAAATTAGAGCCTCTCTGTTAAAATGGTAATGATGAATAAGGGGTGTGTTATGAGTGGAAGACAAAATGACAGAAAGGGAGTTTATGATAAGATTTGAAGGGGTTAGTTTTATAGTGTTCAAGGAACACTTACACGGGAGTCTGTTTCTCAAATTAGTATTCCTTGTCACTAGAAATTCCTTCTTACATTTAAAAAGAAAAAAAAGAATAAAATAAGGGTGAATCGACTCTGAATGTAGCATGAACATGCTGGCAGTAAATATCTGGGATGCTAGTACTACAGAATGGCGAAAAAAAACTTAAACAAGAAATGTTTTCCGTTCTACATTGGGGACGCTTTTTCTTAAAGCTTTCTTCTAACTAAAGGCACCAAACTATTGATGATGAAATTACCTTTTTTTTTTTTTTTTTTACTTCATATCAGTTTTTTTTTTCAAAAAGTTCCTGGACGTACCTAACAGACGTGTTTTATTAAATAAAAAAAAATGAAGCAAACAAAATATTTTTTCTCGATTGGATAGTATATAGATTTTTTTTTTTGGTAAAATCGTCAATTACTCAGATCATGTGTCTGAGGAAAATCAATTAGTGCAATAGAAGCATTGAGCTTAATTTGATGCGGGTAAAGAAGAGGACATCGAAAAAAATAATGTAATTTACACAAAATACCGCTTAATTTTGCGTTTCGATTTTACATCTAACGCTGTTGCAGGAGGACTATGGAATTTTACAACAACAATATGAAGTTTGATTATCAATGTCAATTTTATACTTTTTCAAATAACAGTTTAATCTGGGAGGAATTTTATATACATTTATATATATATATATATATGACTTGCTCCCAGATTAAGAAATTAAATTTATATATACATTATATATATATATGTTATATATTTTATTATATATTTTATATATATTATATATATTACAAATTTATATTATATATATATTTATACTAAATATATTATATATATGTGTGTGTGTGTGTGTGTTTGCGTGTGTATCTTTAAGAAAATAAATTTATATATATATCAATGTCCTCCGAGATTAAGAAAATAAATAAAAGAAAAACAAATAAAAATGCCAGTTGTATTGTAGCATAACCCAAAATGATTTTGTAATTTCAAACTCGCACCTAAACTTAACTGATTTTCACTTGGCCACATAAAAATATGTTTGAATATGGATTCGTCAAAAAAAAAAAAACTGAATTCCCATTCCCCTCACCAACTTAAAATATATAATACTATTTGGTTTATAACTAGAGTAAATCAATTTTTCGAAAGTTATTCAGCATCGCTTGAGAATTAAATTGAACATTAAATTTTAAGTTTAATTTAAGATTTAGGTTTTGGTTTCGAAACATGGAAATTTCTGTGTTCGCGATGAGTACATATTTTTAAAAAATAATTATAATACACACACACATATATCTATATATGTATGTATATATATATATATATATATATATATATATATATATATATATATATATATATAGTTTAAGCATTACGCCTCGAGCAAGGCGGGAAGCCACTAGGATGCAGGGGATTTGAAGCGAGAGCAGGTATGAATGATAGAGGAAAGGATGTGGAGAAGGATAATGAATAGATCAAGGTAACTGGAGATGTCGATTGACATTACATTTGAATAGATGAAGATTATAGCTCTCAGGGAAACAGGAATAGGGATGGGTGTTCCACAGGCGAAAGTTGCGAGATATGAAGCTATTGGAGTAGAAGAGACGGCTACATTTAGTAGTTTCTACAGTGAAAGTGTGAGAGCGGGATGCCAGCCTCGTAGGGCGCTTGAATTCATGAAGTCTGGGAACCAGCGAATGCAGCTCATCGTAGCAATTACAATGAAAGTATTTGTAAAAAAGACAGAGAGAGGCGACGGCACGTCTGTGAGAGAGCAAGTGTGGACGAGATGCCAGATCAGGGCCAATTATATTACATATCCGCCTCTGGATCTTGTCAAGAACTCCGAGGTAAACAGAAGGTGCACCAATCCAAATATGGCGGCAATACTCCATGCAAGGGCGAATGGTTGATTTGTATATTTGAAGTATCTATTCCGGGGAGAATAATTTCCTGGCGCGGCACAGAGAGCCAAAACCGGTGTAACAGCAACATTGTCCAAATCGTTAGCAGCAAAATTGTTAGATTGAGATCTGAACTGTTGTGTCTTAGAAATGATTAAAGCTATCTTGCTGGAATTCTCCGAGGTTTTTATAAATCTATTGTACTCTGAACAGTAAGAATATATTTAGCTCTAAGTTGAAATGATTATCATTCGTGCAGTTGTGTCCTCCTGATCCAGTTTTCATTTCTACTGTTCGCTCTTTTTAAAACTTATTCACCGTTCTCTTGATGATTCTTGAATGAAATTTGAAGATGGAAGCCAGTGTATGAATCTCGGTACCATAACAGTAGGCCTGAAGGATACTCTTCCTCTCACCATTGCTCACTTGGGTGGGTCTAACACAAAATGATCTTAATCTGTTCACTTTCTAGCTTAATAGCTCAAAGAATCTGTAAGTTTTTCTTAAAACAAATGGTTTCAAGATGGCTAAATGTCTTCTCTGAAAAACTGGCAATAAGAAATTTAGTTATTAGGTTGGTGCAAAAATAATGACGTAATGATGTCGTTTTTTGACGTATTTTTAACGTCAAAAAACGACATTATTACGTCATTATTTTTGCATCAACCTAATAGTTTAGTATTTTTTATATATATATATTAAACATTTTGTGGCATAGACAACTATTCCATGCAGCTACACGATTTGGACAGTTTTGCTGTTACATGAGGTTATTGTTGCGATAAACGTTATTTTTATTGGGTAATGCGTATTTAACCGTAGAACAATTACACCACTATTAACCATGGGTATTTCATACTTATTTTGAAAATATCAAAAAAATATATAAATAAATATAAATGTTTATTTGAAATATTTTATATGCAGGCACTTCAAAATTTGTACTTTGAGTTAACATTAATAGGAACTGAAAAACATTATTTAGGTAAGAAAATCAGGTACTGAAAATTGTAATTAAAAATAGGAAAATTTGCGCCGGGTACTATATACCCATGGTTAGTGTTCTACGGTTAAGTTGCTATCACTGTACTTTTTTATATTATTAGACAGAGAACTTAAAGAAACCGGGACTAAACTGAGAAGTCCCACTAAAGAAAAACTGCACCTCCAATAAGAATGACTTTAATAGTAAAAAAACCTTCCAATATATTTAAATATATATTAAGAATTAATATAAGTAAAATTTTGTTACATAAGTTACTGATGTTGCCTTTAGCATCCCGACTATATAGTTTCTTAGGCGGACCTCTCCATTCACTTTTCAGGGAGTATCATCAACTTACTGGTTACACTCTTCGATTTTTTCTTTTCTAGTGTTTGCGTTCGTATATGTGTTTGCGAACGTGCCGCCAGGCGCCCGTCTGCGCAGATGTGCGTATGCGTAGGGTGACGTGATCATTCGTATTTTTCTTCGTTTTTTTCTCTTAACGTTCGATTTTAACCTTTTGTCTTTTACCTCTTTTCTTTCGCTAGTTGCCATTTGTAGCAAATTATATTATCCTCTAGACATGATGCAATTTCTCATTTTTGTCCGTTCTAGCTTTTTGGGGCAAGAGAAGTTGTATTTCGTTTTTTGCATAAATCATTATATTAATGTTTAACTGATAAATATGGTTTATTTGATTTTACTTTTGTTGATATATATATATATATATATATATATATATATATATATATATATATATGCGTGTGTGTGTGTGTATATTCAAATTAAGAAATAATGTAGCTTAATATTGTAAAATAGCCATTCAAAGAATAAATCTATAAAGTTAATGTAATTAATGGCGAATTCACTTCGCTAACAGATAAAGAAGACATTAAATTACTGACCACTCACTGAACGACGTTTTTATTAATTGTACAATGGATTAGATTTTCGGTCTATATTGTTCTCAAGTACTTTCGGTGAAAACATTCACCATCTTCAAGCATAGATGTCATATTTTTCCTCAATTTCCGGTAATTACGTGTAAAAATTTATATATATATATATATATATATATATATATATATATATATATATATATATATAAGATAGAAAGCTGAGTTTCATAGTCAAATCCTCATCACAGGATTTGTCTTTTGTTTAATTGTTTGGTCAGGCCGAGAACTTTTTAACACCACTTCATTTTAATCAAGGATAAATTACAGACAAACATGATTTTCGAAGTTAACTTTACCATCTACAGTCCGGATTATTACCCCCATAGGCGATTTTAGAGCGCTGTTTAATTAAATAACTGAATTAGCGATGAAATTTGCACACCTGTCTATCCCAACAGTGTTAATATTAGATCAGTGAAGCGTGTGATATTTAATCTTCGCACCATCTTTGGTTCCGATGGATAAGCAGCATAAAGTTTATACTCTCGTATATTATCTATGGCCGGCTCTTTGCAAAACACAAACAATGTGTGTTCTGAGAGATTTCAAATGTCACTAAGTGCTTGCTTTTTCATTGAATCTACAAGCTTCACCAAAAAGGTCTCAAATAATTTCGAGCCGATATAAGATTAAGGAGATTTTCACTCGGTAAGTGCTACATGCGATACACGCTTGGGCGATCATGTATCTTTCGATACATGACTGACGAGGAAGAAGATTTTTTTCCCCACAGGAGGTTGTCAACTCTTTCAGAGGGAGACAGAATAAAAGAACCCAGTCTGTCCTACTATTCAACCCATATCTGGAGGAAAGAGATGAATCTGTACCTTTACCAAAGGTATTTGTGCGTAAGTCAATATAACGAACTCGACTGGGATTCGAACTAGGCTCTTCAAATTTACATTCCGAGCCGATATCCATTACACAAATGTAGATTCAACTCGGAAAGTTACACTATACAAAACCTTTCGAAATTGACAGAATTCTGTATAAGGGGAGCGTACAAGGTATGACTATAAACTACATCCTGTAGTAAGGTTTCTCATCGGTAGATTAGAGGTTTTGATGAACATGGAGCTACCTCTGACCTGGAGTGGTAGCACCTGTTAGGGTCCCAGCTATGGGCAAATAGTAAACTCTCAAACAAAAATCAACGATATATTTTTATAGCAAAATGACAATGGATTACTAAACAAATCGAAAAATACATTTTTTATTGAAAAAATACGTAGTGAAATTACCAGCAAGATATTTTTTTAATTAACAACAGTATATCTTATGATCTATAAACTATATTTCATAAAAAAAAAAACAAAACAAAACAAAACATACCTTTACTCTGAAAGTATAAAATTACGTACAAAACATCTGTAGTTAAAAGCATAAAATTACATACAAAATATTTAGATTTCGGCATTAAAAAACCCAAAGAGGTTGATAAGGCACTAAACAAAATCAGCCAAACCAAATCATTTAACATGTACAAGGGGTGTGACAAAACAAGCAGTGTGGCTTTGCATTTTAGGTTGAGAAAATCAAGGAAGAAATCCAGTCGCGTTAATAGTGGAAAAAGATCTTAAAGAACTTCAAAAAGCTATAATTAAAAATTGACTGGATAAAATTAAAGGAAAATTAACATAGAATTCAGCGAACTAACAAATTGATACAAGGCAAAATCTTGCGATTCATTTCATTATGAGAATTTCTTATTAGATAAGAAAGTTGTTGGTTGCTTTTGTTTAGCGGTATAGCAGCTTCGATGCGTTATTACATGCCAAAATCTAAATATTTTGTAGGCAATTTTTATTTATTTCTTTGTTTCAGATAATAATGGTTTAGTAATACAAGTCTTACTAATTAATCCATAACTAGGGGAGAAGAGATTTTTGCGCGTAAATGAATATAACGAAACCGACTGGAATTGGAACTCGGTTCTTCGCTTAACGAAGCCATTATCCATTACACCAACTGCACATCAAAGCTTACAGAACTTGATATTCCCAAGCAGGCACCCATCTAGATACTTACCAAGCTCGACGTTCCTTAACTTTGGTGTTTCAACCTGATGTGGCTGAAAGAAGAAAAGAAGGAAAACTGCTCTCAATAGTGACTGCATTGAATTTTTTTAGGTATTTACTTCTGTTGCCAGATATCCGTGTTCGAGTCTTGGTAAAAGCTAGGATTTCAAATGAGGATTTTAGAAGTAGAATGTCTCTACTTTAAAAAAAATAGGCTTAACACAGTCTATCTTCCATATTTTCAGACATTTGTATTTTGACGTAGTTAGATAAACATCGAGATGTAATTTGCGTGATAATAAAGCAGTTGAATATATTAGGATATTTTTCTGATAGGCTCGGGTTGTGGCTTTAACTGGCCGTGCGTCTCGAAAAGGACCTCTAATCGATTGTGAACTGGGGCATGAATTGGCTGGTCAACTTCAACGCTTCTAAGACAAAACTGCTCTCTATAAATCACCGCAGAGATCCTTCCATTCCTCCATTAGAATGTCTGACGCTGAACTTCTCGAGAGCAACTCTCTGCGGCTTCTCGGTATCACGTTGACTGCTGACTTGAGATGGAATAAATACACTGAGTCAATTGCTTCGTCCACTGCAAGGTAAGTTAGCTCCCTGAGCCGCGCCAGGAAGTTTTTCTCCCCGGAGTCGATCCTCCAGATCTACAAATCAACAATTCACCCTTGTATGGAGTATTGCTACCATATATGGTCTGGTGACCCTTCTGTTTGCCTTGGGGTTCTTGATAGGCTCCAGAGGCGGATATGCAATGTAGTTGGCCCTGCCCTGGCGTCTCGTCTACAGTCACTTTCTCACAGACGCGCCGTCGCCTCCCTCTGTCTGTTCTACAAATACTTTCATGGTAATTGCTCCGAGGAGCTGCATTCGCTGGTTCCCAGACGTCATGAGTTCAAGCGGCATACGAGGCTGGCATCCCGCTCTCACCCTTTCACTGTCGAAACTCCTAAATGTAGCCGTCTCTTCTACTCTAATAGCTTCATGTCTCGCACCTCTCGCCTGTGGGACTCCCTTCCCTTTTCCTGTTTCCCTGTGAGCTATAATCTCCAGCTATTCAAGTGTAATGTCAATCGACATCTCCAGTTGCCTTGATCTATCCACTACCCTCATCCTTTCTTCTATCACTCCTATCTGATCTTGCTCTAAATTTTCTGTAACCCCTTGCGTCCTAGTGGCTTCCCGCCTTGCTTGGGGTGAAATGCTTAAAAAAAAGAAAAAAAAGAAGATATTCTGAAGGCTTTTGATAGCGTTTCGCATGCTTATCTTCTTCACAAATTGAAAGGGCTAAGGTTTCTCTGTGCGAACGTTCGACCTGGTCCAATCTTTCATCATCATCATCATCATCATCACTACCATCACCATCATTACCATCACCATCAGTCCCGTGATACGGTCGTAGGGTCGATGCACTGTTGAACACCCGACAACCTCCCTCCATATGTCTCGGTTGCATACCCGTTTCGAAGTCACCGTCAAGGATCTTCTAGTGATATTGTCAACTTGTTTGTTTTTCTCTGCCTATCTCTGCTCCACCCTAAGGAGGTTTCTTGGACGATAGCATTCGAGAATTTTTTTTTTGTGTTTTTTAATGACCTGTCCATACCGTTCCAACTTCCCACTTCGCGACGGTGGTTCTGAGGTTTTCTAATGAGATGATGATTTCTCGAACTGCCGCATTTGTGATGCAGTTCACATCCGAAAATGTCGAAGACGAATATACAACATCTTATTTCACAGGCTTGGATTCTTCACTCTAATAAATGTTTATTGCTCACATATTTTTGAAAAAAACAAAAAGGTATCATTTCGTTACCATTTCTCCATCCGTGCAAAAAAATCATCGAATTTATGTCGGCTTACGGCCTGATAAAGTTGAAACTCTTTTCCCTTATGATCACAGAAGTTATGAAAAACGTTGATATTTGTCAGTACCCAGGTGTTGTAAGCATGGATCTGCAGATGGTGTAATTGATAATTGCTCAGAATTGTTCCAATTCCCATTGGGTTCGTTTTATTCGGTTAGGCGCAAATATCCTTGGGAAAAGTATCAAACCAACTCTTCTCCCTTCAGCTATGAGTTAATTAGTAAGACTTGAATCACTAAACCATTATTATCTAAAAAAAAAAATTCTTACAATCTAAAAATATTTTATGATGTTAAATAACCTGCAATGGCTTGATAAGCTGTAAAAATCCAATCAATCAAATACTGATTTGCTACACAGGCATGTTTTTTTTTTAGATTTATTATTCTCTGAAATATACATGTATAGAAACTATTTCGGCCATAAAGTGGGGAACCAGTTTATATATTCAGTACCACCCACATTATGTCTACATAATAAATTCTTTGTTTATCAAATTTTGATAAGGTATGAATCAACCACTTCTCCCCCAGGTTTCTTACGTTACGTAACCTACAAAGGGTTGATAAACCGTAAAAAAACGAATCAAATCTGTTGAATCTGTTTCGTTAGGGAAAAGAGAAAAACGGTATTTGCTGTTTGTTTCCTTATTTTTGGAATGGTTTTGTAAAATGTCGAACTTTTAAAACATTTGTCGAATTTTTATTTTTGCACATTTTACAACAAAATGGTTGCTGTCATATAACTTATTATGAAATAGACAAAGTCCGACAATTATTATTTTATTAGGTTGGTGCAAAAATAATGACGTAATAATGTCGTTTTTTGACGTTAAAAATACGTCAAAAAACGACATTATTACGTCATTATTTTTGCACCAACCTTATATGTTTATACATTATTTTTATAGATACATTGTAAACCGGATATAAGAGAAACCCGGATATAAGAGAGATTTTATCTGGTCCCAAATTAGAGCCTGTGTTAATGTATATATAATAGACCAAACCCGGATATAAGAGAAACCCGGATATAAGAGACTTCTCCGGTCCCTACATCTCTCTTATATCCGGGTTACCCTGTACAAATATTTAAGTAAATGCTCTGTTTATAATAAAAAGCATTTACCGGGATGAATGTCCGAGAAAATTTCATAGAAAATATTCCTTCTCCGACAGGATTCGAACCTGTATCCTATACGGAACCGTCATTTAGCTTGACGTGCTTTTACCGATTTGGCTACAGAGGAGCGTTCGGTTAGCGAGGTCGATTTTGCTGCTTTTAAACTACAATCTTCCATGATTCTCTCACGTACATTCATATCTGCTTATGGCGTATCAAATGTAAACAAATGACGTCACACATTAAGAAATGGACAAAGTCCGAAAATTATTTTAAGACATTTTATGTTTATACATTCTTTTTATAGATACAAATATTTAAGTAAATGCTCTGTTTATAATAAATAGCATTAAACAACATTTACCGACTTAGAAAATTTCTTGGACTTTCAGACCGGTAAATGTTGTTTAATACTGTTTATTATAAACCGAGCATTTACTTAAATATTTGTATCTATAAAACGAATGTATAAAATATTACTTATTGTTAACTCTTAAAAAAATAAATGTTTACTGAGACCAATATTGTGTCTGTCAGAGATTCTTCCGTACAAAGATAAAATTAATGTGAGCTTTGACTCCATTTATCTTCCCCAAGCTTATCAATGTTTTCCTTTTATTTAAAAAAACAAAAAAAACAAAAAAAAAAAAACAGGAGCGATGCCTAAGAGTTGGACATAGATTTGTGGTCGAAAGGTCATTTCTGTATCATGTTTTGAATATATAATGGAGAAAAATTCGAACTCACAGATTCTGGGAAAGTTACCAGAAATTTGTTTGCATCATTAGCAATTGCTACGTATTGTTTTTGCATATTCATGTTTTGAGAATCCAAACCCAGAAAGATAGAAGGCTGCAAATATATAGCAAAAATTTTATTGTACTCTTAGCCAATTCAAGTTTATTGTTTGGACATATTCATTCAGATCTTCGATAGCTCCAGTTGTCTAATCAATGTTCTCAAATTACAGTCTTCAAATATGTCTCCTACATTATTGATTTGGTTTAGTTTGTTTCGTTTTATGACATATTAACATCAATGGGTTATTTAATACCGACAAGATTTTTATTGCTGGTAATATTTTTGTTTTCAAGAATGTATTGCTGGTAATATGTTTTTCTTCTGGGTATGACGATAAACTACATCCGTCTCCTGGGTAAGATGATAAACTACGCCCAGGAGCAAGGAGGTTTTGAGGAGCGTGGAACCACCTCTTAATTGCTGGTGATCCCAGGCCCACCCTGACCCGGAGTGGTAGCACCTGTTAGGGTCCTAGCTAAGGTCTAATAGTTAACCCCCAATCTGGGGTCAAAATACTATGAAAGTGTAAAAATAGTTTTTAATACCAGAAATACTTAAAAATATGATTACCAGTAATAAATTTTTGAAGGAAAATATTATTATCAGCAATACTTTAAAAAAAATACCAGCAATACACTATAAAGAGCTATACACTTAAAAAAAATATTACCAGCTATACATTTTTTTGGGAAAAATATTACCAGCAATTGTTTTGGGGGAAAAATTATTATCAGCGACATATTTCTGCTGGTAATTTTTTTTACAAAAACGTATTGCTGGTATTAAAAACTATTTTTTACAATAGTTTGCTTATTCGGGTGAAGTGATTAACAAACGAAAAATAAAACAAAAATTTTGTCATTTTTGGAATATTTAAAAATATTTGCCAGGTTTGGATATTCGCAAAAATTTTAACTGAGTCTAATCTATCCTTTTAAATTCTATTTATTTCTATATGCCCCCACTGACTTACTATATTTCACGGCGTATAGTAAGCACACTGGATGTAGGATACATCCTAAATTTCTCCATAATGTTGAGTAATATTTTCTAGATATTGCTCCAGGCGCCATTTTGCGAAAAAAACGTGCATTGGCCATATTGATCTAAAACAGTAGTTCCCAACCTCTGCAATATTTAATTCTTACATATTCAAAATCTTACTTCAGTTCACGTGAAGAAAGTTTAAAAGGCCATTAATTTGTTTTCTGAACAAGCCTCCAAAGTCCACGACGTCCATGAAAGAGAAAAATAAAAAAAACAAAACAAAACAAAAAGTCAGTTAAATATATATAGTTTCAAAACATATAATCGAGAACTGAAAGGCAAAAATATAAAATATTTCAATGAAAGCTTATTCTGTAATTTACTTTGATCATTTTAATCATGAAATAATAATGCAAAATGAAATTTGACGTTGGTATAGTAAGCCGAAGGGTGCACATCCTACGCATGCCCCACCAAAATATTACCATGCCACACTGGTAGGGCATGCGACTCAAATTGGGAACCATTGATCTAAAGCATGAGCTTTATCGTGTAGGAAATAGACATTATGAGGGTCAGATAAAGAAAAAACACTCTTATATGCTACTGAATATGATAAGTACTTAAATAAAAATTCGTATTTGATTCTGCCTATTGCTAGGAAAATCTTTCGCTATATCGTTATTTCTAAGGAATGCATTCAAACGAATTACATTGCTTAGTACAGTCTCTTCTAATCTTCCCGAATAACACCCGCCATGCTAAGTCGACATTGTAGCGAACAGTCTTCAATCCCTTCGAATTCCATTGGTGAAATGTAAGTTCCTCTCGAGCAGCTTCTTCCCACAAGTTGCTGCTTCGTTGAGCCAACTCCCAAGAGAATGCTTCTCCCGTCACTACAATCTTAAGCTGTTCAAATCTAGGTTTTAACCGTTTTCTTCCATACATATCCACATAAACTGTGCCTCTTACTCTGTAGCCATATAATTAGTGTGTCTCTTGGTCTTTGTACAGGGTGAACATTATTATCAAAAAATATATGAACAAAAAAAAAATGATTGCATGACAAAAATAGCAGCCTTGCCCGTTTTTTTTGTTTTTTGGGGGGGTGGGGGGCAAACGTTTTAAAAGGTGTTTGGGTCCAACACGCTTGCAAAAAACTTTGATCTATGCCCCCATAATTACTGAAGTTGTAAGAAGAAAGATTTATAGGTTTTTTTTCTATTAAACTATCCAGGTGGAAAGATATGTTTTTGGTTATTAAACTTTGTCTCACATGTCTACAAAGAACTGACCTTACCCAAAGAAATAGTATAAAATACATTTATCCTTAGTTTTATCTTGTTCTGTTACAAACATCGTTGTCATAATAAAATTTGTTATTTCATTTGTTATTATTGTATTTTTCGCTGACATTGAGACAGAATTAACACTCCGTTAGTAAAGTGGGACATTGCCTCAGCATTAGTAACGAGTGGTTTACAAATACCACAGATACTACACACACGCACTCACATATATATATATATATATATTAGGTTGGTGCAAAAATAATGACATCATAATGTCGTTTTTTGACGTATTTTTTAACGTCAAAAAACGACATTATTACGTCATTATTTTTGCACCAACCTAATATATGCCGTGTGTAACAGTAAAATTGTCCAAATCGTCTAACAGCAAAATTATCCAATTGTTGGATTAAGATTTGAACCTCTGGATCCTAGAAATAATTAAAGATATCTTACTGGAATTTACCGATGTTTCGGACTCTACTTTGAGCAATAAGAATGCTTAACAGACGAATCATGATTAAATCGATAATAAATTAAAATGACATGATCATTAATTATCATAGCTAAGGATCGGAAGGATTGAAATAAAGTCAAATTATATATATATATATATATATATATATATATATATATATATATATATATATATTTATATGGGGGGTTAGTTCTATATTACCTTGTTATATATTAAGTGTTCTTTCATTTTTATAGTATAAATATAAATAAAAGAACACAAAAAGCTATATTTTAGTTTCTCTTTACTATTTTTGTAGTAGTTCGAACTAGTGGTGAGAACAATAGTTTTTTCTTTAATAAATTTACTCCAAGCAAGGCAATAAAGTCACTAAGACGCAATCGATTACTGAGTGTTAAGAACCCAATAATAATAACATTATAGAGAGAGAACAATAAAAGAACAAGTATTAAAAAACAGAAGATAATGATTGTCATTGCATTTAAATTTTTGAAGACCAAAGTTCATTGGGAAGCAAGAAGCCGGGAGTGAGTTCCACAAGAAAGAAATGCGATAGAAGAAACTGTTAGCATAAGACTTACAGTTAAACCTAACTATTTCAACTCTAAAATGATTAGGTCTAGTACTAGTTAATTTTATAACGTCTAGGTCCCAAAGAGGAAAGTAATATTTTTTTTTGTTTTAATAAAATAAGTGCCACAAGGCCAAAAGGGCGGATAGAGGGAGGTTGGTCTTCAATCAAACTTCTCTGAAATTTAGCTAACCACAGACCCCAACATACCAAAGTATTCCGTACGCCAAAACAACACAAGCAAAGTTCGTCAGAACTGCAACCAGAGAAGCTACATTACGTCGTTTGAAAAGTGACTGAAGACAAGACACCAGCATCTATAAATATATAGCACCAGATCAAACATGGTGGCAATATTCAAAGCATATTCGAAATAATACATGCTGCGGCAGAAATACTTCCACATATGCCTCGCAGAAATAGTTCTAACATCATAATAAGTCATTTGCTATACGAAGCTACCATTTTCCGTAATTTCTTACCATTATGTGGGAAATATATCTAGTAGGTATATATTTCTACTGCACTGTGTGCAAGAATATTGATAATTATTAATATCACATATGAAATACTAAATTACGAAAGGCAGTACGAACCTACCAAATGTCAAAAAAAAAAAATCTGCCATTGTATATAAATGGGCTACACAAAAGAAAGTTACTACTATTTGTGGTACTTTTTTGCTAGCCCAATGCGTACACAGATATCGGTGTCGAAATTTCCATCTGTTAAAACTATTCTGACATATTTAAACCCGCACCTCATGAAGTTTATATCCCCAAATTGTATCTCGTATAAAGGTTTTTTTTTCTCTCTTCTTGTTTTTTTTCTCTTTCTGTCTTCTGGCAGTTTATGGTTAGTCCTTTTTCCTCACAAGGACAAAATACAAGCCAATCAATAGACACTTGATAATGTCCAGATGGTACTTAGTCGAAACGTTATGTCTGTAATAACACCTATAATAACATCTATAATAGCACCTGTAATAAAATTTATAATAGCATCTATACCAACTCTGATGAGAACAACGGTGCAAAATAATACATCAAAAAAAGATTTTATTTTAAAAATAAAATGAAAAGGCCAATATTAGAAACTGTTCTTGTTGATAACCGTATGTATCCATACAGATGCTACGGAAAGGTAACGTATTATTTACAGAGCTAACTTCATAAAACTATATTACGGCTTATTATTTTTTTAATTGAACAAAACTAAAAGGTGTATCTCAACATCTGAATAGAAAGGAAAACCACCCCATTACTTCTACGGGATATTGTCGCATCCTCTAAAACAGGTGTCTCCAATTTTTTTTCAAAGAGGACCAGATTTGATGAGGTGAATTTCTTCATATGGATGGCAATTTAAACAGGTCTTACCTATATGACTCAGCCTGTCATATCGGAATCCCATATATGATGAGAAAATAGAACTTCCAGGAAGCTATAATATTAGGTTGGTGCAAAAATAATCACGTAATAATGTCGTTTTTTGACGTTAAAAAATACGTCAAAAAACGACATTATTACGTCATTATTTTTGCACCAACCTAATATAACCCAGGTTAATCTTAAACATTACATATTACTGGTAATTAATGTTGTCTGCCAACTTTTAAGATAAAAACATATAAATAGGAACATAACACCAACATTCATCATAAGAATCAGAAAACATTTATAACTGATTTTGACCAAGACAAAACAAATTTAATTCACTAAGATCTTAGAATTTATTCATCTCAGTTGACCCCCCCCGCCCACAGACACACGCACCAAAAAAATAACTTGTCTGCATTAATATCAAGGGTGATACTAAGATCTGGATTGCAGTATGCAGACCAGGTTTGGTTCAAAGGCCGCGGTCTGGTTCAAAAGAAGTGATTTTAGAAATTGGCTGGAAAAGGCGAGAGTCTGGGTCACACCACCAGACAATACTGCTGTTATCTTTTGGTAAAACATGAAATTTTATTTCTTAGGTGTGTATTTTAAATACGCTGATTGAAAATAATCGCGGGCTGTAAGAGATATATTCTTCGACAAGTGATAAGGAACATATGAAATTTGACCACAGGCCGTAATTGGCCCTCAGGTTCAACACTGGACATGAATATAAACAAATAAAAAAGATTGTACAGTCCTACATCTTTAATCCGGAACCCTTGCTATTAGACGACTGCCGGATGGAAGAAATCCCCCGCTAAAAGAACATTTCAGTAAACATAGTTTGCCAGTTCATTCCACATATATACAGTAGCCTAAGAAAAGTTTTTAGCCAGGAGAAATAAACTACATCCAATTTCAAAATTTAATTACGTAATTCCTACACAACGTAAATAAACAGTATTTGGAACTAGTATAGAGTAGGTCCTCCATTTGATATTTTCAGTGCTTTTGTTCGATTTTTTATGCATTTGATCAAGTTATCAACAATCGTCTGAGCCATATTTTGCCACTCCTTTAGCTATCTCTTTAAGGGTTGCCACTGACGTGATTTTGATTGCACGCTCTCGAGCTCTTCGTCAAGGTGCTCCCAAATGGGATTCGTGTCAGGATTTTGTGATATCCGTGGCAGTGACTTGATTCCTTGCGATTCCTTCCAGTCCTTTGCTACTTTGCTCGTATGACATGGGGCCCCATCTTTTTGAAAAAGGTAGACATTCTTGTCAATTTGATTGGTTTCGAATAATGGGAGTAGCCCTTTCTCTAATATTTGATAGTATTTTGGACCATTCAACCACTCGTCAACAAGAATCAGCTCAGATTTCCCTCCAAACATGGCAGCAACCCACACCATTACTCCAATCGCTCCATGTTTCATGGCTACCTGCAGACATTCAGTGTTCCAAATCTCATTCTGAATTCGCCAAAAATAAACCAATCTCGAATTAGAATTTTGGCAGAATTTACTTTCATCTGACCAAATTACAGACTGCCAAAATTCATAATCTTTGCTCTCGAATTCTCTTGTCCAGTGCATACGCCTCTTCCTGTTAAGCTCTGAAATGAAGGGCTTCTTTCTTGCAACTCTTCTTTGATAGCCTAGCTCTTTCAGAGTCTGTCTCATCGCATATTGCGACCTTGACCCTCTGACAACGATTTCTGATGACTTCTCTATTCATAGCCCCTTTTCGTTTGCTCAGACACGATGCTTGGACTTCCTGAACGTCGTTCCGCACGACAAAAACATTCTACATTAAATCTCTTGACAATATTATTAGCCGTTTGATGATTAACCTGGAAAAAGAAATTTCTCTATTTTACTTGCCCCACTGATGCCATCCTATTATTTGACCTTGGTGAAATTCGCCATTTTCCTTAATTCCACGAACTTTCATTGCAAGATGTAAGTCAACTATTGTTCACAGATTAGTGTAGCTTGATAATACGACGGTATTGTCTAAAACAAAAAGAAAAGGCGTTATTAAACACGCCAAAATTTGTGTAATCAATGGTGGCTAAAAACTTATCATAGGTCACTCTTTTGACCATACGATGTTCCTAATAGATCGAAGATTATGTTATCTATTTGTAATCGTGGTGGTGAGATTAGCTTGTAGCTTGATACTTATATGTTTGGGGAAATATTAGCCACCATTTTATTTTGTATATTAAATTTTTAAGGGTTCCTGGAACATTTGTACCGCAAAAAATATCGGCGGACTCATAGTGAGTCCAGGTAAAAAAAATAACACAAAACAAGGATCATAAAACAAAAGACAAAACCTTACCCGTGTAGACAATTGTAACGAAATGGTAAAAAATTAAATAATTAGTTATAAGAATGCGCTTGTTTGCGTGCGTGTGTGTATGTACATAACAAGCATGTGTGATGGACACGTGTGTGTATATGCATGTGTGAAGGACACGTGTGCGTATATGCCTGTGAGACAGACAGTTGTGTGTATATGCTTGTGTGAAAGAGTTCAAAATTCAAAAGAGGACCAAAGAAGCAAACGTGCCATGTCGGCAGCGTTCCTATCTATATGCGACTACATCTGAATGTTAGGACTAAAAAGACTAAAGTAAGAAAGAGAGAGCATCTTGCCAGTTCATTTCACATATAATTTGCTGTGATGTCAAAGGTAGAATGACACTTAAAACATGAAATAAAACGGTTATTAATGCTTCCAAACAAGATTTTCATGCAATACAAAGGTTAAAAATGCCTAAAAATATAACATATATACTTATTATGCTGTAGAAGGCCTCTACCTGTTGCTCAAATAGAATATAAGAGTGTATGTAAGGTACAGTATTTACATTATGAGGACCATTTTCCTCATCTTTGTCGCCATATTTGTCAGAACGTTTCGGCAGAAATTCATACCCAGATGTCCTCAAGGACACATGGCACAGTGGATAAAGGCGTTGGTTAGATCCAGTGACAAACCCAAAGAGTGTGAGTTCAATACCCGGTTAAGGCAGTGGAGAACTTTCAGAGGGAAAATTAGCAGGAGATAACTGACATCCATCAAACTCCTGTCTTCTTCAGATGATATACTTTGGAATTTCCAACCGAACCCTTTATTTAATCCACAAGAGTGGATTTTTCCAATTCCATATAGTCCCGTGGTTAAAGGTATTGGTTGAAGGATCCAAAAAAGTGACTTGACTCAAAGAGTTGCAGGAAATTTGTAGAGTTGATTTACTAAAGGGAATTAACTAAAACTGCGATATTCAAAGAAAAGGCAGGGCTCGTGGAATTTGAACAATCTACCTCCCTGTACTACGGAATAAAAGGTTCGGTTCGAGATTCCAAAGTGTATTTCATCAAAAGAAGGCCGGAGCGTGCTACTCCCGAAACGTAGTGAATATGGAAACGAATATGAGGACTCTGATTCGATCTATGTAAATAGTGTAAATATTTATATTACCTTATTTCAGAAATACAGACGGATGTTGAACGTTTTTTATTATTTCCTGCAATGTAAAACTGCACTCTTAAAAATAAAATAGCACTGTAATGTATGTAGTCGCCCTAGGCCTATGGCGTAAGTGTTAAACCATGAGAGTTATTGGCTCACTGGGTGCCGGATTAAATTGGTCAGACTATATTAATTGATTGACTGATTCGTTTTCTACGGTTTATCACCCTTTGCAAGTTATTTAAAAACCAGAAAATATTTTTAGAATGTAAGAAAAATATTGTGGCTGAGGGGCATAATATTTTTTTTGGGGGGGGGGGAGATATTAATACCAGTCGTACTAATTAACCCATAGATGGGTGAGAAGAGATGGTTTCATATAATGTCCAAGGGTGTATTCGTGTAAGCAAATATAACGAACGCAACGGGACCTGGAACTTGGCTCCACAATGAACAATTCAGAATTATTATCCATTACACCACCCGTACATCTAAGCTTACATGACCTGGTATTCCCAAGCGGTCAACAATCTAGGTACTAACCAGACTCCTTAACTTCGGTGATCGTACGGGAAACGGTGTTAGGTGGGTCTGTAATTCTTATCAGTATAGTGACGATAACCGGGATTTTCTTTTGACTATTTAAAAGGGTTGATTTATCCTGAAAATATAAATTATAACTTAGTAACCGAAGTAAATAACAGACAAGGAAATTAAATTACAAAAGGTACAGAGGGTAGCGACGGAGAGTGAGGAGAAAGGACTAAGCATAGACTACAAGAAAAACAGAATGCATGGTCATCAGAAAAAGGATGAGCCTGAAATGCGATTTGCAGGTCGAGAATACTAGAATCAAGGAGAAGTTTAAATATCCGGTAAGCGTTTTGACAGAGAACGTTAAGTTCGACACTGAGATCCGTAGACGTATTCGGATGGCCAAGGACGCATTCCAAAATCTGGGCAGAGTATTGCGACAGAGGATTTCTTTGGTTACAAAAAGAATACTCAGCTGTTACGTAACATCTGTTCTTTACGGCAGCCAATGTTGGACGATTTCCTCAGAGAAGGAGAGACTCGAGGCGTCATAGATGTAGTTTTTCAGAAGGATGCTAAGGATATCATGGACCGAGCGCGTGAGCAGCGATGACGTCTTAAAGAGGATGCAAACAAGCTGGAGGCTTTATACTTTACATCATGAAGAGACGGCTGAAGTTTTGGGGACATTTAATGCTGAAAGAGGGCCTGGAAAATCTGATACTGATGGGTTGAACATAGGGAAAGAGAGACAAGGGAAAACAACGCATGGCCTACCTAGCGGGCTTGAGCAGATAGATGACAAGAACATGGTCTGGGGGAGGTAGCAGAGGGAAAGAACTTGTTGAGAGCTTCAAGGGATAGAGGTGGAGAGACATGATCGCCTACGTCCTGGAAGGACATGAGACATAAAAGGAAAAACATATTAAACAGATTAACGAAAAACATTGTTTGATGTTCAAAAACTCCATGGTACTAACGGATGACTTAGTATTTTAGTGATAATATGTTAACTCGATGTCATTATTTGTATAAATAATTTTGCGGCTCCTTTTTAAATTAAACTATTTTCTTTAACTCATTTGTCTAATAAAATTGCAATAAGCAAGACGATATAATAAGGTAATTAAAAATAATGACTAGAATTCACTCTTTGTTATATTCATTTTTATGTGCCGTGTCCCTTCAGGACGTGAGCGGTCATAGTTCCCAACAGCTTCCTTTCCTTTGTCTCTCAAAGCAATGTTTGTCCAGCAAACTTCTGTGCTATAAACTGTTCTTTAGATAGATTATTCGCAGTTTATCTCTACCACACTTGCTTCCTATATGTAATGTGACATATTCTCCCAGCCTTCTTTCCTCATCAGGGATCCCAGAAATTTCTGCTTTCTCTTTCTGTTTCTGAGTATAAGTGTTCTTTTTCGCTTCCATTTTTTTTGCCGCTCCTGATATTCTCAGCATCCTTCTGTAGAACCAAATTCTGTTGCCTCCAGTCTTTTATTCATCATTGAGGAAATTGTTTGGTTTGGTTTGATTTGACTAGTTTTACGGCATATCAGCCTCAATGAGTTAATGGCGAATTTTTTTTTTTATTGTTGTTAATATTTTTTTTTAAACATGTATTGCTAGTAATATTTTTCCTTCAAAAAATCTGTTTCTGGTAATATTTTTTTTCCAAAAAGTATTGCTGGTAATATTTTCTTTGCCTAAAATATATTGCTGGTAATAATACATTGCTGGTAATAATTTTTTTTCAAAAAAATTATTGCTGGTATTAACTTTTTAAAAAAGTATTTCTGGTATTTTTACACTTTCATAGTATTTGCACCCCAATTTTTGGGTTAACTATTTGCCCATAGCTGGTATCCTAACAGGTGCTACCACCCCGGATCAGGGTGGATGTGGGAACAGTATCAATTAAGAGGTGGTTCCACCCTCCTCAAAACCTCCTGATCAGAGGCCTTGCTATTGGACGTAGTTTAACGTCTTACCCAGGACGGGGATGTAGTTTATCGTCATACTTAGGTCGGGAGGAAATTGTCCAGCATTCCATGTCATATAGGTGGACTGATATTGCATCAGAGTTCAGCAGTCTTTTGTTCGCTTCTAAGGAAGTCTTCCTGTCTCCTAAGAAAATATTTAACTCTTGGAAGGAAACGAGGTGGTAACTTTAGTTTAGCTGGTTGGGGATGGGACGGTGCTTGTGCTACGCGAAAGATAGCAAGCACATGTTGCAGACTAATTTGCCAATTACATGTTTTTGATTTGTCAAATACTCTTCTAATGTAACCTTATGCCACACTATGTTACGCAGCGGGACTAACTTATAACTATGACTCGATGAGGCACGGATAGGGTAATGGATAACGGCTCGGATTGAGGAATCGGAGAACCGAGTTCGAACTCCAGTAAAATCCATTGCATTCACTTACGGGCTAATATCCTTGGGAAAGATATGAATCCTCCTCTTCTCTCACCAGCTATGGGTAAATAGCAGGACAGACCGGGTTCTATAGTCTTGGATGACAACTGGTCTACCGCAGAAAAATAGTAACGCACTTTGGGGAAAAATCTGCCTCGTCAGTCATGTATCAAAAGATACATGATCGCCTAAGCATGTATCACGCATCGTACATAACTGACTGAGTGATGTATTAATGAATACACTCAGTTTAAAGTAGGGGTCGGCAACCTTTTGGAGTGAGCGAGCCAGACGGCTTTTCAGTGTAATGGAGGAGGGCCATGATATCAAATGTACTATAATAAATTGCCCCGATTTTAGACCGATCCTAGGGTTTCAAGAACTAACAACAAAGTTAATGTTATATTATTTAAACAAGGTTCCTTATTTTCTTACATGAATAACAAGATGATAACTGACACAACCAACAGAATATGAAAATTGCTTAATAAGGTTATTTTGGCGGGCCGTACAAATATCCTTTGAGAGACGATATTTGCCAAACTCCGGTTTAAAGCTTACAGGGGAGCTAGTATAGCGATGTGTTTAACAAGTGTGTCTAACGAACTAGTTCCCTGACATAGTGGTTTTAATCTTCACTATATGCCTCATAATTACTTCCTTGAACCAGCCTTAGGAAAAAATTTGTGAATATTTACGACCTACCGTGGCATGATAATTAACTAGCTCTGTTTTCTCTCATCCTTGTAGTTTTTTTTTTTGTTTTTTTTCAAACTAATTCGCTAGAGAAGAATTCATGTCTGTGACGTTTACATTCCCGCCAATAATCTTGGGAAATATATTCTTTTCCAGCAGGAATGCGCTTCAAAACTATTTTAGGTTCAACCGATATTTTCCCTACACGTCCCCATAAAATCCATATCGCACAATCTCTTTTGTTAAAATAATCACATTCAGTAACAATCTACCTTAAATGGCTCTTGGGTCTTTTATTACGCGGATTAACAGTAAAAAAAAAAAAAAAAAAAACTCTCAAAAAGTTATGGTAATTCAGACATATTAAAGAAAAGGAATCTAGGCATGACCACTTACGTGCTAAAGCGACGTGTCATTAAAGAAGAAATTTGAGAAGTTGTGCTGGCAGCGTAACGGAAATGAGCAAAATTAGGAGCGAAATCTAATTTCCAGTTCAGTCTGTTTTATTCATTTGCGCACAAATACAACTGAGAAAAGCACGAATTCATTTCTTTTGTCCACCCTGCTAGGCATTAAATAGTAGGGTAGACTGGGTTGTCTAGTCTTAGCTGGCAACCTTTGTAAGAGAAGGAAAACACTCGATACAAAACCGTAGAGAACACCACAGGGAAAAAAAAAACAAAAAAAACACACCACTATCTTTCCCACGCATACATGGTAACTCCCAATTATTATTATTATTATTATTATTATTATTATTATTATTATTATTATTATTATTATCATTATTAATAATAATAATAATAATAATAATAATAATAATAATTTTTTTTTTTTTGCAATGGAAAGTGTCATGATGACATTTCTAACCTTAGGTCCCTGGGCGGGAGCCGGAAAGAAATGTCTAAACGCCAGAAATCAAAGAAAATAATAATAATAATAATTATTATTATTATTATTATTATCATAATGAAGAAAAGTGCTATTAGTTAAATGACAATTCTCCTATAAGACCTAAGAGCCATAGTTTGTACCCGGATCTACAGGATACAAATCAGGAATAATAATAATAATAATAATAATAATAATAATAATAATAATAATAATTATTATTATTATTATTATTATTATTATTATTATTATTATTATTATCATAATGAAGAAAAGTACTATTAGTTAAATGGCAATTCTCCTATAAGGCCTAAGGGTCATAGTTTGTGCCCTGCTCTACAGGATACAGATCAGGAATAATAATAATAATAATAATAATAATAATAATAATAATAATAATAATAATAATAATAATAAAAACTATGTAGCGAATCATTGTAGCTTACGTCCTGAATGGAAATGCTGTAAAAAAAAAAAAAAGAAAAGAAAGAATTTAAGACTTACTGGATGCTCTTTATTTTTGGCCTTGTGCCAAAGTGACCTCCTTTACTAAATAAAACTAAAGAATGTCAAACCTTGGAGCAATGCTTATGAAGCTATTCTCGTAGGAGAATTACCATTGTAATAAGGTAAACACTAAGAAGATATACATTTTTCAACCTAGAAGATTTATCTTTAGGTTAATTAAATGCCAGAGCACCACACCGTGGAGCAATAAATATTAAACCAGTCGAGCAGTCTGGTCCTTTTCTAGAGAGTTCGATTCTGAAGAAGCGTATTTGTTTGTTTGCCAGTCTAGTATGAATTAATATCTCAGGGAATCCAACGATAGGTAACGGAAAATCTCGTCTGGCAAAACCCAGTGACTTCTGTACCACGTTTGATATTCATAGCTCACTAACACTTGTAGCCTTGTACCTTACTATGAAATGATTAAACAATGTCCGCATCAACATTTCAAACGACGAAATAACCAAGAAATTATGTATGAAGGAATCTGAAGCACTGAAATCGCTTCTTTTAGAATTGATATCGATTTGCTATCATAGTGTCGCGATAAATATAGACTTTGTTAGTAGCAGTGCCGAGTATTAGAAGGAAATAACTTACAGGAAGATTAGAGGGTAAAAGTGTAGAAAGTGTGAGAGAAAAAAGAAGGGGGGGATTCAGACGAACTTGTAGCGGTTGGAAGGATGACCAAAAAAAAAAAATGTAAAAAAAAAAGAAAAAAGAAACGAACCAGACGAAATAATAAAAGAAAACAGGACTAAAGTTTCTTTGCCATGTGCAGCTACAGGTCGATGCATGGGGAGGGGTCCGACGGACAATTCTGTCTTAGTGTTTTACTTCTTTTAAAACTAACCCCATAGCCTGACCATGCAAGTTATTAATTCATCTCGGCTTAAATCGGGCACCAGTAGAGAGACACTTAGTGAGAATCGCACCCATCATAGCAACACATTCTTGCAAGAGACGATAGGTACCTGACGTATTTGTTACCAGATAAGTTTGACACAAGGCTACTGTACAGGAACTCTCAATGAGAATCAAACTCATGAAACCATCAAACTGATTCAAGAAAAAAAAATCTTGTGAACATTTGCGCTACAAAAAAAAAAAAAAAATTGCGAACCCTGACTATTTGTTAAGCATATATAAGTTTGGCACAAATCTATAGTGGTTGAGCACTCAATGTGGAGCGAACCAAATCCGCTAAAACAATTTGCTTCAAGAAACAAACATGAAAACGATACCGCGGGAGTAGGTGCTTTATTTATTTTTCAATTTTATATGAGTTTAGCACAAGGCTATAGTAGAAGAGCGCTCAATGAAGAGTAAACTTACTCAGCTAAAAAGATGATCCTAGAAACAATATTGCAGGCGATTGCGCTATGGTAAATGTTTGTTATGTGTTAAGCCTAATTGAGTTTGGCATAAGGCTACAATAGAAGAGCACTGAATGGGAAGCAAACTCATTACGCAAATAAACTCATTCAAGATTCAACTTTTGCGCTACCTTGAATGACGAGGTTTTTTGCATAGAAGATTTTGGCACAAGGCTACAGCAGAAGAGCGCTCAATGAAGATCAAAGTCACTATACTAATGAATTGATTTAAAAGATAATCTTGCGAACAATTGCATAACAGTGGCTGACTTGTTTCTGTAAAGCTTAGTTGAGTTTGGCACAAGGCTACAGTAGAATAACGCTCTATGAGGCTCGAACTCATTACACTTTGATTGAAGAGACAATCAATCCTACTTGTTTAGAAGTCATTATCACCTACCTCGAACTCACGACATTACCATGAATACATTCGTCAGGCACCCAGTATGGATCTCACTCTCGACATTGATTAAAAACACGGCTATTATAATGATGGATACTGAAAAACAACAACGACAAAAAACAAAGACAGAAGCGGTAGGAATTTGAAATACGTTGGCTAGGCTGTATCCGTAGATTCATGGACCGCCAGAAATTCATAGAGTAAGAGGCACAGTTTACGTGTATAAGTGGGGAAAATAACGATTAAACCTCGACTTGAACAGGTTAGCGATCGGGAAAACATCCCCTTCGGACTCGGTTAGTGCAGTGGTTAGCGGGAAAAAGCTGTTCGAGTGGAATACAAAGAGAATGAGGATGGTTCGCTAAAATGTGCATGGCAGAGTGGGTCCTAGCCGTGAAAAAAAAAGTCTTCACATATTCACAAACAGCGTTTTTCTCGACGTTTAATTACAACCGATGTTTTTTTATATTTTTTTTCCTTCCACATAGATATATATAATTCCAAATGTAATTTGACTGATATCTAGACTGCTGAAATCCTTTTCAAGGACGAAACACGTTGCATAGGATTTTTACAAATTGTTGTTCAATTTCGTGCCTTTAGTCTAATGTCTTAGTATTCGAGGAATCCAGTCTACTAGGGCGGTTAGCTAATTCCTATCGCTGACACGTGTTCAGGCGCATTTTTGTGTTTGTTGAACACCCACAGAACCCTCCTGTAGTTTATACTGCAAATATGCTGTTAGTTACAGTTTCTGGGAGAGAAACGTGTCATCTAGCGTGGTCAACAATCTGAACAAAGCCAACACGCTCGGTCACGATGTCATGTGACTTCGTGCAAGCACAGCCATCGATGGTTCCCAAGGGTTCAGTTAAACCAGTTTCACTCACAAGTCTTGGGTCAACCCTTGATACGTTTTTCAGGCACTTTTCCGCACGCTAGATTGATTCTTCCAACATAACATGAAGAAGTCACCTTCCTGACAAATGGTGAGATGCGAACCCGGGTCTCATGGTTGGCAAACATAGTCTAATGTATAATATATACACCCACCATATATATATATATACATTTCCATTTCCTGTATCACCTGATATTAAGGTCGGAAGTAGATAGGTGTTACCCTGATCAGGATTGACTGTCTCTTAAGTCAAAGTGTAGTGATTTCGATCCTTGGATTGGATTTCCTGTTCCTTCTAAAGTATTCTCATTCTCTTTCACTCCTTGCGTCTTAGTGACATTATCGCCTTACCTGGAGTGAAATGTTAAAAAGAAATATACAAACAAGTTTCATTAAAAGGACCCAACAAGGGTGTTCATATGTTGCAGATATGAACACTAATGGCTATGTCCTAATCCCTATAAGTACGTTGAGAACTAGTGGAAGTGGGGGTAATATGCTGTATAAGTAGTTAACCACTAGCAGTGGTTTACCTACTTGACGGCGCTGGCGAGTATTGTATTTTGTTGATGTTATAAAGATTACCATTTCATTTCCAACTACCGTTTTGGTTATTCACCATTCAGTAACCCTTCCTAGGTCACAACAAAGAGCTTTCTGTTTTTATGTTTTTTTTTCTGCTATTATTGAATTTTTCTAATTTTCGAATAAGATGTTTTTTTTTATCGATGTTATGGGTAAACTATTCGAAATTCGGGTACTTTTAACCGTCTCAGTCATTTTCAAGAACCGATGAGATGCATTTGTGGGAGGCAGCATCTCATTGTCTACATCTTAAGTTTGTGCCCTTGGGTGTGCATGTTTAGGAATTTAACCACACATTTTTGGATATTCGTTTAAACAGAATGAAAGTACAGATAAGACAATGCGGAATTTTCCATAGTATAATTATAGTCTTACAATCCATTCATAATGTCGTTATTTTTCCCTCATTCAAGTAATCCGCTATTAAATTCGACTCGGGCAACACTCAGTACATATATCCACGTAGTCGCTGCATTTATACAGTTTTCTCCTTCTTCTATGTGCCGTATACCTTCAGGAAGTTAACGAACATGGTTCTCGACAATTTCCTCTCCATTGTAGTTCTTAATAAATTTTGTCTTTGTTTTTTATCATGCCTAATCCTAGTTCCGCCATCGATTTATTTAAGCTTGCTAGGTTGATTAAGAGCCTCTTTCCTGTGTATATATATATATATATATATATATATATATATATATATATATATATATATATATATATATATAAAGTATGTGGTGCAGTTTAATTTACATTACATAAATCATTCATACAAAAAACAATTTAGTTCATGCCACATTAACTGGAAAACCTACCAGTACAAAAGAATTCTCCTATTACCATACTAGTACAAAAACGCACATTCTTAAAATTTAAAAATTCAACCTTAGGGTTGTGACTGCACATTCCCAAAAAATTTCTAACAATTAACAATAACACATTTCTAAAAACATGTTTCGGATTACATCTATTCTTTCGTTGTCCTGTTATTACCGGGAAGTAAAAAACAAATCTATTCCCATACCTGATGATGTCTGTATTAGCAGTTGAAAGCTTGTAAAAAAATAAAAAAAGGGCCTTATGCAACTGTAGTTTATAAACAGTGATCATAACATTCATCTACAGGTTCGGGGTTAATGTACTTTAGTAAATTTGTTTGTGAAGATGTATTCTCGCCATTTATATCATTAACTTTTATATCTGTTTTTTGTATGAATGATTCATGTAATATATATATATATATATATATATATATATATATATATATTTGTATTTATATATATATAAATATATATATATAATATATTTATGTATATAAATATATATATATATATAAATATATATATGTACATGAATATATATATTTATAGTTATATATATTATATTTATATATGTATTATATATATATATATATATATATATATATATATATATATATATATATATATATATAAAGCAGATATTTTCCTATAGTGCTCAATATTTAAAATATTCAAATTATATTAATATTTAAAATAGAGTAATGATAATATTATACACGGAAAGATTACTTAACTATAAATATCAATTTTTGTTATTGTTTTCTCGTCTTCGAAGTTTCTTGGAATAAACTATTCTTCAAGGGGTCTGTTATTTGAAACATACCCCTTGAAGAATGGATAATTCCAAGAATCTTCGAAGTCGAGGAAACAGCATCAAAAATTGATATTTTCAGTTAAGTAATCTTTCTGTTATAGTTCTTAATGAAAACTGACAAAGTACAGAGATTCATGTTTTTATTCAATTTTTCTTGTTTGCGTAACAGTGTTTTCTTTTCTGGGCGCGAATGGTGTAAAAACTCTCTAACCGCCCTACCAATATTGGCGTCACATCAACTCACGAATTCCTTTAAATTCAAAAGACTATACAACAAACTCAGTGTATGTTAGCGTCACTCGATGTTGGAAATTTATTTACAAACGTCCCCACCTTTCGTGTATAAAAATAATTCCATTACATCTCCATCCATTAAACCGAATATCCTCAATAAATTATTGCATGCCCACACAACTGAAGTGACTTTCTACGGCCATAATGGCAATATCTACACCCAAACACGTGGTGTTAGTATGGGAAATCCTCTCGGACCGTTCTTCAAGTACTACATGTCCCACGCTGAAAACACGATATTTAAACAAGTCCATCTATCATATTTCTAATGCTACTACTAGTAGTACTACAAATAATAAAAACACACATACAGACACAAACATTTACACAAACACACACACAATATATATATATATATATATATATATATATATATATATATATATATTCTATACGCACACTTTTCACACACTTTTAAGTTATTTTTGTTTTGTGAGGGAAAAATAGCGTGCGGTACTATTGAGAAATATGGTATGGTAGCCTTGTCAGTGCTAATGAATGTAATGAACAGATCAAAGGCTGTCGTTAGGTAAATAATCGAAGTTTCTTAGTATTTTTGTTTTTATTTAAAAAAAAAAACAGTGCTCGATACAAAAGTAGAGCCTAAATTATAATTATTATAATCATATTAAAAAAAAAAAATAATGATAATAATATATATATATGTGTGTGTGTGTGTGTGTAAGCAAATATATGGATATAGATCCGACAGTATGAAGAAAATATACGGAAAAAACAAATAAAAATCCTTATATGCAATTATGCTGTTTTAATGTTAATATAATGATCATATATAAAACTTTCAGTTATCTGTTTGGATAAGTCTTGTTCTTATATCCATCGTCTTTGTCATGTTGAATTGATAATGTTAATTATATTTTATGAATATGTCCTGAAGATGGTTTATTAGACCGAAACGTCCGACGTTGACATTATATTAACATTAAAACAGCATAATTGCATATAAGGATTTTTGCTTGTTTTTTCCGTATATTTTTCATCATATATATATATATATATATATATATATATATATATATATATATATATATATATATATATATATATATATAGACCGTGTGTAACAGCAAAATTGACGAGATGGTGCAACAGCTGTATCTTAGAAAAGATTAATGATATCTTCCTGGAATTCACAAGATGTTTTACAAAGCTATTGAACTCTAATTTGAACAATAAGAATGTATCTAGCTCTAAGTTGAAATGATGACCCCTGTTGTGACCTCCTGATTCATTTTTCTTCTCTATGCTCCCTCTTTTTTAAACTTATTCACCATTCTCTTGATGCTTCTTTAATGGACTTTGAAGATGGAAGCCAGAGTATGAATGTTGGTACTATTACTTAATGCCTGAATGATCTTTTCCTCTCGCCATTGCTCAGTTGGGAAGACGTACAGGTGTTGACACAAAACGATTTCAACACGTACTCTTTCTAGTTAAATAACTCGAAGAGATTTTCAGATATTCTTGCGACAAATGGTGTCAAGATGGTTAAATCTCTTATCTGAAAACTTGAAATAAAAGAAACTCAATTAGTTTTTTTTTTTTTTTAGATATTAAACATTTCGTGGGATGGATAATTAATCCATACTGTTACACGATTTGAGCAATTGTGCTGTTACACGCGGTATATGAGATTTTAGATATTTCTGAACGAGTCAGGTACCATGAAGAGCATATATATGAAATTTTCTGACGTTTTTTTAAGAACAGGTTTCGGGCTTTAGGTTAATGCTTTGTAGCAATTTGCGGTGTTGGAAGAAACTTCCACTAGCGGAGGCTTTTATTCTGTGTTCTAATTCCTTATCTCCTATAGTAAATTTGTTGTAATTGAACCAGCTATTTACTATCATCCTGGGTGTGACGATAAACTACGTCCAAGCGCAATCAGAAGTTTTTGAGGAGCGTAGAACCACCTCTTAATTGCTGGTGTTCCCTAGTACACCCTGAACTGGGGTGGTAGCACATGTTAGGGTCCCAGACATGGGCAAATAGTTAACAACCGAACTTGTGTAAAAATAGGTTTTAATACAAGAAATACTTAACATAAGTACTTAATGTAATAATAATAATAAAAAAAAATACCAGCAGTACAAACAGCTATACACTTTAAAAAAATATTACCAGCTATAGAGTTCTTCAAGGAAAAATATTCCCAGTAATAGTTTTTTGAAGAAAAACATATTACCAGCAATAAAACAATTGTCGGCATTTAAATATCCCTTTGAGTTTGATATGCTGTAAAACAAACCAAACATAACCAAACCAAACCAATCTAAACCAAAGAATACATATTCTATTCATACGAAACTATCCTAAAAATCTTGTCGGCATTAAAGAACCCATTGAGATTAATATGCTGTAAAACAAATCAAACCAAACCAATCTAAACCAAAGAAAACATATTCTATTCATATAAATCTATCCTAAAAAACTTGTCGGCATTAAATAAACCATTAGAGCTACATATGCTGTAAAACAAAAAAAAAAAAACAAACAAACGAATCTAAACCAAAGAATACAGATTCTATTCATACGAATCTATCCTAAAAATTTTGTCGGCATTAAATAACCCATTGTGGTAGATATATTGTAAAACAAATCAAAGCAAACCAATCTAATCCAAAGAAAACATATTCTCTTCATAAGAATCTATCCTAAAAATCTTATCGGCGTTAAATAACCCATTGAAGTTGATATGTTGTAAAACAAATAAAAGCAAAACAATCTAAACAAAAGAATATATATTTTATTCATAGAAATCTATCCTAAAAATCTTGTTGGCATTAAATAACCCATTTAGGTTGATATGCTGTAAAACAAATCAAACTAAACCAATCTAAACCAAGGAATACGCATTCTATTCATACGAATCTATCCAAAAATCTTGTCGGCATTAAATAACCCATAGAGATTGATATGCTGTAAAACAAATCAAACCAAACTAATCTAAACCATAGAACACATAATCTATTCATATGAAACTATCCTAAACATCTTGTCGGCATTAAAAAACCCACCGAGATTAATATGCTGTAAAACAAATCAAACCAATCCAATCTAAAACAAAGAATACATATCCTATTTATACGAATCTAACCTGAACATGTTGTCGGCATTAAATAACACATTGAGGTTCATATGCCGTAAAACAACAAAAAAACAAACAAAATAAAACAAATCTAAACCAAAGAATACAGATTCTATTCATACGAATCTATCCTAAAAATCTTGTCGGCATTAAATAACCCATAGAGATTGATATGCTGTAAAACAAATCAAACTAAACTAATCTAAACCATAGAATACATATTCTATTCATAGGAATCTATCCTAAAAAACTTGTTGGCATTAAATTACACATTGAGATTGATATGCTGGAAAACAAATCAAACCAAACCAATCTAACCCAAAGAATACATATTCTATTCATACGAAACTATCCGAAAAATCTTGTCGGCATTAATTAACGCATTGATGTTGATATGCTCTAAAACAAATTGAACCAACCCAATCTAAACTAAAGAATACATATTCTATTCATACGAATCTATCTTAAAAATCTTGTCGGCATTAAAAAACCCACTGAGATTAATATGCTGTAAAACAAATCAAACCAATCCAATCTAAACCAAAGAATACATATTCTATACATACGAATCTATCCGAAAAATCTTGTCGGCATTAAAAAACCCACTGAAATTAATATGCTGGAAAACAAATCAAACAAATCCAATCTAAACCAAAGAATGCATATTCTATTCGTACGAAACTATCCTAAAAATCTTGTCGGCATAAAAAACCCACTGAGATTAATATGCTGTAAAACAAATCAAGCCAAACCAATCTAAACCAAAGAATGCATATTCTATTCATACGAATCTATCCTAAAATTCTTGTCGGCATTAAAAACCCACTAAGATTAATATGCTGCAAAACAAATCAAACCAATCCAATCCAATCTAAACCAAAGAATACATATTCTATTCATACGAATCTAACCTAAAAATCTTGTCGGCATTAAATTACACATTGAGATTGATATGCTGTAAAACAAATCAAACCAAACCAATCTAATCCAAAGAATACATATTCTATTCATACGAATCTATCCGAAAAATCTTGTCGGCATTAAATAACCCATTGACGTTGATATGCTCTAAAACAAATTGAACCAACCCAATCTAAACTAAAGAATACATATTCTATTCATACGAATCTATCTTAAAAATCTTGTCGGCATTAAAAAACCCACTGAGATTAATATGCTGTAAAACAAATCAAACCAATCCAATCTAAACCAAAGAATACATATTCTATTCTTACGCCGCTATCCTAAAAATCTTGTCGGCATTAAATAAACCATTGAGGTTGATATGCTGGAAAACAAATCAAATCAAACCAAACTAAACCAAAGAATACATATTCTATTCGTACGAAACTATCCTAAAAATCTTGTCGGCATTAAAAAATCCAATAAGATTGATATGCTGTAAAACAAATCAAACCAATCCAATCTAAACCAAAGAATACATATTCTATTCATACGAATCTATCTTAAAAATCTTGTCGGCATTAAAAAACCCACTGAGATTAATATGCTGGAAAACAAATCAAACCAATTCAATCTACACCAAAGAATACATATTCTATTCATAAGACTCTATCCTAAAAATCTTGTCGGCATTAAATAAACAATTGAGGTTGATATGCTGTAAAACAAATCAAACCAAACCAATCTAAACCAATGAATACATATACTATTCATACGAATCTATCCTAAATATCTTGTCGGCATTAAAAAAACACGTTGAGGTAAATATGCTGTAAAACAAATCAAACCAATCCAATCTAATCCAAAGAATACATATTCTCTTCATACGAATCTATCCTGAAAAATCTTGTCGGCATTAAATAACCCATTGACGTTGATATGCTCTAAAACAAATTGAACCAATCCAATCTAAACTAAAGAATACATTTTCTATTCATACGAATCTATCTTAAAAATCTTGTCGGCATAAAAAACCCCACTGAAATTAATATTCTGGAAAACAAATCAAACCAATCCAATCTAAACCAAAGAATACATATTCTATTCGTACGACTCTATCCTAAAAATCTTGTCGGCATTAAATAAACTATTGAGGTTGATATGCTGTAAAACAAATCAAACCAAACCAATCTAATCCAAAGAATACATATTCTATTCATACGAATCTATCCTAAAAATCTTGTCGGCATTAAAAAAACACAGTGAGATTAATATGCTGTAAAACAAACCAAACCAATCAATCTAAACCAAAGAATACATATTCTATTCATACGACGCTATCCTAAAAATCTTGTCGGCATTAAATAAACCATTGAGGTTGATATGCTGTAAAACAACTCAATCCAATCCAATCTAAACCAAAGAATACATATTCTATTCGTACGTAACTATCCTAAAAATCTTGTCGGCATTAAAAAACCCACTGAGATTAATATGCTGTAAAACAAATCAAACCAATCTAATCTAAACCAAAGAATACATATTCTATTCATACGAAACTATCCTAAAAATCTTGTCGGCATTAAAGAACCCATTGAGATTAATATGCTGTAAAACAAATCAAACCAAACCAATCTAAACCAAAGAATACATATTCTATTCATATAAATCTATCCTAAAAAAATTGTCGGCATTAAATAAACCATTAGAGCTACATATGCTGTAAAACAAAAAAAAAAACAAAGAAACGAATCTAAACCAAAGAATACAGATTCTATTCATACGAATCTATCCTAAAAATTTTGTCGGCATTAAATAACCCATTGTGGTAGATATATTGTAAAACAAATCAAACCAAACCAATCTAATCCAAAGAAAACATATTCTCTTCATAAGAATCTATCCTAAAAATCTTATCGGCGTTAAATAACCCATTGAAGTTGATATGTTGTAAAACAAATAAAACCAAAACAATCTAAACAAAAGAATATATATTTTATTCATAGAAATCTATCCTAAAAGTCTTGTTGGCATTAACTAACCCATTGAGGTTGATATGCTGTAAAACAAATCAAACTAAACCAATCTAAACCAAGGAATACACATTCTATTCATACGAATCTATCCAAAAATCTTGTCGGCATTAAATAACCCATAGAGATTGATATGCTGTAAAACAAATCAAACCAAACTAATCTAAACCATAGAATACATAATCTATTCATATGAAACTATCCTAAACATCTTGTCGGCATTAAAAAACCCACCGAGATTAATATGCTGTAAAACAAATCAAACCAATCCAATCTAAACCAAAGAATACATATCCTATTCATACGAATCTAACCTGAACATGTTGTCGGCATTAAATAACACATTGAGGTTCATATGCCGTAAAACAAAAAAAAAAAACAAAACAAACAAATCTAAACCAAAGAATAGAGATTCTATTCATACGAATCTATCCTATAAATCTTGTCGGCATTAAATAACCCATAGAGATTGATATGCTGTAAAACAAATCAAACTAAACTAATCTAAAACATAGAATACATATTCTATTTATAGGAATCTATCCTAAAAAACTTGTTGGCATTAAATTACACATTGAGATTGATATGCTGTAAAACAAATCAAACCAAACCAATCTAATCCAAAGAATACATATTCTATTCATACGAAACTATCCGAAAAATCTTGTCGGCATTAAATAACCCATTGACGTTGATATGCTCTAAAACAAATTGAACCAACCCAATCTAAACTAAAGAATACATATTCTATTCATACGAATCTATCTTAAAAATCTTGTCGGCATTAAAAAACCCACTGAGATTAATATGCTGGAAAACAAATCAAACAAATCCAATCTAAACCAAAGAATACATATTCTATTCGTACGAAACTATCCTAAAAATCTTGTCGGCATAAAAAAACCCACTGAGATTAATATGCTGCAAAACAAATCAAACCAATCCGATCCAATCTAAATCAAAGAATACATATTCTATTCATACGAATCTAACCTAAAAATCTTGTCGGCATTAAATAAACCATTGAGGTTGATATGCTGGAAAACAAATCAAACCAAACCAAACTAAACCAAAGAATACATATTGTATTCGTACGTAACTATCCTAAAAATCTTGTCGGCATTAAAAAACCCACTGAGATTGATATGCTGTAAAACAAATCAAACCAATCCAATCTAAACCAAAGAATACATATTCTATTCATACGAATCTATCTTAAAAATCTTGTCGGCATTAAAAAACCCACTGAGATTAATATGCTGGAAAACAAATCAAACCAATTCAATCTACACCAAAGAATACATATTCTATTCATAAGACTCTATCCTAAAAATCTTGTCGGCATTAAATAAACAATTGATGTTGATATGCTGTAAAACAATTCAAACCAAACCAATCTAAACCAAAGAATACATATTCTATTCATACGAATCTATCCTAAAAATCTTGTCGGCATTAAAAAAACACAGTGAGATTAATATGCTGTAAAACAAACAAAACCAATCCAATCTAAACCAAAGAATACATATTCTATTCATACGAAACTATCGTAAAAATCTTGTCGGCCTTAAAAAACCCACTGAGATTAATATGCTGTAAAACAAATCAAACCAATCCAATCTAAACCAAAGAATACATATTCTATTCATACGAATCTAACCTAAAAATCTTGTCGGCATTAAATAAACAATTGAGGTTTATATGCTGTAAAACAAATCAAACCAAACCGTTCTAATCCAAAGTATACATATTCTCTTCATACGAATCTATCCTAAAAATCTTGTCAGCATTAAAATACCCACTGAGATTAATATGCTGTAAAACAAATCAAACCAATCCAATCTAAACCAAAGTATACATATTCTATTCATACGACTCTATCCTAAAAATCTTGTCGGCATTAAATAAACCATCGAGGTTGATATGCTGTAAAACAAATCAAACCAAAACCAATCTAATCCAAAGAATACTTATTCTATTCATACGAATCTAACCTAAAAATCTTGTCGGCATTAAATAAACCATCGAGGTTGATATGCTATAAAAGAAATCAAACCAAACCAATCTAATCCAAAGAATACATATTCTATTTATACGAATCTAACCTAAATATCTTGTCGGCATTAAATAAACCATTGGGGTTGATATGCTCTAAAACAAATCAAACCAAACCAATCTAATCCAAAGAATACATATTCTATTCATACGAATCTAACCTAAATATCTTGTCGGAATTAAATAAACCATTGGGGTTGATATGCTCTAAAACAAATCAAACCAAACCAATCTAATCCAAAGAATACATATTCTATTCACATGAATCTAACCTAAATATCTTGTCGGCATTAAATAAACCATTGGGGTTGATATGCTCTAAAACAAATCAAACCAAACCAATCTAATCCAAAGAATACATATTCTATTCATACGAATCTAACCTAAATATCTTGTCGGAATTAAATAAACCATTGGGGTTGATATGCTCTAAAACAAATCAAACCAAACCAATCTAATCCAAAGAATACATATTCTATTCATACGAATCTAACCTAAATATCTTGTCGGCATTAAATAAACCATTGGGGTTGATATGCTCTATAACAAATCAAACCAAACCAATCTAATCCAAAGAATACATATTCTATTCATACGAATCTAACCTAAATATCTTGTCGGCATTAAATAAACCATTGGGGTTGATATGCTCTAAAACAAATCAAACCAAACCAATCTAATCCAAAGAATACATATTCTATTCATACGAATCTAACCTAAATATCTTGTCGGCATTAAATAAACCATTGGGGTTGATATGCTCTAAAACAAATCAAACCAAACCAATCTAATCCAAAGAATACATATTCTATTCATACGAATCTAACCTAAATATCTTGTCGGCATTAAATAAACCATTGGGGTTCATATGCTCTAAAACAAATCAAACCAAACCAATCTAATCCAAAGAATACATATTCTATTCATACGAATCTAACCTAAATATCTTGTCGGAATTAAATAAACCATTGGGGTTCATATGCTCTAAAACAAATCAAACCAAACCAATCTAATCCAAAGAATAGATATTCTATTCATACGAATCTAACCTAAATATCTTGTCGGCATTAAATAAACCATTGGGGTTGATATGCTTTAAAACAAATCAAACCAAACCAATCTAATCCAAAGAATACATATTCTATTCATACGAATCTAACCTAAATATCTTGTCGGAATTAAATAAACCATTGGGGTTGATATGCTCTAAAACAAATCAAACCAAACCAATCTAATCCAAAGAATACATATTCTATTCATACGAATCTAACCTAAATATCTTGTCGGCATTAAATAAACCATTGGGGTTGATATGCTCTAATACAAATCAAACCAAACCAATCTAATCCAAAGAATACATATTCTATTCATACGAATCTAACCTAAATATCTTGTCGGAATTAAATAAACCATTGGGGTTGATATGCTCTAAAACAAATCAAACCAAACCAATCTAATCCAAAGAATACATATTCTATTCATACGAATCTAACCTAAATATCTTGTCGGAATTAAATAAACCATTGGGGTTGATATGCTCTAAAACAAATCAAACCAAACCAATCTAATCCAAAGAATACATATTCTATTCATACGAATCTAACCTAAAAATCTTGTCGGCATTAAATAAACCATTGAGGTTGATATGCTGGAAAACAAATCAAACCAAACCAAACTAAACCAAAGAATACATATTGTATTCGTACGTAACTATCCTAAAAATCTTGTCGGCATTAAAAAACCCACTGAGATTGATATGCTGTAAAACAAATCAAACCAATCCAATCTAAACCAAAGACTACATATTCTATTCATACGAATCTATCTTAAAAATCTTGTCGGCATTAAAAAACCCACTGAGATTAATATGCTGGAAAACAAATCAAACCAATTCAATCTACACCAAAGAATACATATTCTATTCATAAGACTCTATCCTAAAAATCTTGTCGGCATTAAATAAACAATTGATGTTGATATGCTGTAAAACAATTCAAACCAAACCAATCTAAACCAAAGAATACATATTCTATTCATACGAATCTATCCTAAAAATCTTGTCGGCATTAAAAAAACACAGTGAGATTAATATGCTGTAAAACAAACAAAACCAATCCAATCTAAACCAAAGAATACATATTCTATTCATACGAAACTATCGTAAAAATCTTGTCGGCATTAAAAAACCCACTGAGATTAATATGCTGTAAAACAAATCAAACCAATCCAATCTAAACCAAAGATTACATATTCTATTCATACGAATCTAACCTAAATATCTTGTCGGAATTAAATAAACCATTGGGGTTGATATGCTCTAAAACAAATCAAACCAAACCAATCTAATCCAAAGAATACATATTCTATTCATACGAATCTAACCTAAATATCTTGTCGGAATGAAATAAACCATTGGGGTTGATATGCTCTAAAACAAATCAAACCAAACCAATCTAAACCAAAGAATACATATTCTATTCATACGAATCTATCCTAAAAATCTTGTCGGCATTAAAAAAACACAGTGAGATTAATATGCTGTAAAACAAACAAAACCAATCCAATCTAAACCAAAGAATACATATTCTATTCATACGAAACTATCGTAAAAATCTTGTCGGCATTAAAAAACCCACTGAGATTAATATGCTGTAAAACAAATCAAACCAATCCAATCTAAACCAAAGAATACATATTCTATTCATACGAATCTAACCTAAATATCTTGTCGGCATTAAATAAACCATTGGGGTTGATATGCTCTAAAACAAATCAAACCAAACCAATCTAATCCAAAGAATACATATTCTATTCATACGAATCTAACCTAAATATCTTGTCGGAATTAAATAAACCATTGGGGTTGATATGCTCTAAAACAAATCAAACCAAACCAATCTAATCCAAAGAATACATATTCTATTCATACGAATCTAACCTAAATATCTTGTCGGCATTAAATAAACCATTGGGGTTGATATGCTCTAAAACAAATCAAACCAAACCAATCTAATCCAAAGAATACATATTCTATTCATACGAATCTAACCTAAATATCTTGTCGGAATTAAATAAACCATTGGGGTTGATATGCTCTAAAACAAATCAAACCAAACCAATCTAATCCAAAGAATACATATTCTATTCATACGAATCTAACCTAAATATCTTGTCGGAATTAAATAAACCATTGGGGTTGATATGCTCTAAAACAAATCAAACCAAACCAATCTAATCCAAAGAATACATATTCTATTCATACGAATCTAACCTAAATATCTTGTCGGCATTAAATAAACCATTGGGGTTGATATGCTCTAAAACAAATCAAACCAAACCAATCTAATCCAAAGAATACATATTCTATTCATACGAATCTAACCTAAATATCTTGTCGGAATTAAATACACCATTGGGGTTGATATGCTCTAAAACAAATCAAACCAAACCAATCTAATCCAAAGAATACATATTCTATTCATACGAATCTAACCTAAATATCTTGTCGGCATTAAATAAACCATTGGGGTTGATATGCTCTAAAACAAATCAAACCAAACCAATCTAATCCAAAGAATACATATTCTATTCATACGAATCTAAC
>OZ010572.1:107068307-107113307 GCA_963932145.1 Acanthosepion lycidas
TTCCAGTTAGTGAAATCTTGCTTTACTCCTCCTAAAAATCCGGCACGCAAAATACAATATGTATTTCGAGACTTTCCCGCCGCCATGATGGTAATAGAAATATTCAAAGAAAGCGCCGTCGTTTTTTTCTTCTGTTTTTTTTTTTTTTTTGATACCTAAGTACTTTCGATCTCCTCCAAGACTATCCTCAGGGGTGAATTACAAAGATAAACTTATTGTAACTGCGTTCGTTGTGATTGTGATTTTAAAAAAATAAAATAAAATAAGCGCGTGAAACGCGCACTGTTATAATTACTTTAAAATTTTAGATTTAGTCTTCTCGTTTTGTTTTTTTTTTTTTTTTTCAAATCACCATTACAACGATCACAGTTACAATAAATTTGTCTTTGTAATTAATCCCTGAGGATGATCTTGGTGAGATCGAAAGTACTTCAGTAGGAAAAACTACGGCTCCTTCCTAGATAAATTTCAACTTAACCTAAGAAACTGATTAGAGAACTTAAAAGGATTATTATGAAAATAGACATAACATGTCTATAATGAAGCATATTTGAATATATATATATATATATATATATATATATATATATATATATATATATGTGTGTGTGTGTGTGTGTGTGTGTGTGTATGAGGCTATATACCTTACCTGGAAAGAATTACTGTATAAAAAATCCTGCTATCAGTAAATTAAAAATACTACAGCATTTTACCTTTAGCAGGAAACATTACTGTATATAAAAAGCAAGCTAGAGGTAGATTACAAAACAATCCAAATGCTCTTTACTTTATATAAAATAAAACAAGCTATTAAAATCACAGGTTGAAACAGGAATCCTTGTGTTTTTATTTGACATAGCAACATGAGCAGCCCAGAGAGAATCTAGTAATATAAAGCCTTCTTCTTCTTCTTCTTCTTCTTCTTCTTCTTCTTCTTCTTCTGTGTGACGTGTCCCTTTATAACGGCGATCATGGTTCTCCACATTTTCCTGTCTTTTGTCGTTCTTATTAAATTTTGTCTTTTCACGATCTCTGCCCATCCCTGTTCTGCCTATCATTTACACGGCTTCGTTAGATATGTTATGCACTGTTTTATTATGTCTCTCTTGCCTTCCATCAGTGTCAAATTTTCTATGTCTCTTTTCTTCATTATATCCCCGAGAATTTTCAACCGTCTCTTTCTGATTCTTTAAGTGTATTTTGTATTTCTTTTTTTGCTCATACGTTCAGCCCAGGGTCTCCTGTTACCAGGAGGATATATTTGGAAACAAAGAAAAGAATACTGAACTGTTACGTGACATCTATCCTTCTTTACCGCAACGAATGTTGGGCGATTTCCTCAAAGATCAAGAAGAGACTAGAGGCGACACAGATGTGGTTCTAAAGAAGCATGCTAAGGATATTATAGACCGAGCGTGTGAGCAACTATGAGATCTTAGACAGGTTGCAAACAAGGAGGAAGCTTATACTTATCATAAGGAAGAGGCAGCAGAAGTTTCTGGGGAAGTGTTATGGTCCAGGAGTTCCTTGTACCAAGGTAATGATCCAAGGTTAGAACCAATGAAAGAAAAACACGAACACAGGTATGGAATACAAAGATATATTACAACAGAAATATAATACAAAGAAGTAGAAGTATTAGTAATGACTATCAGATTTGGTTAGAGTGAACTATATTGTCTCGACAAGTATCACTATTCTAATGTCCTTACAATATGCTCTCAATTATCTCACCTCGTCTTACAATATCTTCTCATACCTCTTGAGAGGTGCAGTATTTACAATGTCAGGAATAGTCTATTATTATTGTGGGTAAGTTCCCATAACAGGAAGGAAGCCTTGAAGCTACTAACGTTTAATATATATATATATATATATATATATATATATATATATATATATATATATATATATATATATATATATATATGTAAATATATGTGTGTGTGTGTGTGTGTGTGCAGCATATATTCATTCAAGAATGTCTGGTAGAATGATCTGGGCATATTATGTTTATTTATTTTTGATGTCATCCTCGACGGTAAGTGCGAAATTGAGATCCGTAGATGTATTGGGATGTCCAAGGACACATTGCAAAATCCGGGAAGAGTATTGCGAGACAGGAAGATTTCTTTGGTAACAAAGAAAATAATATATCCTTTTTATCCTTTTTTTGCAGCAGCGAATGTTGGACGATTTCCTCAAAGATGATGAAAAGACTCCAGGTGACAGTGATTTGGCTCTACAGTAGGATAAGAAGAACACTAACCGATCGTGTGAGCAACGATGAGATCTTAGAGAGGTTGTAGACAAGGTGGAAGCTTATACTTAATATCAAGAAGAGGCAATTAGTATTTCATCAAATTCACAAACCAACGGATATGTGCCATATCCTTTCAGGACGTAGGCGATCATGGCTCTCCACCTCCTTCTATCCCTTACAGCTCTCAACAAGTTCCTTCCCTCTGCTTCCTCCCCCAGACCACGTTCTGTCATCGACTTGCTTAATGTATCTTTCTTCTTTTTATGTGCCATATCCTATCAAGACGTAGCCGATCATGGCTCTCCACCTCATTCTCTCTCTTACAGCTCTCAACAAGTTCCTTCCCTCTGCTTCCTGCCCCAGACCACGTTCTGTCATCCACTTACTTAATGTATCTTTCTTCTTTTTATGTGCCATGTCCTTTCAGGACGTAGGCGATCATGGCTCTCCAGCTCCCTCTATCCCTTGCAGCTCTCAATAAGTTCCTTCCCTCTGCTTCCTCCCCCAGACCACGTTCTGTCATCCACTTGCTTAATGTATCTTTCTTCTTTTTATGTGCCATATCCTTTCAGGACTGTAGGCGATCATGGCTCTCCACCTCCTTCTATCACTTACAGCTCTCAACAAGTTCCTTCCCTCTGCTTCCTCCCCCAGACCACGTTCTGTCATCGACTTGCTTAACGTATCTTTCTTCTTTTTATGTGCCATATCCTATCAAGACGTAGCCGATCATGGCTCTCTACCTCATTCTCTCTCTTGCAGCTCTCAACAAGTTCCTTCCCTTTGCTTTACCACTGTGTTCGTTATCTTCATTTACGCGTAAACACCGTTGGGGAAGGTATAAATCCACTTCTTCTCCTCCCAGCTATGTGTTAATTAGTAAAACTTGCATCAGTAAATCATTATTATCACAAAAATTATTCTTAGAATTGAAAGTATTTCCTGACTTTAAATAACTTGCAAAGGGTTGATAAGCCGTAAAAAATGAATGAATGAATCAATCAATCAATGAGGAACCAAAGCATCAATCCACTAGTCTATAGATATTGGCAGTGGAATAAGATCAGTTTATGTATTTAGATTAAATAAATGTTTATCGTCGTGGAATCGGAAAGCCAAGTTCAAATACTAGACTAGGATGTAACGTTCGCATTGCGTCCTGGGTATGACGATAAACTACGACCAACAACAAGGCTTCAGATGTTTTCGGAAAAATAATGTTGCCAGCTATACGCTTTTGAAAGAATAATGTTGCCAGCTATACGTTTTTTGGAAAGAATAATGTTGCCAGCTATGCGTTTTTGAAAAAAATAATGTTGTCGGTTATATGTTTAATAGTATTTTATATTTAATATATGTATAGGTATATGTGTATGTATGTGTATGTATTTATATATATGTATATATATATGTGTATATGTATGTGTGTGTATATATATATATATATATATATATATATATATATATATATATATATATATATATATATATATATATACCTTGATTTGGCATTAAATGACCCACAGTGGTTGATATGCCACAAAACCCAACCAACCAACGTTCGCATTCACACAATTGCATATGGAATAGACAGGAATCCATCGCTCCCTCCTCGAGTTTGAATTAAGTAACAGAGCAGACTGGGCTCTGTAGTCGTAGGTGGCAACTTTTCCAGGAGAAGGATTACTCTGAATTTAAAACCATGGAGAAAGCAACGAGAAACCACTCAACTCTCGTCTTCGATAAGTCCTTATAATTCACAGGTAACAAAGAAACGGAATCTGCGGAGATCCATCTTCGTAACTACTGTCAGAATTTGTGAATTTAAATAATTACCACACTTCCCGCCTTACAAAACGCAATTATTTTCCTGAAAAATCCGCGTGCGTCTTCCAAGACGAACAAAAGTCAACGTCCAGGCTCAAGTAAGCTTGGACGGTCACTAATTTGCTTGACTGATAGGGACCTAGATTTGTATGTTGAGTCATTACACTATAATGTTAGCTATCTAATTCCCCCTTTTATATGATGTAACTTCAGTACTTAGCTGTTACAATTATTTCCAACACTATAAACCTTCCTGGAGCAGAGCTATAAGCTTAAACACGATCTGTTTACTAGCAGCGGTGGGAACTTTTCTGCTCTTGACTAGTAATTGCCATACAAACAAAATTGAACGAGTGATTATTGTAAACAATACGTATCGCCCGTATGTGAGGGATGTATGATGAATGTGTTGTTCTATGAAAAAGATTTTTTTTCTTAGAAATTTCTTTCCAGTATTAGGGTGCGTCTTCCAAAGCCACAGCGTCTTGTAAGCCGGAAAATTCTGTATAATTTATGCAGCTGATTCTATTTAACTTTGTGACTTAGCTATATATTTCTCTCTTATAACTGTAAGGGTTTGAAATAAGTTCTTTGCTATGTCTTGTGACACACAAGGTCACTTGGTGAAGATTCTCTTATGGAATTGTTCTCAGAGTGAAGTATTTAGCCCTACGTCCAACATCTGTATTCTGAGGAAAGTTGGTTTTCTGTCGGGATTTTTCCTTTTTTTAGACGACCACATATTCCCAGGTTAACGAGTTTTAGTCACCGGGATTTGGTAAAAAACAGTTTTTAGATTTAATTTCTCCTATACTGGATGCTAACCAAGGCTGAAGAACTCAGTTTTCCTTACTATTTAAGTCAAAGCTGGAGGAAGAGTATATCGCTTCACATATTTCCCAAGGGTATTTGCGCGAAGGTGAAGTGCAACGAATTAGACAAATAAAGAAAAAAAAAGAAGTCAGGTAAATACGAAGTATGATAGTGCAGAGTTTCAAAGGATGTATGCAAGTCATCCATATTTGAAAGAATTCAGTCAGTCAATTATGTCCCACGCGTGATGCACTCTTAGGCGACCATGTATCTTTCAATATATGAGTGAAGAGATTTTTTTCCGCAGTAGGTTGCCATTTCATTCTGCGATAGACCAGTTGCCATCCAAGGCTATAGAACCAGGTCTGCCCTGCTATTTACGGATAGCGAAGGGGAGAAAATAGGATTGATATATTTACCAAGGGGATTGCCACGTAAGGGAATGTAATGGCTTTGAATGAAATTCGAACTCGGCTCTCAGATTCCTCAATCCGAGCCGCTATTCATTACTCCACCAGTACTCTTCTTGAGAGAATTCAGTGCTTTTAAAATTTGTCTAACACAAAAAAATCTGTCAGGGAATACATATTTATTAAGTTTTTTATAGTCTGGAACAAGGCTAGAATAATCGAGTTCATACCGAAAATTGAATTCACGAGGAAAGGTCTTTTTATTGTTATAGGTTTTATAGGAATAAAGTGTAGCTGCCGACACATTACTTTGAACATAGATCGCCAGTGAGCAAACCAGGCGACCCCATTATTGAATTATGTAGACCACGTGGCCATGGAAGAAAACACATATATGGGAGGTAGCGTTTGTCTAATTGATATCAATTCTAGTCTATCCTACGGATCTGCAATTCTATTATATCATCTATGCTATACAGACCGCTATTCTCTACTCTATTCACTACATTATTTCTCTATTCAGATCACTATACGGGTTACTATTTGAGCAAGTATTATCGAGCAAGTACTATTGGCGCGAGTGCTAATGGAAGGCGTCTGACACCGTATTGTTCAACGGCGTACTACTACTGCTATTATAAAACTGTACTACAACGAGCATTAGGAGTATTCATTCGCATCAAAATGTGGCAAAGAGGATACGTAGACATCACAAAATCATAGAAGGAACACTTATTTCGTAATAAGCTTAGTTTAACGCAAATCCATAATTGTCTAACTTGTAGTAAGGATTGAACACACCAGCAATCTATTACAAGACTAAATTTTTCATAATGACCAGTGTGTTTAGTTTCTCAAATAGCTATAATAAGAACAGCTCACTATTAATTCCAAAATATAACAGAATTATAGACAAAAAGGATAGCGAAAATGAGGAATTTTCTAATGTTATCAGAAACAGCCGGTTAAGGGAATTAAATTCCAGTTGCTTGGGAGAAACAGGGAAGGAAACACAGTGGTAAATAATGTTATTTTAAATATTCCTAACTATACTCACTTTGATCATTATCAAGGTTACTATAGATACGTTTCGGCTGTGGCAATTATCCATTATTTACCTAAATGGGGTACCTGTCGATTACTGTTTTATTTTTCCATGTTATCTTTTCATTAACTCCTGAACTTGTATCTCCCTAACTGTTTCACGGATTGAACTCACAATCACCATTTGATATTAACACATGTTTAAGCAACGCTACGTTAACTTAGTTCTGCAGAAAGCTATAATTGTTAGGCGTCTAGTAAGCATTGAAGACCCAAGTTATGTCTTACAACATTAAATTTTCTCTTTCGTAATTAAGCCCTAATGAAAAGAGTCACTAAAAAAATGGTGGAAGTGTGGATCTGGATGATGGGTAAATATTTATCATATCACTTAAGCTATTTAGAAAAGAATTCGAGTCAATTAAGTTTATATTTGATTAGATAGAACACTTAGAAAATATAAACGTAAAAAAAAAAAAACAGAATTTGTAACAAGACGTACATTTTACAGTCAAGAAAGTGTAAATCGATTTCATTAAGGTATAATTTTGTTAGTAAAGAACAACTTGAACTACTTAGCATCGATTAGCTTTTATATCAGGGTTCCATCTTTCTAAAGCTTTGAGATAATAAAAAAAGCTAAAATCATCAAGCATTTACTGGATTATTCAAAATTAAATTTATTTAAAAGAAACGAAACATAAAAGGAAATTCGGTTTTCATTAGGTTGATTTATAAGTTTCCATTACCCTCGTTTGCGTCAGCATAGTGAAATCTTAGAAGTATTTGTTTGAGTTTTATTTTACTCCTTATAGCATCTTCAATCAGACGATTGTTGAACGACTTTTATAAAGTTTACGAACAAAATGATTGAAGCTAGTAAAATAGGTTTCAAATGAATTAACTAAAGCAAATGTCAGTCAGAAATAATCTCCTTCCGGCTTGTCCGAGAATCACCACTGCTTTACGATCTTATCGAATTACGAGGCTCGTGGAGGGCCCCGTGGCGAAACCCAGACAAATTTTACTCCGTAACCCAACAGGGAGCTAATAGCTCCATTGAATGGCGCATTGGAATCGAGAATACCTTTTTCTGAGCAGGACAGTGAAGACCTTCACTGACGATGTCCGTTTACAATCGGTAAATTCAACGCAACGCTCTGGAAATTAGGATGAGATTATGTACAGACCTCTCCCCCTCCAAGTCTTTATTTGTTTTCCTACACGCAACCCTCCTTGTCATGTCTTCGGCCATCATCAATTTAAGACATCTCGAAGAATTAATGTAATCTAAACTGGGATCTTGTGTGGCGAAGTTCTTTGCATTGCCATTTATTATTCTTTTTTGACTAGCCATTCGTTTTATCTCCCCTGATTTATATCATAAAACTCAGATAGTACCCAAAGAAAGTGGCTGGATAATAAATTCAGCAGGATATTGAAATATATTAAGTTGTCTTAAATAACTTCCGCTTTAGTTTATCAACTTTTTCTTAAAAAACAAAAGTAATTTATTCATATATATATATATATATGTATGTATGTATTATTCACATATATATATATATATATATATATAGTCTGTTGATGACTATATATATATATATAGTCTGTCTGTTGATGTCTATATATATATATAGTCTGTTGATTATATATATATATATATATATATATATATATATATATATATATCATACGATTTGTGAATATGTGTGATATATATATATATATATATGATATATATATGATATATATATATATATATATATATATATATATATATATATATATATATATATATATATATATATCACTCGATTTGTGAACTTTAGGTGGTCCGTAGAAGTTGCTTGTTTTTGGTACAAAGTTTATTAGGAAATCCTTCTCTTTTTTTGTTAATATTTTATTGTGTTGTGCAGAGTTTTGTAATTTTTGTTATAATGTTTTTGTCTATGTTGGTGTCAATTGCTTTGTAGCTGTTCCTATCCTCTAGTGTCTCTGGAGTTTTTGTTTTGTAGTATGTTCTGTCCATGATTACTATAAATAAATCTAAATAAATCTAAATAAATCCACATTACAACCAAAAACGTTTACGGCACCTCTCTTCTCTTCTTTTTAATATACATACTTTTCTCTCATTGGAACCACTACAACCTCTTTCTTTTATATATATATATATATATATATATATATATATATATATATATATATATATGAGTTAACATAGAATTCAACACTTAGAAGCGACAGTCTGTTTCATGCTAGTTGCAATCGTCAGGCCTGACGATTGCATCTAGCATGAAATAGACTGTCGCCTCTAAGTGTTGACTTCTATGTTCATTTTTATATTTACACACGCTCTATCTCTGATATTGTGCACTTTATCCCATAAATATAGCACATCTTAAGACTATATTTCTTCATATATATATATATATATATATATATATATAGTCATCAGCAGACAGACTGTTTCGCTATATAACAGCTGAGTGTGGCTAGCCATCAGATTACTTCAGGCTAGGAACGAAACCCAACCGATTTTTTATTAGTCGGCGATTCTAACCCTTAGGCGATCAACGCCCGGCAGAGGGAAGCCCAAATTTTTGCGTATTTATTATTTCATAATTGCACCAGACGCTCTGAGAACTCAATCACAAGATGATTATTATTATTATTATTATTATTATTATTATTATTATTATTATTATTATATCTAAACAGTTACAATCAGCCTGGTGTACTAATGGCCATTTGCGTATACTTCATATATGACACCAAAATGATAATGAGTTTTTAATGAAGAAACGAATATTATGTTATCCTAAATGTTATTACTACCGTAATGAACACTACAATTATGAGTATTGAAAGTTTATCGAAAGATAAAATGTTTCTGCGAACGCAATAATCACTCGATGTTTACAATTTCTCAGCTGATTTTCTATGGATACAAGTTGATTTCATTGATATGGAATTATTCTTCGAATAGGCAATCTATTATGAAGTTATGCCAGTAATGTATAAGGTAGAAATGTTTCTATTACTTTCATTATCAGGTTATTTGATAATGTGAAACTTTTCATGTACGTTATTGGTTATCGCAGCTTGGATGAAGTTATCCTACCGATAAACATCACTCAAAATCTAAGGTCTCTTTTTCAGAATTGTATTATAAGACGACCCCCAATTTTTAAGCGAGATTTGTGGGGATTTAAAGGTCTTCTCATACGCGGATATATATATATATATATATATATATATATACATATATGTGTGTGTGTGTGTGTGTGTGTGTGTGTGTGTGTGTGTGGCAGTGGTAGTGGCAGTGGCGGTCGGACGTATCGGGCTAAGCCCGGGTGAGTCAAGATATATCTACTTGAAAGCAACAAAAATCTCTCAGAGTGCGTCGCTTTTATTCTTGTCCTCAGCTGTATCCAAATCCTTTTGTTTTTAACTCAAAACATTGAGAGAAATACATTTCATTGATATTATGCATAATAAAGAAGAAGGAAGAAGAAAAAAAAACAAAGAAAGAAATAAGTAAAAATCAAAAAGAATAAAATAAAATTAATTTCGCTAGTCTGGCTGCATAGACCTGGGCCCTAACTGAGACACACTCAATAGGCAATATATTTCTTGGTTTAATTTCATAAATAATAAAAAAAAATCTCCAATTGCCTTGTTTTTCAAAGAACACATTTTATTTCAATTTATTATTTTCAAATGTCCATTTTAAATAATTTATTCCGAACAGTATGAGGTTTTTAGCACAATGTATCAATTGAAAAAAGTCTAATTAAATTTAGCTCGTCCTCAAGTCAGCGAAAACCATAGCGTCGACTAGATGTTTGGGGTGAGGAGTGTGACTGGGATAGTGTTGATGACATATGATATCAGTCAGCAGTACTGATCATAATACTAAAAATTTACAGACAGAGAGGTACACAAACATACTAACGCATAGAGATATATACAAACATGCACTCGAAATAGATGTACACGCTATTTTTTAAAACATATCTGGCTAGATATATATATTTAATTAGAATGAAGGAATCATTTTAACATTTAAGTTATACCGATAGTATATTTTGTAAAATATTGTAATGAGCTCGACAAACATTGTTGAACTAATGTCGCCACTGATATATATTTATATATAGCATTATTTGCAATGAGTTTTTGCCACTTATTAAGCAGATATTTGATACCTCTTGAGTAAACTTCCGCAAGATGAAGACTTGAATCTATTTTTCATTGGAGAAAGTTTTCCCCGTCGAAGCTTTCTGCAGCGATCGATAAAAGTAATGATCGGTTGGTGCGAGATCAGATTATATGGTGGGTGGGCTAGAGCAGGCCAATCGAGTTCCCGCATATTTTTCCAGCATATTCTTGCTGTACACGCCTTAAAGGATAGGGTATACGAAAGAATAGGTTCCTTATTCACTGGCAGACCCACACTTGTGGCTTTGTGTTAAGTTACAAATAGAAAATGAATTTTACAAGTACTCAAAAATTTTTAAAAAAGTTTGTGTTAAGCTACAGATAGAAAATGAATTTTACAAGTGCTCTAAAATAGAAAAAGCAGTATCATCCATTCATGCGTCTACCCACCGCATATATTCAACATTTACGGTGATTTGACCCTCAGATAACTAGCAAACATATCAGGATTTGTAGACATAGTGGACATAATCTTAACAACGCGAGATACAATCATGATAAGGTTAAATTGGTAGCAAAAATTGATCAGCAATCTGTTATTTACTGGGGCAAGAAATTACTTATTAATTTTAACGCCTATAAGAAAAAAAAAACTTTTTTTATGCCTTCCATCAGCATGACTGATTCTAATTTTCAGGAGAATGACTCATTGCTACGTCTCAGTTTAATGTTTTCTGTTGAAATTAAGTGAAAAGTTTATATCGAATCATCTGCTAGGTAAGCTGTTCACTGTGTCGTGGCAGACAATTTTCCTAGGTCTAATTTTATACATTTATAATTCTTTCATTCGTCACATATTATTGTCACAATTGGTCTGATGCTTCTGCTATGTATTTAGAGATTATTTCTAAAATACAAAGAAGAATCTGTAATATTATTGGAACTGACATGGCCTCTCGGTTTCCCAACGTCGCAACAGAGCTTCCTTGTACTCATTTTATAAATATTTTCGTGTTAATTGTTCTGATAAGCTTTTGCTACATAAACTTTATACATTATTGCCCCTGATCTGGCAAGACTAGATTGGCGGCAAGGTCGCATAATTTTATAGCTTAAGGTCTGCTTTGGCTTTTTGCCCTCCAGTCAACTTTGATCTTCAAAAATTGAAATGTAGTGTCAATCGTTATCTTCTGCTCTGTTCTTTTATTGTTCTCACTGCTTAAAGTTTTCTTTTTCTCACATTCTATCACATTCAGTAACCCTTTGACTCTTAGTGAATTTTATTACCTTGCTTGAAGTGAAATGATAAATACAGAAGGAAAGCTAAAATCACTCTTAGATAATGTAGCAAAAGAAAGCGAGAATACTTACATTATTTACATTATTCGGACATTTTTCCTCATAACAGCCTGAATAATGTGTTGGAGTTTTTGGGTACCTTGGTGTACTAGTGAGCCTGCCCAAATGACCTAACTCATTTTATAGTTCGCCAATATAAGGGTTAACCAATCAGAAGGCTCAAAATATTCAATGCGACGTGTATAAAGGCGGCCATTTTTTTCCCGAAGACTCACTGCCAACCTTTGTTCGTGATTGTTAATCTTTGACATTGTTTCAATGAACAGATTACGTACTGCGCTGTATTCTCTATTCATAGACTATGGCGAACATGGTCAACATAATGTAAATGATGTAAGTAATCATAATACCTCATCTCAGAGATATAGACCGATACTGAAAGCGAGAATGTTGGCGCAAAGTTATGTGAATATGGTTGGTGGTTAGAACAGACCAGCCGAGTTCCAAAATATTTTTTTGTGATGTTCTTTTGCTGTAGGTGGTCTTGCTTTTTTCCTTTCATTCACGGTGTACGTTGCCACTGCAGGGATGTTTGTGCAATTCAGATACTGGCATGTATGATTATTAATTAAGATTATATGTTCGTCATTACAATTGATTCGCCAAAACGTTATTTACTTATCGATCTTCCAGTGTCAATAAGATGGGGATTAATTGGGTTACATAACATCGTTGTCCTAATATTGTTGTCATGAGATATTGTCACTGCTTGTCACATATGGTCAAAGCTTATATAGCATTGTTGCCTTCATTTCGTTGTCATAATATCATATGATCGCAATTGTTATATCATCGTTGCTGCAACATCGCTCTCATAACATCGTCATGTAATATTGTCATATTTTAGTGTCCTAACAGTCTTGTCATAATGTCGTTGTCATAGTACATGAGATATGCCCACAGATCTCATATCCTCGTTGTTGTAACATAACTGTCATAATATCGTCATGTCATATAGTCATATTTTCGTTGCCCAAACATTCTTGACATAATGTCGTTTTCAAAACATCTTCATATAATATATCATATAACATAGCTCTCATGTCATCGTTGTCGTAACATTGCTGTCATAATATCGTTATATCATATTTTTCGTTGTCTCAACATGCTTGTCCTAATGTCGTCATAACACCATCATATCATATGGTCATAGCTGTTATGTCATCGTTGTCATAACCTCATCATATATGTTAACAGCTGTTTCATCTTTGTTGTCATACAATCGTTGTCATACTATTAAATTATCACATAGTTAGTGCCGTCATATGATCGTTACTAACATCGTTGTCATAATAACGTTGTCATATGATAGGGCAACAGCTTAACTATGACCACAGTTTATATGGAATGGTTTTCGCAAAATCGTTGTGATAACATCGTACTGTCATATGGTCACAGATGTCATAACCAACTTTTATTGTAACATTGTTATACTAAAAACATCATATCCTATGACAGCTGTCATTTCATCTTGTTAGTATTACTTACATTATTTACATTATTCGGACTGTTATGATCATCTTCATTGCCATATTCACAACGTTTCAGCAGTTTACCCTTCGGTCTTCTTCAGGTGTTTGGTTTGGTTTATTTTACGGTATATCAACCTCAATGGATTATTTAATGCCCAGAATTTTTTTATTGCTGGTAATAATAATAATAATAATAATAATAATAATAATAATAATAATAATAATACTATAGCTGGTACTATCTTTTTTTTTTTTAAATGTATTGCTCATTATCATTTTTTACAAAGTATTTCTGGTATTAAAACCTATTTTTACATTTTCGTAGTGTTTTGAACGCAGTATGGGGGTTAACAATTTGCCCATAGCTGGGACCCTAACAGGTGCTACCACCCCGAGTCTGGACGGACCTGGGAACAGCAGCAATTAAGAGGTGGTTTCACGTTCGTCAAAACCTTCTGCAGTTTATCATCTTACCCAGGACGAGGATGTAGTTTATCCTCATACTCGGGAAGGCCAGGTATTTAGAATATCTTATATGGCAATAAAGATGAGGATAACAGAGATATAGACACGTGTTAATTTTAGTCGAAAGTTAAACGATTACATAATGACTGCCAATTAATTTAATAATTCTTTAATTGTCGGATAAAGTATTGGAAATAATGTTTATTTCATGTTGCTTTTTATCTCGACTATCACATCCACCGTTTGCAGCAGAATACAAAAAAAGATGGGGGTGTCAGCTATTTAGCCTGGTTGGTCTAATTGAAAATACACAGTTCCAACGCAATTCTTATGATTCAAGAGAAAAGACTCGGTTTCAAAGTGTGCATATCCTTTTGTTTTTAGAATGACTTTATGTAGAAATTATGACTGCATATCTACGCAAAATGCTTCATCTAGTAAGATACAATAAGATCATTATGATATTACTATTGTAGGGAATTATACTAACATAAACGACACTGATGCTACCAGTATACGTGTCAGGTATATCTATATGCCAAGATCTGATTTTCTGCCAGCCAGTAGACACTGGAGTTCAACAGGCAACGCACCTGTTTTGTTTAACTAATAGACAAATGAAGACGAGTTTTAGTCTTGGTGAGAACTTAATATTAACGTAAATTGGAGTTAAAGTCCATTTTACTTTACAAACTGAGGACAATCGATCCTTCAGATCTACAAATCAACAATTCGCCCTTGCATAGAATATTGCTGCCATATATGGTCTGGAGCCTCTTTCTTGTTTGCCTCGGGGTTCTTGATAAGATCCAGAGGCGGATATGCAAAATAACTGCCCCTGATCTGGCATCTCGTCTACAGTCGCTCTCTCACAGACGCGCCGTCGCCTCTCTCTGTCTTTTTTACAAATATTAATTGCTCCGATGAGCTGCTTTCACTGGTTCCTAGACTTCATGAATTCATGCGCCCTACGAGGCTGGCATCCCGCTTTCACCATTTCACTGTCGAAACTCCTAAATGTAGCCGTCTGTTCTATTCCAATAGCTTCATGTCTCGCGCCTCTCGCCTGCGAAACTCCCTTCCCTTAATCTCCAACTATTCAAATGTAATGTCAATCGACATCTCCAGTTGCCTTGATCTATCCACTATCCTTCTCCTCATCCTTTCCTCTATCACTCCTATCTGATCTTGCTCCAAATCTTCTGTAACCCCTTGCGTCCTAGTGGCTTTCCTCCTTGCTTGGGGTGAAACGCTTAAAAAACAAACAAACTTCGGGTTTAAATATAACTAAAATGAAGAAAAAAGAAATCTGTATTTAAATTTACGCACTTTCAGGGCGTGGGAGATCACTGTTCTTCACAGATTCTTATCGTTTGTATCTATCTATAAACAGTGTTTCTTAATATGTCCTCCATACACTTTTAATAATTGACGCTGCACTACACTCATGAGGTTACTAATCATGTAAAAGTCAGGTTTCCGAAACGGTCACTCCTACTATTCTCTTCACAAAGAGCGTTGCTTAACTTTGCTGTAGAGTTAAGTGGTTGCCATTAAGACTTTCGAATCAAAGCTTTTCGAAGTGTATTACCATAGCGGGAAGTACAGCTGCATACTTGTAAAAGACGCCAGCCTTAAGTGGGTTTTAAATAACTACTTTAATCTATAAGTGCTTTTTTCAGTGTGATATTGGCAACGAATGTTTTAGTCTTCATGGAATCGTTAAGATCCATAAATCCAGATAATTCTGTAGCTAGATTTTTCAATAATAGCGGAAGCTTTTCGGGGTCTGGTTTTGCAGCGCGGGGTGGAGAATAAGTGGACTTGGTGTAGATGAATTGTGAGAAATTTTGACACTCGTGTCCACTCAAGCGTTAATTATGGCGATCGGTGGAGAATTTTCATTAGATTTTTTTATTTTATTTTATTTTTTTATTTTTTTTTTCGAATGGCGTATCTTCGACATGATATGTCTGGATGGTCGATTGAGATTTTAAGAAGATGGCGTGGGAAAAACGGCCTCATTGAACTGAGACTTGAAACAAAAAATCTCGAAAGCTATTACTACGCTCGTGGGCACAGTCCTTACTGAATGCCCACATACGTAGCCTCCTGCTGAATTTGAGTAGCGAACGGTGCTAATACGAAAAATAACGTGAAAATAAAACACGTGAAGGCGAAAATATATAAAACGTGTTCAGAATTAAAAATTGACCTTTTGTTCCATGTAACATTATTTACCAATGTTTTTCCTTTCGCTTGTGCTGTTAGGCATCGCGAAGAGACACAGTCATCTGTCAGCGGCAAGCCGACTGGCCTAGAGGAGAGATATCTCCTGGGTTCTAAGAGTGTCTGCCATAGCGTCTTCTTGGTCTGCCTCTCACTCTCCAGCCAGATGACATGGGCTGGTTGATTGATAGGCATACAAGTGAGGTGTCCGAACCACTTGATCCTCTGTCGTTCGATGTATTGTATGATTGGTATTGCTCCTATCGTATCTCTTATTGCCTCATTCCTGATTTTGTCTCGCCTTGACTTGTTCACTGCATTCTTCAGGCATTTCATCTCACAAGTGATCAGTTTCTTTTAAAGGGTTTTAACAGTTCTTGTGGGACATAGCAGATTTGAGATGGATATCAGATGATGAACATCTCAGCTGAGGGTAGCACAACTAATTCTCCGAAATGGAATGTTCTTACCACGAAATTAGTCCAGAAAGATCTGTTAGAACTACTCAGCAACCTGAATATATTTTGAAATAACATAGAATTATCAAGAACATATAATGGTAGCAAACCGCCTTCATACGGATAAAAAATGAATTCAGCAGATATACAAAAATAGAAAGGGTCTTAAGACAAGGATGTATTTTCTCACCTATAGAGCGAGGCAATTCTAAAAGAATTAGATGCCCTACCAGAATTCAGTATTTGTTTAAATTTTCCTTCCGCTTTTGCTGTCAGGTGTCGCGGGGAGACAGTCGTCTGTCAGCGCCAAGGCGACTGGCATGGAAGAGAGATATCTGAGCATGTTTTCCACTGAGTCGCTCCAGCGTCTTTCTGGTCTGCCTCTCGCTCTCCAGCCAGAATACCTTAGGTTGTATGCTCGTACGTCTGGTTGGTTGATAGGCATACGAGTAAGGTGTCTGAACCACTTGTTTCTCTGTCGTTCGATGTGGTATTGCTCCTACCATATCTCTTATTGCCTCATTCCTGATCTGGTATCGCCAGCCTTGTTCACTGCTTTCCTCAGGTATTTCATATCACAAGGGATCATTTTCCTCTCAGGGTTTTTTGTTAGGGGCCATGTCTATCACTGGTATGTCAACAGCGGTAGGAAAACGGGGTTGATGAGATTTGATTGGTGTTCATGGAAATGCTAGGATGTTTTAGAAGAGGAGCAAGTTGGAAACTGACTGCGTTGGCTTTCTGTTGTGGCGTCCTCCCTCTAATGAGTCTATTGTGGACTCTTCCACTTACTATATAGTAGGGAAAATAGGCCTCGGCGGAACAGTGATTGACTGAACGCTGGTCAACCGACACACGCTCTCAAGTCGTGTAACACTCTTCTGTTGTAATTAATGTTCAATACACTATTTATCTGTAACCTCTTGAGTTGTTATTTATCACCATTTACTTGGTCACAACACTTTCTGACATCTGATCGCAATTTCTCTATCTAGTTTGCCGTTTTCAGTAAATATGCTGCCTAGATATTTGAATTCACTGGTTCGCTTTAGCTGGGTCCCATTGATGTCAATGTCCAGTTTTTCTGGTATCTTGCTGACGGTCATGTCTGAAACCAATCTCTATCTATAAAAGGCAGGATGTGTGTGTGTGTAACGAATGCACGGCCGCAATTTTCGACGGATTTGCACCAAAATTTACATGCACATGCTCCAAGTTACTGGGAAGGCCAGTACCGATATTGCATTTCCCAACTCCCATCCATAGTGGAAACAATCGATTTTTTCATGCTTCTATGGCAGTTTTCATGTAGTTTGCAGCAATTTTCTACTGGACAGAGTGAGAGCCTATAGCTGGCTGCCACGAATAGGCAGGAAGATTCTATTGGCCAGCCAACAGCTGACTGACACAAATGCTAACTAGCATGCTAGCATGCAAAAAAAAAAAATCGATAGCTTCATTCGTCACAAATGGAAAAAAAATTAAATCTGTATGGCACTTTACTCCAATTGGCTCATTCGCTTGCTTAAACTCAACGTTCATTCTGATTCTGCAGAACTGGATTGGGTGTGAAAAAGTATATGTTGTTAACATTCTTTTTTCATTCGGTTTTGCCAGTTACGGGTCCTTTTTTAAAGCTGATCGTTTTGTGTTCATTTTGTTTAGTTCTTTTTTCGTACCAGATTTAATGTTTAGTATAGAGCTTAGAAAAATTCTCAGTGTCAGATAGACAAGAAGCAAGGCATGTAGCAACATCAGCACGGCAAAAGGCACTCCTTTAAAGGCAAGGAAGGGCAAAAATATTTTAAGTTATAGCGATTGCAGTATGAGTCGTACGACTTTTGAATCAAGCACGGGTCATGCTGTTAATTTCGAATACTGCTTTTCAAATGAAAGATAAAGTGACTTTTGCTGCTTCGAAGATCGTGTTGCGCGAATATTTTTCCCTCGTCTTCTCGATTTAATCTTGTACTGTACTAGCTTAAATCTAACATAATTGTTTGATTGCTAATAGTATCGTAGTTCAAGTACAGATAAAACTCAAAGATTTTTATCTCTATTTCGACGACTGAAGCTGCACAATATCTCGGCCTTTTTTTCTCATTTTATGACTAATATTAGGTAATATCTACAGCTACGTCACTATAGTGACATGGTGTAGATGAATTGTGAGAACTTTTGGAACTCGTTTTGACTCAAACGTTAATTATGGCCATCGGTGGAGAATTTTCATTAGAGTTTATTTTTGTAGAATTGCGTATCTCGGAGATGTCTCAATGGTAGATTGAGATTCTGCAAAGATGGCATGGGACCTTACGGTCCTCAATATAAACCATGGAAAAAAGAACTTGATGTCAGGTCTCTCACGCCTTTTGCCAGAAAGTGGGGCAAGTTGGTCCATTCCTCTAACCACCAAATAATTTATAAGGACGACTGGATTTTATAAAGATAAAGGGGTTTTGTTTGTTTTTTTTTTGCTCTTTCTCCCTTTTTTCTTTCTCTCTCTCTCTCTCTCTCTCACACACACACACACACAAGGACGATAAAATTTGCATTCATATAAAGAGAAAATAAACCTTTCAAAACAACGTTCGCTCAGCGTTCATTCATATTTGAATGAGAAAATCAACATTCTGTGCCATCCTACACGCTGGTGACCACGACGCAATACGGAACTCCCGATCTGATAAGGAATTATCGGTGCAGAAAAAATTATTTTCAAGAGCGCTGCGTGATATGGAAATTCGGACGTGATTTAGAATTTTCGGCAAAGAGAAAATTTTCTTCCCACGTAGAGCACAGCAAATAGAAAAATACGACAATCAACAGCCACAAATCGGTTCCGCTAAATACCTCCTCACCCGACTACAATTTTATCCTGAAGAACTCGACAACAATAAACGAAACGTTAAACAAACCAATATATATATATATATATATATATATATATATATATATATATATATATATATATATATATGTATATGTGTGTCTGTGTCTGTATCTGTGTGTGTCTCTTTGGGAAAATTATATATGGGGAAGTGGAAAACATTTTCGTGAGATGCGTTTCGTCCTTTACGACTTAATCGGACTAAGTTTGTCATGTTGGTGTAACTGCACATGCGCACGAATAAGGAATGATGGGGATTATTAAATTTTCTATTTTTTTCATTTAAAGTTTTTTTTTTTTTTTTTTTCATGTATAAAATTTAATTTATATTCTTTTCCTTTTATTATCCTTTTATTTTTTGTTTCCATGACTTTTGTTATTAGATATCCTACACTGTGATAATATAAGTTTTGCCAGGAATTGTGGAATGTTTTAAGAGCCAGGGCACAAATTAACTATGGAAGATCTTGCGATCAAGGCACTCAAAACATTAGTGAATTGTTTTCTCCTTATGAAAAAAAATAAAGAAAAAATAAATAAATAAAATTCAAAATTCCAAGTTTCGTGCTCATGTGTAGTCTCACCAACATGACAAATTTAGTCCGATGAAGTCCTAAATGACGAAACGCGCCCCAAGAAAACGTTTTCCCCTTTGTCATACATTTTCCTCAATATTATTCTTGATATTTAAACATATATATCGTTAGCATATATATATATATATATATATATATATATATATATATATATATATATATATATATATATATATAAGTGAACATAGAAGTCAACACTTAGAAGCGACAGTCTGTTTCATGCTATATACAATCATCAGGCCACATATATATGCATATAGCATGAAACAGACTGTTGCCTCTAAGTGTTGACTTCTATGTTGACTTTTATATTTGCACACGCTCTATCACTGATATTGAGCACTTCATTCCATAAATATAGCACACCTTAAGACTATATTTCTTCATATATATATATATATATATATATATATATATATATATATATATATATATATGAGTAAAAGCTTGTCACTTAGCTGATTGATGTTTCGTAGATGAAACCTCTCTGTCCACTCTTCAGAGCAATTTACTGCTTATATTTTTCGATATAAAGAACACGGCTTCTTTGAATACAACATTTTCCCTAAACACTGAATAAGGCTTTTTTCAATATCCTCAAACACTGAATACGGCTTCTTTGAATACAACGTTATCCTCAAACGAACAAGAAAAATCCGAACTTTCAAACTGAAACAAATCAAAAAACCTGCGAAAAAAATAAATGCGAAAAGTCATTTGTGAGTAAAGTTTACCCAAAAATTGGGATTTATTCATACATATCTGACTTCAACTAAGACATTCCAACGTGGTTGGCAATCGTGTCTCAGTAGTCAGTTAAATTCTGACTGGATGCTCCACGGATTAGGCTTTGTGCCACATCTAAGCTACGGTTAGAAAAAAACATTTGCACATCTTCTCTTGGTGTAATCATTCGCAAGCTTGTCCCGCTAGAAATATTACGACTGGGTAGTGAGTTCGATCCTCGTTGGATGCAACATAATTTCAGTTTTTGTAGCATTTCTAAGTTACGCTTAAAAAAATCTCCATGTGTGCCCCATAATATCAGACTTTTTCCACATCTAGGCTACGCTTAGAAAATCGCCATATCTTGTCTCAACTAACCACTTTCATCTTATTGATACTTTTAGAAACTGATTTTGTGTCTATATTTTAGAGATATTTTATTTTATTTGTTAAACTTTGCCTACCACAACAAGCGTTTTGTCACTTTCGCAATGCTCGTTGTAGTAGATATTTGTAATCTATAATACACCGTTGAACAATACTGGTGTCAGACGCCTTTGAATATCACCCGCACTAATAGTACTTGCTCGATAATACTCGCTCGAAAAGTGATACGTATAGTGATCCGAATAGAGAAATAGTATAATGAATAGAGTAGACAATAGCGGTCCGTATATTAAGAAATGATAAAATAGAAATGGCGAATCCGAATAGTAATAGAGGATAGAATAGCAATGATGATCCGAATAGTAATAGAGGATAGAATAGATATGATGATCCGAATAGTAATAGAGGATAGAATAGAAATAGTGATCCGTAGAGAAATTAGAGATAGAATAGAAGTAACGATCATTTAGACGTCACGCGACTTCCTATATAAGCGTTTCGTCTATGGTCACGTGATCCACTTAATTCAATAATGGGATCGCCTGTGTTTGCTCGCCGGCGATCTATGTTCAAACTCAAGTATCGGCAGCGACACTTTATTCCTATATAACAAAGCGCATTGAAGATTCATTCGCCTACGAAATACTCAAATAATCTCATAGGGACAAGGAATCTTTCAAATTTAACGTTTATCATTTGTATTTGGTCCCTAATTAATGTCTGGTATTGCCTCTTCAATTTATTATTTAACCCCGCCATTTATTTTGTGGTGTCGTAACTAAGTCACTTTCGTGGTTATTCGAATCTATTTGAAAGTATATCGAATGCTGATTTTCTTAGCAAGCAGATATTCCCATTTGGACGACTGGCGTGGCAGTGTATCTCTACAGATAACGCTTTTCTTTTGTCCTTTACAAAGATATGTTTAATAAATATCATGGTTTGAACATGGGAAGAAAGACGAAGTGGAGGAAGAAAATGCTTAGGCATCTGGGAGCGAAGTAAGAAGTCCGAATATATGAAAAGAAAAAAAAAATTAAAATAGATAATGTTGGCAGAGAACGGAGGAACAGGAAGAATAAAAGATGGAACGCCATAAAGAATTACAAAAACAAGAATGGTGCTATAAATAAATAGAATTTCTCGCTATTCTTTGGGTAATTCTTGTTTCGAAAGAAAGATGAAAGGAGATGCGAAAAAAAGGAATATAACTGGAAAATATTTTCGACAGAGAAAAAGGAAGACATGAAGAAATGTAAAAGACGAACTTGGAAGGGTAAAAAATGTGGAAAAATTGAAAGAATTTCGTGAAGAAAAAAATGGTGGAAGGGAAACAATGCCAACAGAAGCCGGGAAAAACTCGCTAAAGGAAAACAATGAAGGTAAAAGCAGAGAAAATAAAAAAGGAAGAGAAGAGTGGAATAAAATGTCCCGCTGAGGATCAATAAAAAGAACAAGGAGAAAAGTGAATCAAAAAGAAAGTATTTAAAAAAATATGTAACGAATGTGAAAGAAAATTGGGTGGGAGCAAAATGCGGAACGAATTGAATAAATAAGAAAAGACGAAACGGAAACAAAAACGAAAGATGGATTTTTATTGAATTACTGCGTGTGAATCGAGTGGCGAAGAACTGTAAAAAGGAAATGAGGTGCGATGAATAAGAATGGTTGAAAACGAGGCTGCAGTGAGAAAATGGCGGAGAGAAAGGAAATGATGAGAGAGTGGATAATGGAAGTAGATAGTTGGGGATAGAGAAAGAGGTGCGGAATGATCAAGAGAAAGATTGTAAATTAGATTAAAGTAGAGAATAACAAGTGTGATAACAAAGGAGAGAAAGAAAGAGAAATAGAGAGAGTGGAAAATAACGAATGCGATATCAAAAGAGAGAGGGAAAGAAAGAGAGAGATAGAGCGAGAGATTAATCAAGAGCAGTATTGTAAATTAAAGTAGAAAATAACGAGTGAGAACAAGAGAGATGGGTTAAGAAAAGGAGACAAAGAGAGAATGACCAAGAGATGGATTGTAAATTAAATTAAAAGAAGAAAAAAAGAGTGCGATAACGAAGGGGAGAGAGAAAGAGAGAGAGAAATAATGAGAGAGAGAGAAAAATAACAAGTAAGATAAAGAGAGAAATAGCGAGATAGAGAGAAGTAAATAACGAGTGATAACAGAGAAAGAGAGAGAGAGTGAGAGAGAGAGAGAGAGAGAGAGAATGATCCAGAGCAAGATTGTAAAATAAAGAAGAAAATAACAAGAGAGATAATAAAGGAGAAGAAGTGTGTGTTAGAGAGAGAGAGAGTGGGGAGAGAGAGAGAGAGACCGACACAGGGAGAAAGAGAAATAGAGAGCGAGAGACAGAGAAGAAAAAATAACGAGTAAGATAACAAGACAGAGAGAGACAAAGAGATAGAGAGAGATCAACTAAGAGAGAGAGAGAGAGAGAGAGAGAGAGAGAGAGAGAGAGAAAGTGATCTAGAGCAGGGTTGTAAAATAAAAGATAGTGAGTTAGATAAAAACAGAGACAGCGAGTGAGAGAGAGAGAAAGAGAGATAAAAATAAAGTGAGTAAGAAAAAGAAAGCGAGAGTGGGCGAGAGAGATAAAGAGAACACATTGTGCTGGAAAATAAAGAGTGAAGACCTGAAAGAAATAATTAGGAAGATTGATGATAAAATAAAAGGTAGAAGCAAAATGGAGGACATAAAACAGATGAACTAAAACCGAAAAAGAGGCTGACGTTCTGAGAATGTCGAAAACAAACAAAAATTAAAAAACAAAATTTTAAAATTGTCTTCGACTAATTTTTTTTCATCGTTCTGCTTTGGCAGTAGTAAATATTAGAGCGGATTATGAAACTAAATTGATTTATTAATTGCAATGAAACGCGAGGAAAAAAAAATGGTCCTTATTTCAATGGATCATAAAACATCCATTTGATTAAATGCCGAGTTTCTCCCTAGGCTGAAATTCCTACTCAGAGAGGCAAGTTCTTTCCATTTCAAAATCACAACATTAGCGTGAGTCAACGACGTTGTTTATTCTCATCAGCTATGAGTCGAAGCACCATCTTTAGGGATTTTTTCCCATTTCCAAATCTTCTGTCAGAACCCGTGGCACTGTTTCTGTATTACTATTCATGATATCAGCAGCGATCATAAACTTCGGACTGGAAGCACTCATGGTTCGCCCTCTATCCACTTTTGCATCTGTCTTTGGATAACCACTTCTTGGATCATCGTATACATCTTACCACCCTACGTTAATGACATTAAAAATCTCGATTATTTCATAGTTTGTGAACTATAAGCCGTTTTGATAGGGATATGGTTTCGCTAGAATTTTTAACCAATATGCACAGAAAAATTTGATCTTAATCCGTTCACTCAGATTTATTTCACACATTTTCCGCCAAGAGTATAGTATGAACGCGTATAACTTCTTCTACTGCTCGCCAACGAATGACTTATCTGTTCCGCGTCTTAAGAAAGCGGATATTTGTAAGTTGATTTTCACGGGCACAAATGTCTACCTAACTCATTACGCCATCGACATCCGACGGTTATTTCAAAACTCGTATTTATGCATGTATCGCTCTAGACAATGTGAGCATAGAAATCCACGCTGCATGTGTCTGCCAGTGAGACCGTTAAATGTAAGAATTATTTAACGGTAAGAAAGCTAATGAATAGTTATCAACAAAAGGAGAAACCTAGACGCAATCTACGTATTGGAGATTCAATCAGGTCAGTCAGTTATGTCTCATGCATGATACACGTTTATGCGATCAGGTACCTTTCGATACATGACTGACGAGACATATTTTTCTCGCAGTAGGTTGCCATTTCTTTCCGCTGTAGACCAGTTGCCATCGAAGGCTATAGAACACAGACTGTCCTGCTATTTACCCATAGCTAGCGGGAGGGAGATGAAGGGGATTAATAATTTTCCCAATGGTATTAGCACGTAAGTTAATGTAATGGATTCGACTGGAATTCGTACTCGGCTCTCCGATATCTCATCCCGAAACGCTATCCACTATATATATATATATATATATATATATATATATATATATATATATATATATATATATTACAATGATCATATAAATATGCATTAAGCAATCAGTCACTCGGTGAATGTTCTGACTATTGTTTTTTTTTAATTATAAGCTGTATTAGGTATGATGATGACTGAATGATGTGTAATCGAAAGTACTTGCTTAATCGACTGATTGGTAGGTAAATGCAGATTTTAAATTTTGTTAGTGAAGGGATTTCGCCATTTTAAATCATTAACATTACTAATTTACTTTTTGTATGAATGATTCATTGTAATATAAATTGAGCTGCACTACATATATATATATATATATATATATATATATATATATATATATATATATATATATATACATATTGAACAATAAAAAATATTAAAAAATTAAAATCTTCAGACACACTGGGTTGTAGATTAATATTCTTTCGTTTTTTATTATTATTTCATTTAAATTCCTCGACTAGTTTCGACCAAAATGGCCATCATCAGGAGAAGAAATATTTCTGCTTGCTGGTAGCAGTAAACTAAATTTACAGTTGTATGGGTTTGAGTTTGGTATCCTGGATTTCGGGCTTTTGCGATTAAAATCTGTTTTTTTATTAAAAAAATCGATTTATTCATGCTGATTTGTGTTTGATTATGTTTGGTGGTAGGAGAGGGAATTCTCCTCCCTGCTCTTTTTGTATGACACTCTCTCTCTCACACAGACATACATACTGGTGTACGCATTTTAGTTTACACAAACACACCCATATAAACAATCCAAGATTAGGCGCATATACACATTCATGCATACACAATTGCGGCCGATCTGAAAAGAGTCAAGTACACCCCCAACCTGACACTTGTTGAAAGGACATCGCTACAGAAAGTAAGCTACAGTCTTGACACCGAAATAGAATTACAATTGCGTTTGTCTACATGTTCGAACGCATGAATGTCTTTATTTATGATTTATGCCAGTTCAGTAATAATAGATGGCTACTCGTAGTTGGCCACTAAGGGCGGCTAGACAATCCCTATTGGAGACAATCGCTCAGGTACATTTGTGTTAGCTCAACACCCACATAGCCCACCTGTGGTTTATATTACAACTATGCTAAGCAGAACTTTGTTACAGTTTCTGGGAGAGAGCGTGTTATCTAGCGTGATTTGAACAAGGCCAGCACACTCAAGCCCTCGGCCACCCGCCCCTCCAACCAAGGATCCCTTCTACTCGATTTCATCACAAGTCTTGGGTGAACTAGTGGACTTGGCTAACAGTCTAACTCTCTGCCTTCAGGTGGAGAGGAACCCGGACGAGGCTCCGCCGAAGTGCAGAGTCTCGTTCGGGGTGGTTAACTGCCCCTGAATCCGTTTATGCGGGTTCAAAGAGGGAATATTTTTGGCCGAGCCTACGGGCTCGGAGATCCCACGTTAAACCCGGCCTTGTGTCACATGTAACTTTTGTGTGTTGGGGGGGCGTAGTGAAATATCATTAGTGGCATGATTTTCAGGCACTTTCCAAAGATGCCGCACCCTGGAATCGACCTCGATCCATGACGATAACATCTGACAAACCGACTGTGGTGAGATTTGACCGTGATCAGCTAGCGAAAGTTCTAACCATGCGCCGATATAGCCTCATCTGCATACGGAAAGCATTTGGGTAAGATATTTTGGAATGGTCCTAATTATAAGGAATCTAATAAAAGACTGATTGGAATAGGTAGAATTGGTTTTACAATGTCGGCACATTTTTATGACTTTATTGGATGGTTGGTAGTTTTTTTAGAAAATTCAAGCATCTATCAATAGATATGTTCGTATATAATGAATTAATATATAATCTAGTATTGATTTTGTTTTTATATTTGCAATTATTTCCAATTTGTTGATGAATTGGCGGTTCATTCTAAAGACTGCTTCAAATGTATACTTCTAACGTCTCAGACTGAGCTCTGGAATTTTATTCACTAATTATCTATTTTTCTCTCTCTCTCAATAGGAGTAGATAGATATGCTTATTTTCCGGATCACACTTCTCCTCAGTTTTCCGAACAGAATTAGAGGTTTATCCCTGGTTTTCTGTATAGGAGCGGGTTTCCGGTTCCTTCTAAAATCTACTTCAACTATATACTTCTAACGTCTCCGACTATTTAATTATTTTTTTCTTTTCTCCGAATAGGAGCAGACAGGTTTGCCTACCTAGCGGTTCACACTCTTACCCGGCGTTTTGAACAGGAGTAGAGGTTTAACAGTTGTTTCTTGTCGACTCCAACCCTATACTCTTAACATCACCACCTGAGCTATGACTTTTTTTATCGTCCGGTTCATACTCCTTTTTTGAATTGGAACAGAGGATTATCTATTGTTTCCTGTTTATGACTGGGGCTTCCGGTTGCTTTTAAAGTTTACTTCCACACAATGCTTCTAACGTTTCTGACTGAACTCTGAAATGTTATTCAATGTTGACCTCTTCAACACTCTATCTTAAGTGACTCTTGGGCCTTGCATTAGTGAAACATTAGTAAAAAGAAATAGAGATAGCCAGAGCGTGATGAGCTGAGTCTAACAAAATATGTTTTTAAAACTTTTGCGAAGGCTTTTGTTAATTTGTCTTAGAAGCTGTTTATATCAGAGATAACAGCTCGCATTTTGATGGTGGGTGAGTACGTTTTTTAGTAAGCCATTATGTTGAGATTTTCTAGGATGATATTCTGTTAACCGTGACAATGATTTTTCGTTTTTTTATTTCTTAGAAGTGTTTTGATAGCATGGTAGATATTTCTCAGTCTCCTTATTGATTTGGCGCTTTTAATTTTTTTCTTTTCTTTGTACAATAGTATCGTTTAATAAAGATTATTTTTTTATTGCAAGCCCAAGAATCTATCATCACAACACAGCTACCTTTATCCGAAGTGGTGATGGATAGATGTCTGATTTTAGATAGTAGTTTTAGTACATTCACGCGTCTTCTTAGTAATTTCATCGCATTTTCAGATGAGATTTAAAGAGCCGTTCATAAACCTTTTGATAAAGCCATTACCGAAATCACTATCATGTCTGTGGTATATTATTATTGGGTGATTTTTTTTTTACTGTAATATCATTATCATTATGCAGCATCGTGTTTATTTATTTATTTATTTTTTTATTTGGGAGTAAAATGAATGATCATTATTTACCACTTCAATTTTAGACTGTCAACATATTTACTAAGAATACAGTCACTTCGTTTGCTTCCATTTTATAGAAATGCGAAGAAGCTGCTGAACCGGAAGTCGGTCTTGATTGGACGATAAACGCCTGAGGAGTTGCAATGGTTTAAGAGTTCCGTACACTATAGGAAATCTTGGATCCGACGCCTAGCACACAAGGCAATATTTCAAGACTATCGAGTGTGTAGTAGTGGAGAAGGGGTAAGACAGGAAACATTAATGATTCTCGGCGAAAAACATTGCTGACGATGTGTGCCAGAGCAGTGAAGAGATGGATTTCTCAAAAAAAAAAAAAAAAAAGAAAAAAAAGGGGCCTGTGATATCGACAGTTTTTAATCACCGGCTAACTTAATTCATATGCAGGGTGCGATGGGTAAATTGTCGCAATTTTATATTTTTAATTTCGCGCATGCATGTTGTTTGTTTCTGATTTTGTCGACTGCACTGACTAGGCTCGTACCGGAAGCTCCAATACAAACATTTCAGAGTGTTTGGGTGTCAATCTCAGGAGAATGCAGAGGATTTGGAAAGCGTTAGAGGAGTCTAATGTCGATTACGAAGATACGGCAGCTAGGAAAACTCACACTGATCGTCCTGATAAGACAAGAACACCCGAATTTGTTGTTGAGGCTCATAGATTAACACGGAGGCCTGCATCAATTGCCGTGAGGAGGTAGTGCTGCTCTGGGTGAAGAGGGTGGCTGCTGTAAAACACTATATCTGGAAACAGGACTCACAAGCAAGGCTGTCAGAAATTTTCTGCGACAAGACCACCCCATATATCTGGCCAACAAATTTCTGAGACTGCAACCCTTTGATTATTACGTGTGGGGCGCAGTTGATCGAGAGAACAGCAAAACTCCTTGTAACACCAAAGATGAACTGAAGGTAAGGATTATGACAGCATTTAACAACGTAATCAAGGAGACCGTCCAGAAGAGTTGCAAGAGATTCCGAAGACGTCTGTAGAACGTGGCTGAAGTCACTTGAATACATTTACTCATTAGCCTTTGAAGATATTTTTTGTGTAATTTTGGTAGATATTTTTTGTGTAATTTTGGTAGATATATCTGTTAAAATGAGTTTTCAGTATTATTTTCATTTTTGAGTCTTTTAAACGATAATTTATTCATCGCACCCTGCTAAACATAACACGTACACAATCAACAAAACTTGAAAAGAAAAAAAAGAATGTACAAATTAGTGTGCATCCTATTAAAACATGCTGAAATACCTACATGCATACACAGACATACACACACACACACACATATATATATATATATATATATATATATATATATATATATATATATATATATATATATATATATATATATATTATAGCGTGTAGGCGCAGTATCAATACTTCATAGTGACAATAGATTTCACGTATCAATGTATTTCTTGTAGATAGCAATGTTGCGTGAAACTCACAGCCATCCAGTATTGTTTATTTCTATGCCCATAATATTTATATCTATAAACGCTCTTTCTGTTTCTCTATAAAAAAAAAATATTAAAAAATATATGAAATAAATACACACACACACACACACACATAAAACACACACACACACAAATATATATATATATATATACATACATACATATATATATATATATATATATATATATATATATATATATATATATATATAGATAGATAGATATAGATATATATAGATATAGATATATATGTATATTTGAGTTAAAATCAAGTGCAGATAAAATATGTATCGGAATCCGACAGGATAATATAATAAAAACAAATCGGAAACATATATCAATCTAACATGATTCACTTTTATTAAAGCTTCGTCAATTGGGAGAATACAGACAAAAAGACAGAACATTGGTGTTTTTCAATTTTTTTTTGGCTAATTCTCATTGGTCAGTTATGTATCACGTGCATTAAAACTAATTCTATAATTCCATATACATGCATGTATGTCTTAGCGGGAATTGAATGGTAATGTCTATTCGTAACTATGTATGTGTGTCTCTCTAGTAGGAGGAATTATAATGTTTTCACCTGTTGTGGTCAGCCTGTGCCGTGGTGTGATACCCTACTTTTTTTTCTGAGACAGAAAGATGGAGATGTAATGTAATGTTTTAGGCGTGTTCTTATAGTTGGTAATAATTTTATTATTAAGCCTTCGAAGCATTTTTTACTTTAAGAATAATGTTCCATTTTGAATATTCCTATTTAAATAGTCTGTATTCTCTCAAACTTTGACGAAGATTTAATAAAAGTGAAACTTGTTAGACTGATATCTTTCTTTTTAGGACTTTTTCAGGACTTAGGCGATCATGTCTCTCAACCTCCCTCTATCCTTTGCAGCTCTCAACAAGTTCCTCCCCTCCGCTTCCTCCCCCAGACCACGTTCTGTCATCCACTTCCTTAAACCCGCTAGGTATGTCACGCGTTGTTTTCCCTTGTCTCTCTTTCCCTCTATCCGACCCGTGAGTATCAGATTCTCCAGGCCCTACTTCCTCAGTATGTGTCCCAGAAAGTTCACGTACCTCTTTCTGATATTAAGTATAATCCTCCTCCTTGTTTGCAACCTCTCTAAGACCTCATCGTTGCTCACACGCTCGAACCATGATATCCTTAGCATCCTTCTGTAGAACCACATCTATGTCGCCTCGAGTCTCTTGTTTATCTTTGAGAAAAAGTTCGACATTCGCTGCCGTAAAGAAGGACAGATGTCACGTAGCAGCTCATTATTCATTTCTTTGTTACCAAAGAAATTCTTCTGTCTCGCAATACGCTGTCCAGCTTTTGGAATATGTCCTTGGCTATCCCAATACACCTACAGATCTCAATGTAACTCTTACCGTCCTCTGTCAAGATGCTTTCCAGATATTTAAACTTCCGCGTCTGCTTGGTTCTTGACCTTCAGATCGCATTTCAGTCCCATCTTCTTACTGATGACAATGCATTCTGTCTTCTTGTAGTTCATGCATAGACTTTTCTTCTCACTCTCTGTCGCTAACTTCTGCAGGGGATTTTGTAGTTTCCTTTCCGAATCTGCTATCAGTACTGTGTCATCTGCGTATCTTATGTTGTTAAGATTGTGGCCGCCAATGCTAAATTCCGACAGGGTTTCTAATTCTCTCAGAATTGCCTCGCTATATATGTTGAACAGGTCGAGTGAGAAGATGCATCCCTGCCTTACGCACCTTTCTATTTTTGCATATTCACTGAACTCGTTTCCCTATGCGCATGCATGCGGTTTGCTGCAAGTATAGGTTCTTGATTATTCTGATATCTTTCCCGAATATACCGAGGTTGTTGAGCAATTCCATCAGATCCTTGTGGTGTACTTTGTCGAAGGCCTTTGAGTAGTCTATGAAACATAGGCACACGTCCTTCTGCATCTGTATCGCTCTTTCTGATGACATTCTGAGTACAAATATGGCGTTCCTTGTTCCTGTTTCTTTAACGAACCCGCACTGTTCTTGTTCTATCTCTGCACTGATTCTGCTGTGCGCTTTGTACATTAGAATAAGGATGATGAGTTTTGTCACGTGCCAGAAGCTTATTGCTCGGTGGAGTTCGCATTCGTTTGCGCTTGTTTTCTTAAGCATGTCTACGAAGATAGATCTGGTGAGGTCTTCCGGTATATTCCCGCTGCTGTAGATTTCAATATTTTGCATATGTATGTGTATATTTACTACTAATATTATGTATATATATATATATATATATATATATATATATATATATATATATATATATATATATATGAAAATTTCTCCGATTTAACCAGTAGAGAAGACAATATTTATGAATAAAAATGACAATAGAAAAACTAGTAATTGCTGACGCGTTTCGTCCAATGTGGATTTTATCAAAGCAAAATACGAAATGAATATAATTCAACAAGGTAACTAATAAAAACAAAAACAGAATGTACCGCTTTGGCATAAAAAAAAAACTTAAATTAGATAGACGTATGCACTTTATTTTAACATTGCAAGGAACTTATTTAGATAGCGCTAAATTCGACTTCTTCTATGTTCCGTGTTATTTTAGAAAATGGGCGACCATGGATCACCACAATTCCCTATCTTTTGTAGCTGTTAATAAATTTTATGCTTTTTGCTAGCTCTACTAATCTCTGTTCTTCCTACAATTTACATAAGTTCCTTAAGCATGGCAATCCTCGCTCCACCTTGTTTTCAATACGTCTTGTTTTTGTCAAATTTTCTATGTCCTCCTTTCTTATTATATTTTCTAGAAATTTCAAATGTCTCTTTCTGATGTTAAATATAATTGTCCTTTTTGTTGCCATTTTATCCAAAAATCCGTCGTTGCTCACATGGTCAGTCCAAATAATTCTCAGCATCCAACTGTAGAACCGTATGTATGTTGTCTCAAGTCTTTTCTTCATCGGTGAGCCTTTTAAGCATTTATATACATTTGGAAAGTGCCTGAAAACTATACCACGGTTTGGCCCAACATTGGTGAGTGATATGTATAGACGGAATCCTTGGGAGCCGTTGGTGTTTGTGCTAGCACGATGTTAGAAGTCATCGTGACCGAGGGTTTGAGCGTGTAAGCCGTGTTCATACTTATGATAACGTTAGATAACGCGATCTCTCCCAGAAACTGTAAATAAGGTCCGTTCAGCATATTTATCGTATAAACCACAGGTGGGCTTTGTGGGTGTTGAACCAACACAAATGTGCCTGAGCAGGCATCTGCAATGGAGATTAGCTAAATGCCGTAATAGACTGGCATCCTTGGGTTCGAATGACTGAGCCATTTACATATTTAATACTGTATAGGAGACCGATATTGCAAAAGTGTTTAGCAATATTCTTCTTTATTTCTAATGAAATTTTATTAAAAATGTTTAAAAATATATTTGACATAATTTACCGAAGTTGCCACTTAGGAAAATAGGTGGAGCCTATGGTTTGTATCAATGAGCTGGTTTCTAAGTGCGAATTTGTACCTGAGCGCTATTCCAGGTATGCTATTCGTGTCGTAAATTGGTGTCACAGCTTCATATAATGTTAATGCCATTTTCATTTTAATTGTTTTATGTTATCCAACTTTTTTCGCCTTAGATTGTGGTTGATCCAGTTGGAAAATCCGAATTATCAGAACCTCATGATTTCTTCTAGGAATCGTGTGTCTTCAGAACTTGAGAGATTATAGCTTTCCCACAAGTTTATATCCTTTGTGGCTCTTAGTAAGTTATATCTTTTCATCATCCATCCCAATTCTGTTCGGCCATCTACAAAAACTTGATTATAATCTGCTGTTAACTGGGACAATGAATGGCTTGTTGATTTTAACGACTCCAAAACGAAGCTTCTTTCTATTATTCATCTGAGAGAGTATTTTCTACCACCCATCAGTACGGCTGATGCTAACCTCCAGGAAAATAACTGCTCCTTCTCAGGTAATTGTTCTTTGCTGACAGCAAAGATTATATTGAACCAATTGCTAGGTCTACCGCTAAGAAAGTTTGTTAACTATGTTGGACAGATTTTCTCTACCAGAATCTATCTTGCAAAATCTCATATGTATGTGTGTATATATATATGAGTCTACGATTCTTAATATTGTTGCCACATATGGTCTGGTGCACCTGCCATATTCTTAGAGATTCTTGATAAAATCTAAAGGAGAATCAGCAATATTATTGGTCCTGACCTGGCGTCTCGGCTTCAGTCTCTTTCCCACCGTCGTAATGTAGCGTCGCTATACCTTTTTTTATAAATATTTTCATGGTACTTGTTCAGATGATCTCTCCACTATTGTAACTAGCCGTTATGAATTTAAGCGAAGTGCTAGATTGGCAGAAAGGTCTCATCATTTTAAAGTTGAACTAGATAGATATAAACGTAAGTTCTATGTTAACAGTTTATTTTCTCGCACTGCTGTGGAACTCTCTTCCGGCTTCTTGCTTTCCAGCCAACTTTGATCTTCAAAAATTTAAATGCAATATCAATCGATATCTATCTGCATATCTATCGATCGATCTGTCTGTGTGTCTCTCTGTCCCTCTCTCTCTCTCTCTCTCTCTCTCTATATATATATATATATATATATATATATATATATATACTGCCTACCTCATTACTCTTCGTTTATTCTTGCTTCATAATAATGTTGCTATTTTTTCTTGTTCTTTCACATTCTGCAACATCTTGTGTCTTAGTGGCTTTGCTGCCTTGCTTAGGATGAAATGATAAAAAAATGTTTCACGCTGTTTCTTTTTTCTACCTTTATATATCGTGATTCTGCAGAACTTGCGCGATCAAGAGACTCTCCTATACTTTATAACACGAAACAAAGCTTGCCTCTATCCTATCACGTTTATATAATCCTTTTTCACGTGCTTATTAGAGTTATTTATTCGATATCTGACCATCAGCTCTTCTTGTCATCAATATCTAATTGTAACTGTAATACTCTGAAAGTCATCTCTCCTCATTGTGTCTAAATGATTTCAGAAGCCTCTTTATGATTTTAATAAAAAAAAGAAGCATGCTTTTGCTTCTGTTTTGCATAAAACCTTCTCGCTACTCCACTGTTCATTCCATGATATTTTTAGCCTCATGCTGTCGAACCACATCTCTCTTGCCTCAAGTCTTTTTCATATACAAGAAAATTGTCCAACATTCACTGGTTTCTGGGAGTACTGGTATTACTGACTTGTGGTGTACAAGTCAAATCCTAAACTAGATTTTTCGGCTTATATGGTGGATATAAAAATGCAAACCGTTACCACCGAGTTGTAAACAATTGGGACAACACCCCTAACAATTACTGTACCTTAACTCCAGCAGGCTGCCACAAATATATCCCAATAAAAATTCTGTTTGGTTAACGTATTTGACATATAGAAACTAATATAAAATAAAATATTAATACAAATACAGTATTCTTCTATATCTACTCACACATCACTCATACTCTAAGTGCAAACGCTCATTTTACGTTTAACGTCTCAGCATACTGGTAATTAGTGTGACTTTATATAATTTTGGTGCAGGTTGGCATACACTGTAACTTAACTTGATTTACCAGGAGGGCTAGGTTTTCAGCCATTGGTAGCCTACCGTATGTTTTGGCGTCGACCTATATTGTAGGTATAGGCTGAGTGGTTACAACGTTCGCATTCTGAGACCCGGATTCGAATATCACTATGGTCAATTTATCAGAAAGGAGACTTCTTTATATTATGGAATTGGAGGAGGTCGATCCCAGCATGCGGCACCTTTGGAAAATGCTCGAACAAACATACAACGGTTTGACTCAAGACTTGTGAGTGAAATTGAGTAAACGGAACACTTGTGTACCGTCAATAGCTGTGCAAGTCACAAGTAACCTTGTTTAATTTGATCACGATAGATAACATGCTCTTTCCCAGAAACTGTAACTAAGATCTGCTCAGCATAGTTACAGTATAAACAATAGGTGCGCTCTGTGGGTGATGAATAAACACAAATGCGCCTGAGCAAGGGTCTGCAATAGGGATTGGGTAGTTGCCCTAGTTAGACGGGTGTCTTCGAATACGAGTGGCCAGCTATATATATATATATATATATATATATATATATATATATATATGTGTGTGTGTGTTTGTGTGTGTGTATTAGGTTGGTGCAAAAATAATGTCGTTTTCTCACATATGTTAGTATGTGAGAAAACGGCAATATTTTTGCACCAACCTAATATATATTTTGTAGGTGGAGTAAGGGATATCGGCTCTTATTGAGGTATCGTCGGGCCGAGTTCGAATTCCAGTCGAATCCATTACTTTCGCTTACGTGCTAATGACCTTGGGAAAGGTATGAATCCTCTTCTTCAGTTACGGTTAAATAGCAAGACAGACCGGCTTCTATATCTGAGATTGGATGACAACTGGTTTAGGGCAAAAAGAAATGGCAACCTACTGCAGAAAAAAAATCTGCCTCGTCAGTCATGTACCGAAAGATACTTGATCACACATAACTGACTGACTAACGTAGAATTTTGAGCTAAATATTTTGACTTGTACGCTGGATCGACTTGAACACCACAATTTACGGTAAGTTCAGTACTTTTGTTTCTCACGAAATGATCGCAACAATGAGACGGTGATGACAGTTCAAGTTGTTCTGTCGCATAGGGTAATGTCTCTCGATAGGTTGTCTTTGCAATTCACTATGACGGATTAAAATATGTTTGCGTCTTTAGTTGCCAAGACTGAAATATTTTCCGCATCATTGTTCTTTTTTTTTTGTATTTTTGTTGATTCATTTTCTGACGTTCTTCGCTGAAATGTTTTCCTAATACAGGACACAGATGAAATTACGAGTTTGTGTACTGTGTATGTGTAGAGCGGCAATAAATATACCTACAATAATAAAAATTCGTCATCTCAGACCTACATGAGATTAAAAAAAAATGAGTGTGTTTGAGAAAATAGAGACCACACCACTGATGATAGATTCACAGTTAATAGTGTTATAGGTGAAGGTTTGAGCCTCGTTGGTCGATACTTCTTTCAAATATCAACAGTTCAATTTAACAGATAAAGATGAAATTGTTCAGCAATACACACGCGTACATACACACATATATACACACACGCGCTGAAACACACTAAATGAAAAAAAAAATACTACTTATCTATGCTTATGTCAAATATTTTTCCAGTCTTAAGTCAGATCGGATTGATAAGTTCAAATTGGAGGCCAAGCTAAAATATGAACTATAATTCGCTGTTACCTGGAGCAAGAAAAGGCTTGTTAATTTTAATTCCTCCAAAACCAAACTGTTACAATTAATGTCTGAGAGAAACTTTTTGATTGCCATCAGTATTGCTGACGCTAACCTGCAGGTAAGACATTCCTTGCGACTTCTCTGGCTAAAGTTTCCTGCTGATAGTGAAAAAATTATATTGAATCAATTGATATGTCTGCTGTTATATATATATATATATATATATATATATATATATATAAACAGTTTCAGTGTGTCGTGCTAAGCAATTTTTCTCGTCAGAATACAATTTTACATTCGTCCATGCTTTGAATATTGCTGTCCAATCTGGCCTGAGGCTTCTGATATATTTTCGACATTCTTGATAAAATCCAAAGAAAATTCTTATTCTTCAATGTTATTTGTCCTGAGCTGGCATATGGGCATTAGACATTTTCACACTTCCGTAAAGTAAATTCGCTGTCTTTTCTGTAAATATTTTCTTCTGATGAGATTTCCTCTTTGGTACCAAGACTTAATCGATTTAAACGCAATGCTAGGTTTCATAATTTGTCTGTTGAATTGGCTAGATATAACTATAAGTTCTATACTAAGAGTTTTTTTTTTCCGCCTTGTAATTCTTTGCTTGTGGAACTCTCTTCAGTCTTCTTGCTTTCCAATCAACGTTGATCTTCAAAGAATTAAATTCAATATTAATCGTTATTTTCTCTCTACTTAATTCCTCACCTTTCATTGTTCTCTCTCCTTAATAATCATATTATCTAGCACTCAGTAACCTCCAGAGTCTTAGTGGTTTTATTGCCTTGCTTGGGGGGAAATGATTTTAAAAACTCGTCATAATGAATAGAAATCCGCATCACAAACACATAATGATGAAATAATATCCAAAGATGAAATATATGCAAACCAACTGGAATGTTCAGATGGTTTATTCTGATAGAAACGTTTCTTTCAATAGGTGAATCAGAATAACTGAAAGACCGTGAGCATAAAAAGCTTGTTACTTAGAAATGGTTATTCGCTATGGCTAACATGAAACATGAGAACGTTGGCATCACTAGCCACATTTTCGTACCTTGTAAAATGATATGGGTATATTTTCGCTGTCAGAGGCCATGTTTCCGAACATCATAACATGAGCTGGATTTTTGTTTCTTAAAGTGACCTTGGTATCAACTGTTGACTCCATTAGCTAAAAGTTGTTTCGGAGGTTTCAACAGTCTTCCCTGTGAATTTTTCTCGTCAGAGAAATATTCAACATTGGACCTATAACTCATCATGTACCTTAGCACTTTCTTGAAACATTCCATTCTATTGGACGGCAGGGTATCCGTAAAGAGCGGTGCTGCCATCATTCTGTTTGAGGAAATCCAGGTTGTGTCGTAGGTCTTGTCTGATTTTTCATGTTCAATTTTATCTTGGTGCTTACCATTTGCAAAGATGTTTGATGTGCATTTTGTAAATTTAGTCTAAAATGAAGTCCAGATTATAATTCTTGTTTTTGTTTTAGTTAATTCAATAATAATGCGATGCAGTAAATAAAAAAAGAATTAAAAAAAAAGAAATTGCAATAAATGACAGACAGAAATTGGGGATTGATGTTGCATTTAAATTTCGGAAGATGTCAGATGACTGGAAAGTATGAAGTCGGAAAATATTTCCACATGCGAGAGAAGAAACTATTAGAATACAACTTACGGTTATAACTAGATATTTTGGCATTTAAAAAATGTTGCGTTGCAGCTCAAGCAAGACACCAGGTTCGATGACAAGATGAAAGTCTCTTCCAGTCAATTGTTTGTGGCTTAAAAATTATCCATCAGTCACGAGTGAAAAACAATTTCTAGCAGTGATCCAGATATTATTCTTGGGTTGTAACCTACTGTTATAAGCGAGCAAAGTAGAAATGAGGGATAGGTGAAGAGGACGTGCACAGTTCAGCGGCTACCAACCCTGTCCGTTCTCCGAGGTCTGCTTCGTCTCTTCTGTGTGTCTTTTCGCGGGATGGTTAGTTTTATAGATAACAATTTCCTTTTTCTAGTCACCTTCGTCTAAAAAAAGTAATTTATCTTCCTTCCGTGACTTTCTCTCAGTCTGAGCCTCTTGCTCTGTAATTTGGAGTTGACTCCAAAGTCTTGTACACTATTTACATCGTTCGGACTATCGTCCTCACCTTTGTTGCCATATTTATCACAAGGACAAATTGCACAGTGGATAAAGGCGTTAGGTAGATCCAGTGACAGGACCCAAAGAGTGTGAGTTCAATACATAGTTAAGGCAGTGGAGAACTTGGAGAGGGGATTTAACAGGAGATACATGATAACTGACATCCATTAGATATAGCACGTGGGACTAGAACAGTCTACTCCAGCGAGAGAAATAAAAGGCTCAGTTCGAGATTCCAACCACCTGAAGAAGGCCGGAGCGTACAACAGCTGAAACGTTGTGATAAATATGGCAACAAAGATGAGGACGATAGTCCGAACAATGTAAATAGTGTACATAATACCTCATCTCACAAATATAGACAGATTCCAAAGTCTTTCTCTGTACTCTGAAGTTGGCTGAAGTTACTGATAACGATCGGTGGAAAGTAAATGTACGTAGATATTTTTGACTCAGGTCCCACTGTTTTCAATTTAACAAGACCTAAGCTGACTCATATTGCTACATCGATGAGAACTAGTTGCTAACCTAGGTCTACGCTTTAATTCATGAGGTCAAGGTACCAAAGAGGCGATCTCATTTGATGAAAATATGTATGGAAAAGATACAGAGAAAGTACGTTACGGCGGTGCGTGAGTGATTATTTGCCGAGTTGGCGTCAGAACAGATAAAATTACAGAGTCTTCTTTGGATTTTATTAAGGTTCTCGAGATATAGAGCATGAGATCCAGATCTGAGGTAGCAACAAGATTCAAAGCAAAGACGAATGGTAGATTTGTAAATATGTAAGATAGATTCTTAGGGGTTAAATGGTCTAGCACGACACAGTGAACCAACTTTCCTAGCAGCAGACCTAGCAATTGATTCAATATAATCGTCCCACTTCATGTCAGTAGAAAATTAGATACTGAGAAGGCGCAATCAGTTTCTCTCCTGGGAGTTGGCATCAGCCAGGTTGATAGAAGAAAAAAATACCATTAAAATGACTAAATGACAACATTATCTTTTTGGTGGCGTTAAATTTTGCAAGCAGTTACTTGCCCCAGTTAACAACAAATTGTATATCATTTTCCAGATCAGCTTCCAGTTTTACATTATCGACTCATTTATCGTCATTTGTCCTTATGTCATACTTCGACAAGTGTGGTATATTTCAAGTAAAAAAGATAGCGAGGGAACGAAGGTAGTACCAATTTTCCTACTCTGCTCACCTATCTGTTTGCTTTTTTCTTCCCGAATCTTCCAATTGGTTCTACCCTTATTGCGACTGCGCACAATAGCGCAGAGATACGTAGGCAGAAAAAAAAGTAACTGCCCACAGTCAGGTCGTGTGCAAAAAGGCGCGGAAAATTTCGCCTTCTTCTTGAAGATCAATAATCAATAGAAAATTGCCGCTCGGGCAGTTCTTAAGATTTCGGCAAGCAAGAACAAAGATTGCCTGCCTGTTTTTCAGTATTGTGAAATTGTTTTCTGTAGAAGCAAGAAATACTTCCGTCGTGAATATAAAGTTCCTTCTCACATACTCACTTCTATAAAATAAAATAAAAACAAACTATATTACACACACAGAAACACACCATGTATGCAAACAGTATATGCATAACTATATTTCACTGTTTCGTGGCAACAGATTTTTTTTCTAAATATCTGATTAAGAAGGAACAGACAGAAAATATGTATTCAATTAATTGAATATATTTTCAATTATACTAATAACCTTTCGAAAATGCGGCTGTTGTAGATGTCAAAACAGCCCAAATTTTTATTGGGTCCAAGATTTCGACTGACATGTGTCCTCATCAAGAATGATATAAATTAAATTTAAATCTGAACAAGGGAAAGACTCCGAGGTTAAATATATTTCATTTTGATAAAAGGCAGTCCCCGGGGACTGAATTTTTTCCATTTGATTTAAATTAAATTTAAATTTGAACAAGGGAATGCCTCCTATCCAAAATATAGAAGGAGAAAGGATAAAGGTCAGATCGGCAGGATCAAAATGAGACAATATGGACGTCAAGCTGAGCAAGAAATCACCACTCAATGGGTAGTGTATTACGATACATATTTGTTGCGACAATTCGACTGTCATATCTATTTTGAAATCTGCTCATCAATTCATTCAGTTAAGTATTGCATCAAACACATATCAAAGGACTCGGATCAAGATGCTTTTGCATAAATTCTCCTACTGAAAATTCTTTTCCCTTTGATTTAAATTAAATTTAAATTTGAACAAAGGAATGATTCCGGTCCAAAATATAGAAGGAGAAAGCCAGAAGATGGAGGTCACATAGACAAGATCATTGAATAATATTGAAATACATCATTTTTCTCCAAAAATTATAACATTGATTTAAAATCAATCATCATTTTCTTACAAAAAATGTGTGACACCCAAAAAGGCGCCGGTAATTCAGCTAGTTGTATAATTTTTCTTATTCAAGAATACAGTATCTTAAATTATTGGTATTTTATTAATGGAACTTTACTTTTATTCTTTGAATACATCCATTTTAATACTAGCAAACATATTGTTAATACGGGCAAATATTTTTACTTTTTTGAGCAATGTCCGTTCATGGCGTGGGCAATTATAATTTCGTAACTATACTTGAATATTAGCGACGCTTTTATTAAAACTACCCCTTCGACTCCTTGTTCTGCTAATCATTTAGATAAGCTCGTCAAAATATTTAACGCCTGCGTTCTGCTGTCTCTCTTGCGAGTGTCATATTTTCGAAGCCTTCTTTCCTCATCATGCTACCCAGAAACTTCTATAACTGTCGTTTTTGTTTCTATATTCATCAAAACTTCCTCATTGCATACATGCTTCGTCCATGGTATTCTCAGCATACTTCTGTAGAATCACATGATTCAAGCCAGTTTTCATCTGTAAGGAAATTGTACATTAATCTCGGCCATATGAGGGGATTGATATTGCATTATTTTTAAAAGTAAATATATAAGCATATTTATTAAAAAAAAATCTCATTAAGTTATATGCGGTATCTTCAATGGCAATATTATTATTATTATTATTATTATTATTGTTATTATTCCACCTCAGCTTCTTCCTTGTACATGTCCTAGCTTTCAATAATAACATACGTATAGTATTTGCTTATACATTCATCCTGAGAACTAATATATATATATATATATATATATATATATATATATATATATATATATATATATATATATATGTGTGTGTGTGTGTGTGTGTGTGTGTTTATATATATATATATATATATATATATATATATATATATACTAAAAATAATAAATCAATTCATATATAATCCAAGTGGATCCTAGTAATATAAAATATTAAAACTGATCCACAAAAAGAGCTCAATGTATTTATTGTAAGAGAGAAATTACACAACAAAATCCCAAATGACCTCATATGGGGATAAATCTATTTCAAACCACGCGAAGTACGTCAGTCTTATTCAACCCCGGTGTATTGACTGTATTCGTGTCGGAATTAGAAACTTAAAATTTAACTTTGACAGCAGGCGAAAAATTGATACAGAACCTACCCATTTCGACGCTACAGCATGAAGAAATGCCCGAGTTGCTGGTAAGTAGATGGCGAAAGGTATCAGTCTTACAAGGGTTATATGAAGAATGAGGTTTTGAGTTTAAAATGTGAAGGGCCGAAGAGGTAGTTTTATATATAAAAATCTTTAATTATATATATAAAAAGTTACTTCACTTACAAAAGATATATATTAACAAGTTTAACAATGAATCATACGTAGATGAATTATATTAAGTCAGAAGATATATATATATATATATATATATATATATATATATATATATATATATATATATATATATATATTAAAGAATAAAAAAAAAAATGAAAGATAAAATAATTTATCTATTTTTAACGATATTAATCCTCTTCTCACTCCAGCTATGGGTAAATAGCAGGACAGTCTAGGTTCTATAACCTTGGATGACAACTGCAGGAGGGCAACTCTGAAATCAAAACTTGTGGAGGGTCGTTTGGGGACCTTGTAGCACGTAGTGCACCAGATCTCTGTATTCAGCCCTTCAAAAAGTGTTGATGGTTCTGCACAAAGCCTTCATCACTATAATCAAATCATATGTGCTAGTGTCTGGCTGTCGGTTCATAGGAACTGAGCTGTTTAATCCTGATACGTCGAATACGACCATATATATATATATATATATATATATATATATATATATATATATATATATATAGATGGTCGTGAAATATAACAGACAACCAATGTCTATTATATTTAAGTATCAGCATGGCCCGGCGTTGCCCATGCTTGATTCAAAAATCGTACGACTCATACAGCAATCACTATCACTTGGCTCAAAATATTTTTGCCCTTCCTTGCCTTTAAAGGAGTGCCCTTTGTCGTGCTGATCTTGCTACATGCCTTACTTCTTGTCCATCTCACACAGCGAATTTTTTCTAAGCTCTATGCTAAACATTAAATCTGTTACGAAAAAAGAACTAAACAAAATGAACACAAAACAATCAGCTTTAAAAAAGGACTCGTAACTGGAAAAACCGAATGAAAAAAGAATGTTAACAACAAATACTTTTTCACACCCAAACCCAGTTCTGAGGAATCAGAATCAACGTTGAGTTTAAGCAAGCGAATGAGCCACTTGAAGTAAAGTGCCATGCAGATTTAAATTTTTCCCACTTGTGATGAATGCAGCAATCGATTTTTTTGCATGCTAGCATGCTAATTAACATTCGTGTCAGTCAGCTATTGGCTCTCACGCTGGTCAATAGAATCTTCCAGCCTATTCGTGGCAGCCAGCTATAGGCTCTCACTCTGGCCAGTAGAAAATGGCTGCAAACAACAGGAAAACTGCCGTAGAAGCATGAAAAAATCGATTATTTCCACTATCGATGGGAGTTGGGAAATGCAATGTCGGTGTTGGCTTTCCAGCTAACTTGGAGCATGTGCATGTAAATTTTGGTGCAAATGCGTCGAAAATTGCGGCCGTGCATTCGTTACACACACACACACACACACACACACACACACATCCTGCCTTTTATCGATAGGAGATCATGAGCCATTCTAAAGTTCTAATACTTTATTTATTTCGGGAGGAAATAAAGACAAAAATTAAAATTGTTCAACATTTGGATATATTTTTATCATGCTGAACCACCTTCAGATTGGTTATATGCTCATTTAAACAAAGCTATTCACCATCAAAGATAATATTCTGTTATGTTGACATAGAAGATTTGCTATGCGATGATGACGGTCACGGAATAGAAGACGCAGGTCGGAAATTCGAGATGAGGTTCTCTGATGTTGAATCACGTGAAAACGAAATATTAACAAAAGAACCATGTGTCTAGATGAAATCTAATGTATTGTTTTAAATTGTTTTAAATTGTTTTAATTGTTTTAAATGTAATTTTCTTGAGTGTGGGTTACTTTGTTTTAATATAGTCTCGTGTACACTAAAATATCAAATACAATATTTATAAACCAATCACACTTAAGAAAATACTAACAAACCAATAAAATCATAGAATACAAATCAGATAAGTTTGTTGTATTAGTCCCGATGATTTTAAGGTAGATACCGCCCAAATATAGTGGGGACATAGTAGAAGACATACCACGTGGCTTTTTAGGGCAAATTAGGTATAAATAAATAATTTAATTCTGGAGCCGATTTTGTTACGAAAAAGCGTATAAAAACATA
>OZ010572.1:107118307-107175807 GCA_963932145.1 Acanthosepion lycidas
TAGGTCCCTTTACAAGATGATGAAAAGAATCTCAAGTATGTGGTATCTTTTAAATACCACGGTAGTATAGTAAATTCAAGTCCATCACTTGATGACAAGATTGTTAATCACGTTGCAAAAACCAGCGCTTCCTTAAGTTCGCTGCGTCATAGGTTGTGGAACCAAAGGAGAATAAAACTTTGCACTAATATCCAAATGTTCAAAACTGTCGTTTTGTCAACTCTTTTGTATGGCTCCGTAAGTTGGACACCTTATAGATGGCACACTAATCGATTAGATGACTTCCATACAATCCGTACAATCTGTGGCAAAGGTTTGATGATCGAGTGTCAAATGCCGACCTTTGTGAAAAATGCAAGATACCATCGAGAGCTTCATAATACAAACACAACTACGTTGGGTTGGTCATGTGGCACGGATGAGTGATGATTGCATACCTAAAGTTCTTTTATACTGTGAACCACATAGTGGTTATAGAAATGTTGGTAGACTTTGGCTCAGGTATAAACTGAAGGGCAACCTTTCTTGCGTCAACATTCCATTCAGAAATTTTGAATAGGTAGCTATAAAGAGATCAGAATATAGTTCTAGATGCCATTCAAGAATAATGCACCATCAAGAAGTAAGCATTATTCTATTACGTGAAACACGAAAGAAAAATAAGCTAGCTAACAGTGTTCCTGCTGCACTTGGATACAATACCTTCTCTTGTACTGTTTGTACTCTTTTGTACAATTCTCAAACCAGTCTGAAATGTCATGCCGGTCATAGGCATGCAGATAATTAGTTCGTGGTCGTCGGACCCTCATACGTCAAACTCGCCGGGAGAGTCAATCATATATAATAAATACGTTTCATTGAAGACGTCTAAGCTTTTTATTAATTTTTTCTTGCATGCGTATAAGTGACACACATACACACACACACACACACACACACACACACACACACACACATATATATATATATATATATATATATATATATATATATATATATATATATATATATATATATGTCCAGAAAAGAAATAACTTTAAGAAATGCGAGGAAATTTCATGAAATTTTAATCTCAATGAGGAAAATGTCTAATCCACGTTGGAAAATTTTTGCCGGTGTTTTAAGAATAAGTCAATTGCAGAAATTTTACTCTATGGCTTGTGTACTGTCAGACAATGGAAAAGCATATTGTAATAGCGATGTAAATTACAGAAAACAACTAAAAACCCCAACCACACACACAAAAAAAATACTAATGCAAGTAACGTTAAATTTCGAAAAAATGGATCAGTCAACAAATTCCATGTTGGAACATTAATGTAGGGTGTCAAGGAGCTTATAGTAAAATATCGTATTTGCCGGCTCATTGGAGGCAGATTTTTTCAAAAAAAAGAAGAAAAAATGCACCCAAATTCACCCTTTGCCCAATACAGCAGTATCGTGTATGAGAGGGACATGAAATCCACGAAAATAGTGAGGTTCCCTAGGAATCAGTCAACGCATAGGACATACCTATGAAACTAAGTCTCCTGGTAGTGAACCACCATGATATCAATAAAAATATCCCCGAAGAATTCAGTCTGGAAAAAGAAAGTAAGAAATTCATGGAATTGCACAATATTTTGCTGCTTGTTTTGTAGAAATACCAGATTTTGCAGAACTATTTGCTTTGACTCATATATTGCTGATTGCTTTGCGTGTGTTTTTGCTGATGTTACAGTTGTACTAGAATTTCCTTTTCTGCATGTAGGTTATAGGACTTCATTTATCAACAAGTACCATATGTCTGCTTTTTGGCTATTATTAGGTTGGTGCAAAAATAATGACGTAATAATGTCGTTTTTTGACGTGAAAAATTATTTATTTCGCTCGCTGGGGTAGACTGTTCCAGATGCCATATCTAATGGATGTCAGTTATCAGGACACATGGCATAGTGGATTAAAGCGTTGGTTAAATCCAGTGTATGCAAGGAGTTGTGAGTTCAATACCTGGTTAAGGCAGTGACAATGTTGGAGAAGTGAATTACCAGGAGATAGCTGATGACATCGAACTCACTATTCAGTCGTAGCGAGACAAGCTTGTTAATCCTTTCCCTTACATGTCTCCATGGGTGCCTTTGATAACGTATACCTATGCGGATTACATAACCTAGATACCTGTTAGCCTTAAACAAATTCAATTCTAATAGTGTAGCGATATACGATTATGCTAATTAAAGGATCTAGGAGGGGAAAAAATGAGCTTTTAATTGGGCATAACATCAGAAATCAATTATTTATCTCTGGTCAATCTCAACTGAAATATTTGGGCCTGGAACGAGTGTGGGCTCGGAGCTATGATTCATCACACACACACACATACGCACATATATATTTCTTGTGAATATTTTAACATATAAACATAAGCAAATATAATAAGATCACAAATTCAAGCTGGTTTAGTACTGTCTACAATATTTACACTGCATAAAAAAGACAATTTTCACTGCGATCTATTCGTATGAACAGACCTTATCATATAAATTGTATGTCCCTGTAAACAAAAACAAAAAAAAAAACAAAAAAACAGAGAGAGTGATGATCGAACATCTGTCTCGTACAGAGAGTTCGCAAAAATATGCTGATATGTCCCGGAAAGGGATATATTTGAACGAAGTAGCTAAGTGGTTTTGGCTACTATAACCAAGTAGAATACGATAACAGTAATCGACTGGTACGCGTCGTAGTCACAGGTAAGATGTGTAGATCAATGTCGTAGTCCAATGGGCGTCGTTATAGACTTAGCTATCAGACTAAGGCTCTTTGACTCTGTTGGTATTTATGACGGACACCAGCCAATCACATTCCAGTGAAAGGGAACTCATGTGTATGCATATTCCATTATATCATATGCTCTGTGCATTGCTACCTCCGATGAATATCTGTGCAAATATATAACCTCCCCAGACAGTAGTAGCAGAAAGCTGTTGTAATGAAATGTACAAAACTGATAAAAATCATCATGACATTTTAATCAACTCCTTGCATCGTTATTCTCGCCCAGTCTGTGGTAAGCGGCCACCGTAGATCCCTCAGCCGAACGTCATCCTTAATTTGTCTACTGTGGTGTGTGAAAAACTACCCAATCTCAACAAAATATTTTAGTCTTGGACGAGTGTTGGCTGGGAGCTATGTTTTATTACACGCCCAGAAAACATAAACTCCACTGCGCTGTTCGAGAAACTGCCCAACTCTGTCGGACTCACAGGTGTTTAACTCATCACTAAATCGGTTGGGACCCATCACAAGTCAAATCTTCACTTAGCTTTTATACTACACTGTTGCATTCATTGTCATCCTTGACACGGACCAATAACACTTCATGCGACTATCCAGGCTAGTAGCAGAAAATCTGATATTGCTTATGTTGTAGTATACCTACGGACGATAAGGGGTATGTCCCCCTTTACATAAATCCAGTAGTAAATAGTGTATGTTGGTCTGCAGTTAGAGATTCGTCTCCAACTGTGCTGGTCAAACTCTCTGCCTCCTGGCAGAGAGGATCCCCAGCCGAGGCTATGTCGAATGGCAGAGTCTCGGTAACAGCTACGGAGAATTTTTGGCCGAGCTCACATTAAATTCACATTAGAGCTCACATTAAATTCGGCCTTGTGCCACATCTGACCGCGTGGGGCAGTTGGTACATACCCTGCAGTTGTAGATTCATTGTGGAATTCAATTAACAGACTTCTAGCAGTTGACTACTTCTACGCGCCGCAGGCGATCTTATATGTGTTGTTCTTGTCCTAAGTATTATCGTTCATGACCAACCTTCATTTGATTATTCTATTCAGTAACCTTCCCTAGGTTACAAGAGCTTAATATAATGTTTATTATATTATACTGTCATACAGATTGTTACCTCTGATACCAATGAGGGAAACATGCAATGGTTAGTAGTAACAAAGAAGCGATCTTGACCAGAATAAAACAATGCCGACAATGGCAGCGACCGGTAGAGTGATATATTCTGGAGTGAAATAGCACGAAAAAGCTGTTATACCTATTGTCATCTTCGACACTAATTGTTAGCATTGAAGCGGAGGCGAGGAAATAATGTTCTCGTGGTGGGAGAAAAAATAAAAACTGCTATTGAATACACGTGTCTCCTTCTACATCGCCCAACCATACATTTGCAACTCCATTTTTAAAATGGCAGTGCATTAATTCTATCATCGGCAAACCTTTTTTCCCCCAACACTTACCAAGTCTTTTCCGGAGAAAACAAGACACAGATGAAGTAAAACAGGCCGATATGCATTTCTTTCTGAATCAGTGACTTTTTGAAATGATATGCCGTCGGCATCGGTCTGCGAAGACATTACTTACCCCACTGACGACTGTCAGAAAATACGTTACAATTACCAGAACGAATGCGTCGATGAGTTGCACGAAGCTCTCAATATTGTCTTCAATGCTAGAACTATCCAAATGTAAATTTTCTGCACGCTGCTGTTTCGAAATATCTTTTATAAATTTATATCAGGTTAAATTTTGTCTGTGTGTCCCGAACTTGCATCATCAAAACAAAAAAACTGCATCGTTTAACAACGATCACATTATGAGGCACAAGTGCGCGCGCGCGCACACACACACATATATATATATAAAGTAAAAGAAAGAACAGATGGAGTAAAAGTCTACATTTCTTAGCATTTACTTTTTAAAAAAGTGGTCATTACAAAGTAGAGCAACATATATTCATTATATTATTATTATTATACATTATAATAAAATGTGTTTATTACAACCTATTATAATAAAAATGTTAATATATTATATATATATATATATATATATATATATATATATATATATATATATATATATATATATATAACAATTTTACACGCTCTATGTCCCAAAAATCGATCACACGAAAAATTAAATAAACGCTTAATCACATCACCTTGTCAGACATCTGCACCGGAACTTGTATAAAAGAGAGATTACTGCTCAAATACAAAATATATATATATATATATATATATATATATATATATATATATATATATATATATATATATATATATATAAGAATGAACATTGAAGATTAACACTCGGAGGCGACATTTGCATACGCTCTATTTCTAATATTGAGCACTTCTTCATATATATATATATATATATATATATATATATATATATCTAATCTTCAGACCACATGCATTGTGTTTTTTCAAAACTATACATATATTCTGGTCAATGGTGCATTATGGGTAAGCTATTCTATTCTAATGTTTATTGGGTTGGCGGTAATGTTTATACTGGACGCAGTTTCGGTGGCTATATAGAAACAGTCGAGCCAAAACACAGCACACATGGTCTGAAGATTACTTTCATGCGTGAAACAGACTTACTCCTACTAAGTAGCCTCTAGAATAATTTGAAACATAACCGTTGCCGCAACCCCGTAACTGTTAGCATAATAAAATAAACATTATTACGCATCATGCACCATTGACTAGCATATTATAAATAGTCGAATCGAGCACCTCGACGTCGTGTAAGGGTTAGCAAGCTTGTCTCGCTAAAACAGTTACGACTGAATAGTGAATTCAAACCTCGCTGGGTGCCCCATATTTACCACCTTGCGCCTTATCTAAGCCGCACTTAGAAAATCACTATATATACGAGGCTCATTCAATAAATAGGGTGAATTTTTCGGTATAAGGACTTCTAATACAGATAGAAGCTTACTTGTTTTTATTTTTCAACGTAGTCTCCCAGCACTATCACACACTTTTCCCGTCTGTGCACAAGCTTCCGTATTCTCTTAGCGTAAAAATCTTTGAACTGATGTCTCAGCCAGTCGCTCACAACACTTTTGACTTCATCGTCACTTTTAAACTTCGTGCCTCTCGTGAACGCTTTCAAGGGACCAAACAGGTGAAAGTCTGAAGGGACAAGGTCTGGGCAGTAAGCAGGATGAGGGAGCAGTTCCCAGCCCAGCTCATTGATGGACTGCACCGTTTGGGCTGCTGTGTAAGGCCTTGCGTTGTCATGATGCAAGATGACTCCTTCTGACTGATGACCTCTGCGTTTGTTATTTATGTCTTTCTTGACCTACCTCAGCAGTTCACAGTAGTTCTTCTGTCAGACTGAATGAGGTCATTGACTGATTCGATCACCTCAGGAGACCTCACTTCTGTAGGCCTCCCAGGTCTGTCTTCATCCTCAACACTGCTCCGTTCTTCTTTAAACACTTTAGCCCACTTGTAGACATTTTTTTTGACTGAAACATGTGGCACCATACACAGTTGACATTCTCCTATGAACTTCAACTGGTTTGCACCCGTCAGCAGCCAAAAACTTGATAACTGATCGCTGTTCAATCCTGGAGCATGCCTCTTGGTCGGCCATCTTTGTTAATCTCCAAAACTCTCAAAGTTTGTTTTTTAATCTGCAAAAGAAATGAAATCCATGTGAAAAAGAAGTAAAACAAAAACAAAATAAAAATATAAAAAAGTAAGCTTTTATCTGTATTAGAAGTCCTTATACCGAAAAATTCACATTATTTATTGAATGACCCTCGTACAATGTGATTTGAAAGTAACTCATTTTTTTGTATGATGGACACTCCCGTCTACCTATAATTCTTATGTGACGAGAGATTCCATCATACTAAAATAAGTGGATGGCAGAACGTGATCTGGGGGAGTTGGCAGAGGCACGACACTTATTGCGTGTCACAAGGGATAGGGGGAAGTGGAGAGCTATGATCGTATACACCCAAAAGGACACGGCACATAAAAAGAAAAAAAGTATTGTTCTCCTCATATAACGTTGGAGGGACATATTTGTATTTACTCCCCCCCCACCACGAGGTCGGTTTAATGTGGGGAGCCCGAGTGCGTACATCCGGGCTAGGAACAAAAATTGCCCGCAGCCGTCGGTTGTGAATTTACTTGAACAGAGTCAGGTTGAGAAAAGTCAGTGTTTAACGTGTAGACCCAAGTGTTTTCACTCGGCCCGTGATACTAACAGCACAGTAACGGATCCCTGTGGCAGGTAAGTGTATTTACTTGACCCCGCTCTGAGTCAGAATTTACTTGACCCCGCACTGAGATACAAGGTCGGTTTTTAACGTAGGGACCCGAGTGAAAACACTCGGGCTGCTGGTCTAAGCTGGTCATAGCTTGTCCAAGCTTGTCTAAGCTAGTCTTGGCTTGTCATAGCCGGTCCAAGCTAGTAATGATACCACCAGCCCAGGGACTAGCCCTCTGACAGGTAACGTAGCTGAGATAGTGATTTATCATGCGTAGCTCAGATGTGGCACGAGGCCGAAATTATGGGGCACCCAGTGAGGATCGAACTCACTACTCAGTCGTAATTGTTCTAGCGAGCCAAGCTTGCTAACCATTACACAGCCTCGAGGTTCCCACAACGTAGCTGAGATAGGTGGGAGAGGAATATTATCTAATATTACAAGCAAATGGCGTTTACAACATAAATGGAAACAATATTCATAACGATTTTAAAACCAAATTTTAATATATACTTCATCTGTATTATTCATTTTTAATGCAAAATTTTTAAACTTGTTACATATAAGCAATGTTTCTGTTGAAAAAGATTTTTTTAATTTTTAAATTCACTTTGTTTGTACAGCAAGAATTTACATCTTTGCCAATGTTCAGTCGTACATTGACAAAAAAAAAAAAGAAAATACCAGCGTGTTGACATTTAAAGAAAGCGTGAAGTAAACGTAACTCTACCTTCAAAAATTACTTTTTCATTCTTTTTTTTTTTTTAGAAGCAGACATAAAGTAAATAATTTTTTTTAATATTGAAATTCTTATATTAAGTTGGTGCAAAAATAATGACGTAATAATGTCGTTTTTTGACGTATTTTATAACGTCAAAAACGACATTATTACGTCATTATTTTTGCACCAACCTGATAGAATTTTAAACCCGGCAACCCACATTTTTAGGAGTTGTAGTCGTCTGTTATTCTGTTATTCTGCTATTTCACAATGCGGCAAATTCGTCGAAAAAAAATACGGTATTATCCAAATAAGTCAAAATAATCTGTTTAACTAGGTTTTCTAGAAAATGTAACGAAATATTTAAACAAATAAAAACATTATTTACATAATATCTCATCTCAGAAATATAAGTAAAAACATTAGTAAATTTGCTGAATTATTATTATTAATAATCATTATTTTGAATTATTATTAATAAAACTATTACAGAATTATTTAAATATACGGAATTTTAATATCATCTTAATTGGATTTAACCGAAGAAGATGTAAATAAAATGTTATGAATAATCAAGAGTGGTCTCCTCTTGTTTCGTTACTCTACTCTTTGAGAAAGAGCTTGTTCTGTTTACTGGGAACTTTTTCCGAATTTAATTACATAAACTTTATTGCAATAAGTGTAAGTAATTTGCTGTTAAATTAATTTTGTAATATAAACGAAAATGACAAAATGATGTAAATACAAAAAATATTATCTGTTGTCGAGTTATTTTTTTTTTTTTATTATTAACAAAATTATTAAAAGAACTTAAGTTAAAATTTAATTTTTTGTATCCGGCACAAAAGATAAAATGAAATTAAATAAAATGAAAATCTATAAAATCAGACAGATTTCCTAAAGAGTTTTGGTCGCATTATGAATGATGATACGGTACACAAATAATCTCCTCATATTTAATATCGTTTAATTTTGAGACTATAATAGTGGCTATCAAATTCATAATATCACAAAAATAGAGATGCTTAAACAACTGGGAAGTGTTTTAACAGATGTCGTAAAAGGTAACACCGAAATTGGAATATCAAAAGATGTCTTCCAAAATCTAAACAAAGTAAAAAGACACAGTAAAATCTCGTTAGATATAAATGAAAGAGTACTGAGCATCTATAGTTTTATATGGCAGTGAATGCTAGATAATTTCCTTATTGATGAAAAGGAGACTTAAGGTACCAGAGAAGCGATCTTGCAGAAGAATGCCGAGAATATCATGGACAGACAATGTGAGTAATATACAGGTTTTAAGGGGATTCCTAACAAAAAGTATGTTTGTAATCAAAAAGAAGCAGTTAAATGACCAAAAAAGCTTGGAAAATTTGATACTCACAAGATATATTGAAGGACAGATGGACGGAGGGAGGAATTTGTGTAAATTGATAGTATATCAGGGAATGGTTGGTATAGTAAAAAGACGCATAATGTTAAGAGCTACAAAGGATAGGAAGTAGAGGAGACCCATGATTGTCCACTTTCTAAAGGGACAAGAGGATTGGTAAGAAAATGTATGTTTGTAATAAAAAAGAAACAGTCGAAGTTTCTTCGGAAACCTAATGACGAAATAGGAAAATGTGACACTGACAATATATATTGAAGGAAAGATGAACACAGGAAAGAATTTTTTGTAAATTTATGGTAGATCAGGGAATGGTTGAAACAGTAAAAAAAAACATATATTGTTAAGAGGTACAGCGGATAGGAAGTAGAGGAGAGCCATGATAATCCATTTCCTAAAGGGACACGATACAAGAGGATTCGTAACAAAATATATATTTGTATTAGGTTGGTGCAAAAATAATGACGTAATAATGTCGTTTTTTGACTTATTTTTTAACGTCAAAAACGACATTATTACGTCATTATTTTTGCACCAACCTAATAATAGGAAAGAAACAGTTGAAATTTTCTCGAAAGAATACTTGGAAAATTTGACACTCACAAGACATATTGAAGGCAAGAATGTCAGATGAAAAATGCGGGTAACCTACGCAAGGCACTTGTTTAAATAGATGGCAGATCAAGGAATGGTTGGGATAGTAAAAACACGCATAATTTTATAAGCTACAAAGGATAGGAAGTAGAGGAGAGCTATGAATTTCCACTTTCTAAAGTAACAAGAGGATTGGTAAAAAATGTATGTTTTTAATAAAAAAGAAACAGTTGAATTTTCCTCGGAAAGCTAACGACGAAATAGGGTTCGGAAAAGGGCATATTGAAGTAACGATGGACAGAGGGAGGAGTTTGTGTAAATTGATGATAGATCAGTTGATGAGATAGTAAAAAATAACTTATTGCTAAGAGTTACAGCGGATAGGAAGTAGAGGAGAGCCATGATTATCCACTTCCTAAAGGGACACGATACAAGGGGATTCGTAACAAAAAGTATATTTGTAATATGAAAGAAACAGGAAAGTTGGACAGAGGAAGACAGCGAGAAAGCTACGTAAGAAACTTGTATTAATGGATAGCAGATCAGGAAATACTTAGGATAGTAAAAATAACTTACTGTTAACAGCTATAGGGGATAGGAAGTAGAGGAGAGACATAATTGTCCACTTCTTAAAGAGACACGGTATATTGAACAACAAAAATAATATCAAACCATTCTCATAGCCCTAGAACTTTCCCTTGGTAAATAATTTCGCACGAGACACTACTTAAGTGTTCCATCTATTAACAGCGAATTGCACAAACAGTCGAATACAGCTTCATATGGACCTATGAATGCAGGATAAGAAATATACGATCAATGTTGGTTGTGCTGGCTCTGGCAGGAATATTTTCCTCGCGAAAAGAATCTCATGATTTCATTGATTAAGCAGGTGTAATTACCTTCAAATCGTCTTGAGAGTAAAATGCGAGTCCTCCATTTTTAATTACAGGTAAGACTAGCAGCATGGTTCGACGTTGCCCGTGTTTAAAAAATCGTACGACTCATACAGCATTCGCTATCACTTGACTTAAAATATTTTTACCCTTCCTTGCCTTTAAAGGAGTGTCCATTGCCGTGCTGATGTTGTTACATGCCTTACTTCTTGCCTATCTCACACTGCAATTTTTCGGGACAAAAGTCTCCCTCAAGTCAACTAGACTTTATCACTCTTTATAGTATTGATGGGGCTTCTTTCCTAACATTTCTTTTAACGTTGTGGGGAAATTCAACCTATTATTTATGAATTTATTTTCTCTTCGAGTTACATATCCATTTTACTTGTAGCGGTTGTTGAAGATTCTCAAGTGATGTGAGTTCTCTTATTTGGTACTAGCAGCATGGCCCGGCGTTGCCCGTGCTTGATTCAAAAATCGTACGACTCATACAGCAATCGCTATCACTTGACTTAAAATATTTTTGCCCTTCCTTGCCTTTAAAGGAGTGCCCTTTGCCGTGCTGATGTTGCTACATGCCTTACTTCTTGCCTATCTCACACTGAGAATTTTTTCGAAGCTCTATACTAAACATCAAGTCTGTTACGAAAAAAGAACTAAACAAAATGAACACAAAACGATCAGTAACTGGAAAAACGATCGTAACTGGAAAAACCGAATGAAAAAAGAATGTTAACAACAAATACTTTTTCACACCGAACCCAGTTCTGCGGAATCAGAATCAACGTTTAGTTTAAGCAAGCGAATGAGCCAATTGGAGTAAAGTGACCTGCAGATTTAAATTTTTCCCACTTGTGACGAATGCAGCCATCGATATTTTTTTTGCATGCTAGCATGCTAGTTAACATTCGTGTCAGTCAGCTGTTGGCTCTCACACTGGCCAATAGAATCTTCCTGCCTATTCGTGGCAGCCAGCTATAGGCTCTCACTCTGGCCAGCGGAAAATGGCCGCAAACTACATGAAAACTGCCGTAGAAGCATGAAAAAATCCATTATTTCCACTATCGGTGGGAGTTGGGAAATGCAAAGTCGGTGTTGGCCTTCCAGCTAACTTGGATCACGTGCATGTAAATTTTGGTGCAAATCCGTCGAAAATTGCGGCCGTACATTCGTTACACACACACACACACACACACACACACACACACACACACACACACACAAATCCTGCCTTTTATAGATAGAGATCCGCTATCAAACAGGAAAAACTGATTTTTTAAATCAAACATAATTAATATATATATATATATATATATATATATATATATATATATATATATATATATGTGTGTGTGTGTGTGTGTGTGTGTGTGTGTGTGTCAGTGTGTGTGTTTTGTATGTATGTATAAAATACATTTCTAGATCATAAAGTGTAAAATATAGAGCACTTCGGTGTGGTGTAATGGTCAGCAAGATCCTCTTGCTAAGTCACTTATGACTGGTTAGTGAGTTCGTTCCTCACTGAGTGTTCCACAATTCAGTCTTGTACTACACTTAAGATGTGCAGAGAAAATCCAGTTTTTGTGAAGTGCGATGTGGTGTTTTCGTTAGCAGACTTGTCTCGCTAGAAGTATTACGAATAATTAGTGAGTCCACTGTGATTCCAATCCTCACTGAGTTCCACATACTTTTGGCGTCGTGCAACATCTAAGCTATGAAAAATCACCATAAGGACAAAATATACTTCTAAATTATATCTCTTCGTTAAGCCCAGACACATTTATATATATATATATATATATATATATATATATATACATGAAGACATTTTTATGTTTATACATTCTTCTTATAGATACAAATATTTAAGTAAATGCTCTGTTTATAATAAACAGTATTAATAACATTTACCGGCTTGAATGTCCGAGAAATTTTCATGAAAAATATTTGTTCTTTGACAGGATTCGAACCGACTGAGACACAGAGGAGCGTTCGGTTAGCAAGGTCGAATTTACTGCTTTTAAACTACAATCTTCCATGAATCACTCACGTACATTCATATCTCCTCAAAGCTTATCCAAATGTACACAAAGAACGTCACATATTATGAAATGGACAAAGTCCGACAATTATTTTAAGACATTTCTATGTTTATACATTCTTTTTCCATAATTTTAGCCATAATGAAGGATGATTTGCTTTTTAATTTTAACTGAATGTATGGGTTGTTTTATGCATGCAACTAGAGTTATAGAAATGTTTTATTTGCCAAACACGTCTAATGGTGATTGAAGTGATCAGTAGTGAGGTTAACATTATGCCTCCATTCATCTTCCCACAGGACCTTACTCAACACTGAGGCCTACACTAAGTTCTTTGATGAGGTAGTGCCGCTTTGGGTCAAGAGAGTGACTGCTGGAAGAAACCTACGTCTGGCAACAGGACTCCGTATCATTACTGACAAGGGGAAGAACCTAATCATTGCTGTCCGATAATTTCTACGACCTTATCACCACTTACACATAACTACCGAGACCCTTGATTATTATGTGTGAGGCCCAATCGAATGAGAGACCAATAAAAATCTCTTGTAACAGCAAAGATGAACTGAAGGCAAAGATGAGGACAGCATTCAACTTAAACAAGGAGACCGTCCTGAACAGATTCAACGTCATTTGGAGATCGTGGTTGAAACCAATGTCGATTTTATCGTACGAATTTACTCGTTAGTCTTTCAAGATATTTTTGTGTAATTTTGGTAAATATATCTGTTAAAACGAAACGTCAGTGTTATTTTCATTTTTGCTTAATTTAGACGACGATTAACCATGACAACTTTTATATATATATATATATATATATATATATATATATATATATATATATATCAGGAATATGGTCATTACATCGATGGATATATATATCACAGGAAGATGGTCGTTAATTAAATGACAAAATGGAAAAATAAAGTATTTTAAATATGGAAAAAAAGTCTAATATTTTTTTAAAAAATCCACCTTTTGACCAAAAAGGTTTGCGGCTTCTCTTTTCTATTTAAAACACACACACACACACACACACACACACACACACACACACACACATACACACAAACTCACACATATATATATATATATATATATATATATATATATATATATAAATATATATAGATATAATACTTATATATATATACTTATATGTAAGTATAGGATTGGTGTATACGGAATAAATTCTAATAACCAAAAAATACTATTCTTGTGTGCTCAATACAGAGTAGAGCAAATATAATTTATTCAAAAATTATGACACAAATATGTTATAAAATCACTAAAAAAAGAGCCATTTTGTTTCAACACTTCTGGTGTCATATCAAATGATGGTGTTGATTGTTGATACTACATATTTCCTTGATAAGGAATTTCGTTAAAGACGTTTGAGAAAACTCTGAGAGTAAGATTTGATTCATATATATATATATATATATATATATATATATATATATATATATATATATATATATATATATACAGAGAGAGAGAGAGAGAGAGAGAGAGAGAGAGTGAGAAAGAAAAGTGAGATTATAGTTGTTCCAACGAGAGAAAAGTGTGTAGTTTAAAGAGAAAATAGAAGCCGTAAAATGTTTTGGTTACAATCTGGATTTTTTTTATATATATTATAACGTTTCCCATATATATTTTATATATATATCATGATTTATTTAAAAAATATAAAATGGCGACAATTTACCCATGGCATCCTGTATATAGACTTTTTGTTCTGAAAAGAAAACACTTGCCCGAACACAAGAAAAATTAGAATTAATATATATATATATATATATATATATATATATATATATATATATATATATATATATATATATATATATATATATATATATATATATATATATATAACCGCGACCAGGAATTTGTCAAGGGACACTAATCTAAAATCGTAACTTGCTATCTTCAGACGATTAAGATCCTACTGTTTATCGTCTGAAGATGGCGGGTTAGCGACAACCTCGTGAAATAGTGATTAGCAATGTAAGATCGGAATCCCAGGACACATTACTGATCGTCGTTATTCTTGACGTTCTGTCTCCGTATAGATGCCAATTACGGGTTTCTGTAGACGTTGAGCCGTGTAGAGTTTTGTTTAATTCTCTTTTATTTTTCGTTTTCATTTTTGGCTCTTTTCTTATTGGTAGGCTTCATTTCAGAACTTTCTCTTCAATTTATTCGAGAACCCTCCCATATATATATATATATTATATATATATATATATATATATATATATATATATATATATATATATATATATATATATATATATATATATAGTTTTTTAGTGTGCTATATTTATGGGATAAAGTCCTCAATATCAGAGATAGTACGTATGTAAATATAAATATAAAAGTGAACATTGAAGTCAACACTCAGAGGCGGCAGAATCTTTTAAGCTAGACGCAGTGGTCAAGCGGCCTGACGATTGTTGTCTAGCATGAAACAGCCTGAGTGTTGACTTCAATGTTCACAATCTGAAGAAGGCCAGCACACTCAATTCCTCGGTCACAATGAGTTGAGACTTCGTGCTAGCACATCAATCGACGGCCACAAGTATTCCGTCTACCCATTTTCACTCACAAAGCTTGGGTCAACACGTCCATGCTAGGATAACATCCCCCGCCAGACCGATAACATCAGAAAGTTTAATTCCTGACAAATCACAAATAAACCACGGACAAATATATATTTAAATACAAACCCGGAATTTATATATTACGGAAACCACTATTAGATTATACTACTGGAGTCCCTTTCTTAGATCATAATAATATATATATATATATATATATTAATTCGGTGACGAAGAGATTGCAAATCAGACTCTAAGAAGCGCCGCTCACTCCCACATTCCGTGGTGGAACTCAACTGAAATTCTCTCTGACCATAGGACTGAGCCTCCTGGAGCCACGACTACTCTCACCAAGCCGCTCCAACTGGAGCATTAGAAGCTGGTTCAAGCGAAGATAAACACACATAGTAATGAGGAGGATTTGATAATTATATTAATTGATTCATCGAGTCTGATAGAAACCTATATTTTGGACTCATCAGCGAGGGAATCGAAACCCCGACAGTTAGGTTGGAAAGCGAACACTATACCAACTGCTCCGCCGGGCCTCGGTGACGAAGAGATTGCAAATCAGAATCTATATATATATACAATGTGATGCTGTCTCCATGGGTTCAATACTGGGTCCGATATTTAGCAATTTCTACATGTCGAACCTCGAAAATAAAATATTTACAGATTTAAAAAAAAACTAATGTATGTTGATGATATCACCAACCTAATACAAATGAAATACTTCAACTTTCAACGTTTCCAAAATAATTATGTCCTTAAATTCACGTATGAACTCAATACTACTAATAAAATTCCCTTCCTTGACATATTGATAAACACAAATCGTAACAAATTTACTATTTCGTCATATAAAAAACTTAAGAGCATAAATTTCGTGCACACTTATCTACAAGAGCGAATGTCCATATTATTACAAAATAGCAATTATAAAAAATCTAATACATCGTGCAGAAACTAATTTATCAACAAAACAGATTTTTTACAGTGAACTAAAGAATATAAAACAAACACTTATTAATAATAGCTCTCCAACTATAAGATGTTTTCTTAGAAGTCTCAATACTAAGACGTGTCAATGCTGTTCAACTTATCCCAAACATATTAATCTCCTATATCATAATCAAATGCATACTAATTAGAAGAAGATAAAAATATACTAAAAAAACTGGTAAATACTAATATATTTACAGCAGATCCTAGCCAAAAATTTAAGTTAATCATATACTACACTAAATTTAGTATATTCAACACAATTATTCGCAATGATTCTTCCCCCCACACCCCTACCTGTTAGCGATTTGCAAAAAAAAAACAACATATTTTACAAATTCAAGTGCCCTTTGGGAGATTGTATCTCCATGGATTAAATAATATTTATGTCGGTCACACCACAAATTCACTTTCACGACGCTTGACTCTAGATTTGAATGATAATTCTAACATTTTTAGGCATTTAAAACAATAGGCCTGGCCGCGTACACAATTCCGGAAAATCCTTGGTGAAAACACAACTATACTTAAACATGAAAACAATAAACAAAAAATAAAAATTATTGAAACTATGTACATAAAACAGTTGAAACCTAACCTGAACAAAATAAACTATGAAAACTCCGCAAATATACTTAAATGACTATAATTGATAACAACAGCCATTGGTTTATACCAACGGCTTCCCATACTTAACATTTCTCGTTTTCACTCTCGCGTAGTCATGTGTCATGTCATGGGCCGTGGTGCGATTTTCGCTTCCAGCGTCTCGTATGCACCAGTTTGTCGTTGCTTGGAAATCTTCCCTGCAAACAAAAACAGACTATCATTGTTGCTATGTCCGTGTATTGTTTAATTTATTGTAATGCAATTGTCATCTTTGGTGATGGTTTATGTAAGCTGAAAGCTTAGATAGAATTAAAAAAAAACATGTATCAATATGGTCATTTTCTTTCGTCTTTCAATGATAATGTTATTAAGCTTATCAGACGATATGAAAGGAATTTGCTTAAAAGAAATAGACAAAAGTTGTCTATATTATTTAATGAAACATGCATTAATACATACACACACACACATATATATATATATATATATAATTTAGCGATAAGTAATTTTGTATAATTTTATATATCAAAAATGTATTTAGAAAATTATGACAAACTGTAAATTTTTTTTGTCTTTTTTCTGACGCGTTTCATCCGTTAGGATTTCATCGAACTCGGCTTTGTTGACGTTGCTACGTCTGGCCATGCGCACAAAACGAGAGACGAAATAATATTTTTGAGAGAATTTTTTTTCTCAATCTTGCCAAAATCATCTGTATTCATTTTCTTTTTCTTTTTCTCTCCATCACCTTTTTCCCTGACTATCCTACACTGTGACAATATAAAATAACTCTCCATATAGAAACTTGTTTGATAATTTAACTATTAAGTAACTAATTAAGTTTTTCATGTATTTCAGTGCGATTTTCAAAATGCGTGTGTGTGTGTGTGTGGTAGACTATCTCATCGTATTCAGTGTATGATGGTCAAGCAGCTCAGTTCCTAGCAACCGACACCCACACACCAGGACATATGATTTGAAGCGGTGAAGGATTTCTGCAGAATCAGAGTTGTCCTTTTCCTAGACAAGTTTCCATCCAAGGCTATAGAACCCAGTCTGTCCTGGGAGCATTATAAAGTACAGGCTCGCGAGAAAGCAGTTGAGCAACATGCGCCATACCATAAGTTATCTATGGGGTTGAGGTCAGGAGATTGGGGCGGCCATGTCATAACACTCACCTGCTTCTCATCAAAGTATTCCTTCGTCAATTTTGATTTGTGACAGGGAGCATTATCCTGCATAAAAATGAGCTTGCTGGGGTCGATTTGCACCTTTTCAGCAGAAGAGAGCAGACCAGACTCTAAAATTATCTTGTACTGCTCGCTCCCGAGGGTCTTTTCAATAGGTTTTAAGAAACCAGTTCCATGAAAAGAAAAGCATCCCCAGAAGATTATACTGAACGGATACTTGACAGTACTTACTGCTAAATTCAAAGACCTTTCAAAGGCTCCTCTTCGGATTTTAGATCGCTTATCCTTTGAATGTAACTCAAATTTCGTTTCATCGGAGAAGAGAACATTTAGTAAAAAAATCAGGTGAGTCCCTTTTATCGAACAGCAATGTATATACATTTTCAAGAGGATAGAATCCAGATAGAACTCAATGTCCAGGGCAGAGAAATAGTATAATGTAAAAGGCTCAAACAGCAATATTCCATGGTTATAAATCGAGAGCGTTACTCTTAATGGTTAAGTAATCAAAGCTTGTATATATGTATGAATGTATATGAATATATAAAGCACAAACAGTAATATTCCATGGTTATAATTTGTTACATTGGAAACGTAATCACGATCCAATTCATCAGATCTAGAAATTCAAAAAGCTTTTTGAATTTGTAGGCCTGGTGAATTGGATCGTGATTACGTAAACAAAAACAACACATTCAAACGTACTTTTCTTACTACAACCACCATAATACCTCATTGTCTCTTATGAAAATACTGACTAGTCTCCATATAGAAAAGCTCATTAGAATAATTGCGAGGAAAATATTTATACAAATAGACACAGATGAGCTAAATTACGCTGTGGGAAGCCGAGATGCTAGGTCAAGACCGATAACATTACAGACCCTTCTCCGGAATTTGCCGAGAATCTTGAGATATGTAACCAGTGCCCCAGACTATATATCATAGCAATATGCAATGCACGGACGGATGGTACGTTTATAAATTTGTAAAATAGATTATGACAAGAAGAATTGTCAGCCACGAGAGAATGATCCAACCTTCATAAGAGTATTATAATCATTCCACTTCTCAGCGATATAATAGCTCCACTTCCTGTCTGCAGAAAAAGTGAGACCAAGAAGGCTATATGAGTTGCTCTACTAAGGATTAGCATCAGCCTTGCAGATGAAGAGCAAAGAAAAAATAGCTCCCTTTTATGATCAAAGGGTAGCTAAAATTTACAAGACATTTCTTGCCCCAGTTAATAACTGATCGGAGTTGGTTTTCGAGAGCAGCTGCCAGTTTTACTTTGTTGGGCCTATCAGTTTTACTATAAAGAGAGGAGTAAATCTTAAATTACTCATCAGCATAGATACCTAGTTAGGAACTGAGACTCCCGGAATAGTGTTGATAAAGATAAGAAACAACATAGGTCCAAAGATAGAGCCCCGGTGGACCGTTGCATTAATGTGAAATGATCTACAAGCTATTTAGGTTCAGTATCCAGCTTATTAAGAATTATTGGATTAATTCAAATATATTAGGTTCGTGCAAAAATAATGTCGTTTTCTCACATATTAACATATGTGAGAAAACGACATTATTTTTGCACCAACCTAATAACGATCAGAGACACCATAGCCCTTCAGCTTGTGGAGAAGGCCAGCATGCAAAACGACGTCAAATTCATTCGAGATATCTAAAACCCGAGCCCATCATTCTTATTTAAAGTCTGGCAAACAAATTTAGTGATAACTGTTAAAAGATCGGCGGTTGATCTAGCGAAATTAGAGCCATAATGTTTATCTGAAACAAGGCGGTGTGAAGTGAGATGCTTAACCAATTCAGGTTTGATTAGTACCGCTACTATTGGGCTGGTTCAAAAATAATGTCGTTTTCTCACATTTTTGCACCAACCTAATACTTTGCTAAAAAAAAAGGTAAAAGTCTAATAGGACGATAATTCGAGGAATCAAAAAGTTCACCACAAAGTTGGAAAGTTGACTAAATCGATAAAATAATTATTAGTTCGTCGAGGTTTCTTCCAGAAAAGCAACACGTTATGTAGGACTATTTTATTCCCCAGTTTGTCATTAAATTACACAAATAAGTTCTTGTAAACTTATTGTGATTCTTTGATAATTCTAATAGTGATATTCTTGTCGAGGAATCCGGCTTGAAAGTGTTAAGTCGAGCCGAACTTTACATCCTGAATATTATTTTTCAAATTGCCAAGAACACTCGCATTTTCCTCGTCCGTCAGAGTTAAGATAATCTGACACTTGTTAATATCCCAGCTGACATTCGGAGATCTTCCATATTTCGGAAATGATAATTTCGGCCCAGCAGTTCTTCCAAAAATTCCGAACGGTTTACTTAAGGCCAGACAAAACGTCATTTAAAATTATTAACACTAACTCTGTTACCTTGGTGAATCAATAAGTCCATAGGCTAATGATGAAATATTCAGCTGTCAAGGGGATGAGCGTTGAGATCCACTCTGATAAATATATAAACAAAACAAATGTAGCTGTAAATACGCATTTACAAGACTTCTTTTTTTTTCCTACTAAATTTGCAGAGAAACATTTATAGGATGATGTACCATCCGACATTTCTCTTACAAATTCGGCTCACCCAAAAATCAGAGATATAGGTTGGAAAGTTTTCTTACGTATAATCGCCGGACCTCTCACCTTCAGACTGTTGCTCGTTTCGTTCAGTGCAACGCTAGTTGCCTGGGCCAGCCGTCGAACAATTGGAAGACATCGAAAGATTTCACGAATAAAATATGCAACCGATCTCTTTTTTCTTTTTTACCGTGTTATTCCTGTTGTACAAAGCCAGGGAGCTATTCAAGGTAGCGGATGACAGATTAAAAGGCAGAGTTTATACGGACAAGTGGTGAAGATAACGGTTAACACGAGAATTGAAATGATTAAGATTGTAATGAGCGCAGGAGAACAGCCTCTTGGGAGTCGGTTCCATAGAGCATGGTTTCGCGGGATGAAGCTGATCGAGTGGATCTCACCAATGAAATACGAAGGTGGTTCACTCGCCATGAAGGTCACAACTGGTGGAATTAAGGAATGTAGATCGTATGAAAGCTTTCCATGGATATAGCGATGAAGCAGTGAGAAACTTACGACGAGAGAGGGTCTTAGGGTGGAAAAGGATTTGTCACTCATAAGGTTGCGATGCTGCTTTTGAACTCTATCGAAATTCGAAAGTGAGACTGAGCAGCTCCTACCCAAATATGACAACAGTGCTGCATTTTAGGTCTGATGTAGTAAAGGCAGAGGATAGCATGTGGAGTCAAATACAGACAATCGACTATTTTTCCAGCATCTTAATTGACGGATCGTATAAACGAGTTCCACTTGACATCTAGGCTGAGTCCAAGATTCAATCGGCGGTCATGTCAAGGGGTCTCCCCAAGGGAACATCCATTCACCGTGTTTGACGATAATGGAATGTAACTCGTTTGGCTTACGAGACATTGTATATAAGTTGAATTATTCGATCTCATCGTACACAATACCGCTTGAAACGAGCACCTGTCTTTTACAATTGATAGTCATTTCTTCCATCTTTCTAGGAAGTTATTACACATTTATTTCTGCGTCTACCATTATTAATATGTAATATACATATGATATGTTCCGGAAAAGGATACATTTGTTCGAAGTAGCAGTAGCAGGTAACCATAATGGACTGCTCCTCGTCATAGTAGTAGGCCATAAGCGGAGACCCCAGTCTGCATTTATGGCTGACAGCAGCCAATCATATTACTGTGAGGGGGAATCCAGGTGTATGCATATAAATTAAATCAACATATCATTTGTTGTTACCTACAGAATACTTATTTATGTGACAATAATGTTCACATTTACAATGTCCAAGAACCACTCTAGGTAGAGGATCACAGAATAAAATGTATGGATCATACTTTATCGGAATATGCGGGGAAGATAACGGTTAATCCTAGATTTGGACAGATTAAGATTGTAGTGATCGTGGAAGCATCCTCTTGGGAGTTGGTTCCTGTTGTAACCTAGAAAGGGTTACTGAATGAGGAAGTATCAAAACAGAGGTTGGAAAGGAAATGGTAATTTTTATAACATCAACAAAATACAATACTCGCCAGCGTAAAAATTCATCGAAAACAATCGTAGTAATGAAAACTTGAGAAGTCAAAATTTTCAAGATTGCTGGTTCAGATTCGGTGCAGAATGTTTTTAATTAGCTCACGGAGTCGGCCTGATTCCACAATGGTATGATATATTGGGCGACGGCCTCTAGGACTAAAGTTTAAAAAGTGTGATACCGTGAATAACTGATATTCGCATTTATTATATAGATGAAGAAGATGAGATGTTAAAAGTTAATGTGCTGTGTCCCTTTACTTAAAAAATGTTTGACACATTGACATTCGCATTGTTTGATATAGATTTCAACCTTTATTCGCATGAATATTAGAACATTACAAAAGGAAAAGTTTGTAGCTGCGAGGTTTAGCATACTGGGTTGTTCTGATTAGTAGTTCCACTACTACATCTCTGCTAGTTGATATACAATTTTGCTTTTGCTGCTTTACAGTGTTCTAATATGGAACACTAACAAATGCATCCAAGATTTTGCGTGTGACAATCTTTTGATAAACACGCATGGATAGTTGACGATATATTAAACATTTCAATATTTATTCATATTAACCTTACAGTTGGGTTTTGTCCAAAGGATGGACGATGGAAAATTTCCCAAGGACATTCTCTATGCGGATCATTCAAACGGAAGGAGGAAAACTGCGCACCCACAACCTCGATATGAGAACGTTTGAAAACAAGACCTCATATCGTTTAATATCAGTCCTGCCAACTGGGAAAAATCTGCTTAACACCGCCTTCAATGGCAACAGTCAATCTGTGGCTGTTGACATATTTGATCACCTTGGACAATCAGAGAGGGGTCAAGAGAATAAGGAGGAGGTACAAACACGCAGTGGGCTTACATAATAATGCTAAGGTGACATTTGTGGTTTGGTGCTCATCTAAATTTATTTTGAGCTCAATTAAGATACTGTATTGATTATGTTCGTAATTAAGAGTAAGATGTAAACAGAAATTTCATATTCCTAATAAAAAAATGGTTTATGACTAGTAATACTAGTCTGCTATTAAAAGCCAAGAGAAGCCATGAAGAGAATTCAAAATTGATCCATGCATTTAAATATTGCATTAAAATTCAGTCAGTTATGTTCCATGCGTGATACACGCTTAGGCGATCATGTATCATTCGATACACGACTGACGAGCCAGATCTTATCTGGCAGTAGGTTGCCATTTCTTTCTGCGGTAAACCAGTTGCCATCTAAAGCTATAGAACCTGGTCTATCCTGCTATTTACCCATAGCTGGTGGGAGAAGAAGAGGATTCATACCTATCCCACGTAAGTGAATGTAATTGATTTGACAGGAATTCGAACTCGGCTCTCCGAATCTTCAAGACGAGCCGCTATCTATCACTGAAGCTTACCTTTTGAATTTAATGCATTTATACTTTGGGATGACTAAAAAGAAATATTGTGTTCTGTTGCTGTCGTACAGAAACTATATTGATTTACTTCCTCTTTCTTTGTTCCCTTTTTAATTTAGTTTACTTTCTAGATTGTAACCGTTTTGACCACTTCCGGTTAACCCTTCACTGGAACCCAACACAATAAAGGTATTACACCAAACACGTAATCGGTAGTTTCATCATCCTAATCTCACCCACCAATGTTACTATTACCGGTTTGTAACTTTTATTACTCTTCCTCCCTATCTTTGCCTATTTTAATATCACGTTATTATTTGAATATTTGTTTTATGAAGCCATATTTCCTACGTTTATTTCACGTTTGTATATCTCTGTTCACATCACACTGTTGCAAAATGTAAGCTTCTTGTAACTTCCTTTTCCGCAAAATCGCCGAAACAAAGGAATGTATTCTTTTGATGAACTTTATATCCATTTATGTAAGCGCAGTATCCACTGCTTTCTTTTACCCATTTAAACAAATGATCTTAATTTTATGTTCAAGCCTTTTGTCATATTTCTTTTTAACCTTGTTTGTTTGCATTTTCAGACCAACTAGTCTTATTTACATGTATTTATTTATATTGTTTTTAGTTTTACCCTTTTGGTTATTAATAAACCTGTCGATGTCCGTGACTTCGTCTTCTTCAGCGTCTTAATAACCTTATGGCCACTGGAGATTACGCACGCGTGCGATACGGACGCTTATGATACGGACGCGTATTTTTGAAGGCAAACATATTGACTAACACAAAAAAAAGCATCGGAATGTGGCTCTAGATCAAGTAAATATATGCAAAAATATGTCGAAAAATTAGCATTTGGTGCCCGGCATATAGACTCAAATGCGATTAAGGATTGATTTAACATATGAAAGGAACTGAGTATGTTTTAAATATCTTCCCGAGAACTATTTTCTTACATAGATTGAAATTGTTCTAATATTTGCAATCTTACTTTCAAAATGAGAAAAAAATGACAGTCTCTGGAATTTATTGCTAGCCTTATTTGAAGTTGAAGATCAGAGATAAAAAGAAAAAGGCAAAACACGACTAATAACTATGGTAATTTCTTGGAATTTTGTCCCTTAAGGCCCCAGCCAATCTACCAAAAGTCATTATCGAAAAAGAATGCCAAGTTAAAAATGTCTGTAATTTTTAACATTTATTTAAAAAAAGATTCCAATGATTTTCCTTGCATAAAAAGCAGAACAAACTCTCCAGATCAGGTCATGTAAAAATAAAAAAAACAAAAATATCTATGTGTTTGGATTAACTTTAAACAATTATAATTTGACTAATACTTAGATTAAAATTAAGACAATCTTTACACCAGTTCTAAAATCCAACTTTTATTTCGGAAGTTACTGAATTTTCCTATCTTGTCAAAATTACCGAATTTTTCGCTACCGAATCTTCTGTTACCGAATTTCTAGTTACCGAATTTTCCGGATACCCCGTTTTCAATACAGGTTTTATATTGGAAGGAATATAGAGAAAGGCTCTTAACACTCTCTGGCAAAATAGTAATGCCACTAATCAAATTGAAATTGGTTAATCATCTCACTTGGCAGGGTCTTCTTTCAGACAAAGAAGTATGGCTTTCGACTCTCGAAGTCAACAACCGATGTATTGACAGTTATTGTTGAGTGAGTTTTGTCATAATTTAGATAATAATGGCGATGTTGTTGATTCAGATATTTCGAATGCGTTTAGCAGGATTTAGTATGTTGGTCTTATTCACAAGATGACATTGCTTCTAGTAGTTTCTTATTTTGATTTAATCTTTCTTATCAAAGCGCGTAATGAAAACTGTGTTGAACGGCTACTTGTACGCCATTTTGCGTTAATGCGGGCGACCCCCAGGGCTCTTTTCTTTATTTTCATCAATGTCATTCCCTATTTCATCAGATCATAATTCTGTATATATGCGGATGTCAGAGCTATTTACTAACATCTTAATAGTATTCTGATGATCTGATGAAATCAAATTAACAGTTGATCACGAAAATGACTTACAATCTGTTGTGAACTAAAGCAAGTAATTTTAACGCCTCTAAAACGAAACTGCTCTCTATAAATAATTTAAAAGAAAATTCTTTTTCCGTCCATCAACATGGCTGATGCTAACTTGCAGGGGAAATTCTTGACATGAAGTAGAATAATTATATTGAATTAACTGCTAAGATTGGCGGCATAGTCTCACTATTTTTTAGTTGAAATGGTTCCATTAAACCGTAAGTTCTATGTTGACAGTTTCTTCTATCGCACGTCACGATTGTGTAACCCCCTTTCGGCTCTTGATTCGCAGTCAACTTTGATCTTCAAAAGATTTAAATTCCATTTCAGTCGTTAACTTCTGTCTTCATAATTACTCTTCCTTTATTGTTATCTCCCCTTAATAGTATTTTCTCATATATATATATATATATATATATATATATATATATATATATATATATATATATATATATATTATTGCCACATCTAGTGAGATGCTCCTACTTCATATCACGAAATTCTTGACAAAATCCAAAGAAGAATCTGCAAGGTTATCGGTCATCTCGATGGCATCTCGGTTTCAGTCACTTCCTCATCACCCTAGCGTATCCACACTTTGCTTCATGCTTTCTGCAACATTATTTTGAAACACCGGTGCCCGTATGATCACAAAAGTTAAGTAACATCGAACCTCGTCATTACCTAGATGGGTGGCCGCTTGAGAATAACAGGTGCTGTAAGCCTGGATTGCCCTCGGGTGTAATGAATAATGTTTCAAAATTGTTTCAATTCCCGTTGGGTTCCTTATAATTCCTTACACGCAAATACTTTTGAGAAAGGTATGAAACTAATTCTTCTCCCCCAGCTATGGGTTAATTAGTAAGATTTGTATTACTAAACAAGTATCCTCCCCGCAAAAAGATAATTCGTGGCTGTAAATAACCTGCAAAAGGGTTGATAAGCCGTAGAAAACGAACCAACTTTGCCTTTTATATAAATATTTCGATGGTAATTCTTCTGATGAGATTTTCTCTTTGGTACCTTGATTTCAGGAATTTGAGTGCAGTGCTAGATTGGCACCTAGGTCACAGAATTTCACTGTTCAAATTGTTAGATTTAGGCGTAAATTAGATTCTGATAATTTATTCTCCCTCGTGCAGTGTGGAACCTTCAATTTCATATCCAAAATGTACACAATGCAATTCCCGAATTTTTAATGGTTTTTGATTACTTCAAAAGTTCTTTTAGCTGGTACTCGTGTTTGCAATAAACGTCCAGTTCTTTTAGTGTTTAAGCTGTGTAATTTCTGGGTACTGTCTTGCAGACTCAAGAAAACTTAAGAAAATGTTGTCTTCCGTTATATACCAAGACATTCTTGACAATATTCAATGAAGAATCTGCAATATTATTGGTCCTGACACGACTTCAGTTCTATAGATTCCTTCCGCCTTTTTTTTTTATAAATATTCCCATCGTAATTATTCTGTTGGTATTTCCTGGTTGGTATCTCGACGTCAAGAAATTAATGATTTTTTTCTCTCTACAATCTATCTTACGAATTTATAAATCTACCATACATAGAATATTGTTGCCACATATGACCTGGTACATCTCCTATGTATATAGAGATTCTTGATAAAATCTAAAGAAAAAATCTACAATGTTATCAGTCCGGAACTGTCATTTCAGCTTCTGTAACATAACTTCCTTGTGCCTTATATATATATATATATATATATATATATATATATATATATATATATTTATTTATTATAATTTTATCATAAAGACAAAACCATTTTACTCACTGCAAAGATGCAACTTCGTTTGAGTGAGTAAAATAGTTTTGTCTATATGATAAAATTATAATATGTATATATATATATATATATATATATATATATATATATATATATATATATATGTGTGTGTGTGTGTGTGTATATATATATATATATATATATGATATGCGTATATTATTGGTCCTGACACGGCTTCAGTTCCATGGATTCCTTCCGCCTTTTTTTGTGTCTATACATACGCATGCGTATGTATAGACACAACCCCACCCATATACATACATATGTCATATCCGAAACTGCCCACATATGTTTATATATGTATGAGTCCCGACGGACGACCAAGTATGTATATGTGTCTGCATACATCGATATATGCGTCAGTACGATGAAAAAACGACGAAGTTTCCCCCACCACTTCCAAAATAACACCAATGCACGCAAACTACATAAACCCAAATTTTTTAAAAAATTAATCATTTTGTCTGACGATCGCTAAAGCGTGAAACCCAGGGTCACAAACACACATCAATCCAACCAAATATGTTAGCTCTATCTCTGATATTGAGCGCTTTCTAATAAGTACCGCGCATATAATATATAAATAATTATACATATATATATATTTATTTATATTTATATACACACACTTTTCACACTCACAGATATATATATATATATATAATTATTTATTAAAAAAAATATAATTCCAGTGCTACATAAGAGTTCTCATGTTTCAAAACAAGAGCCGAAGACTTCAATATAATTATTTGAATTAAGCTCTGTTCCATCTTCAAGCGAAATTTTTTTTTTGAATAACTAATTCCTTAAATTTACGCGTTTTATAAGCATATTCATTATTGAAATTAAAATTACTATGGTAAAGTCTAGAGCAATTGTTTAAAGAAAAGGAGCGTAAGGGTTAATAATTTGTATCAAAATCTCAGTTACATTCACAGAACGTCAAGGCAGGGTAAGGTTGGGCTGTCTAAATTTAAAGCGGAAGATACCAAATCCAAATTCTTGTACCAGGCACAAAATACATTGTCTAATAGGAATAGCAAAATATAATAGACCCAAAACAAGACAACCATTGCGTAAAACTTTAAAAGGAAAAAGACATTGATTTTTACAATACACAATTACAAAAAAAGGTATAAATACAAAGTTTACATAAAAAATTCCTTTTGTACACCTATTAAGCCAGAATAAGATTTTCATTTTTGAAATTCTTAGTTGCAACCATATTTTCTCTGATAATTGTTTCTTCTCACTTTCGGAATCTGTTCCGGCTTCTAGCTTCACCAATCGAGGATGTCTGAGATGGCCCTAGCTCTTGATATGTATAATGAGCTGTCCTCCTTCCTTCCTTTTCTTTTTGTCCTGCTTTCCTATCTACAACGACCTTCAAAAATTTAAATATAATGTTAATCGTTATTTTTCTGTCTTCGTGAATCCTGTTCTTTTATTGTTGTCTCTGTTTCTTTTAAACGCAGCAACCACTTGCACCTAGTGGCTTTTATCGCCTCGCTTGGAGTGAAATGATTAAAAAAAAAGAAAAGACAAGGTATCAATTGAAACGTTTTCGTATCAATAAAACCAAGGAAAAGAATGAGATGCGTATCCTAAGAACTCCTGAAATGGTAATGATTCTAAATTGCAGAATCTATCTTAAACACGATAAACGTTGTATATACATCGTTACAGAATATGGCGCTGATATAATCAAATATATGCAAACACGCGTTTTTGTGATTAGGTGAAATCGATAACCGCTATCACTAATGACCTCTAATAGAAACTAAACTGTTTTAAGAAGATGGGTAGATAGCCATCATTACTGTTTTGTTTTGTTTTTTCTATTCTTGCTACCCTTGTTAAAATCGATTGGCAACACGGTTATTTCGTTCATTAAGAGTGCAATATATTTTGTCCTGGGGAAAGAAAACAATATTCGATGACGGACTGGGGGAAAGAGAAGAAGGGTGTCAAGATAATAGAAAAGAAAATTTGATCGAAAAAGAAAAAAAAAAAGCCGTAACAAAAAAAAAAAATATAAAAAAATAATAGGATGGTAAGAAAAAAATGAAGTAAAAAAAGAAGAAAGCAGTAAAAGAAAGAAAACAAAATAAATATAAAACAAACAAACAAACAAACAAACAAAGAAGCAAGAAAGAATAAAGGAAGGAATGAAAGAAAGAAAGAAAAAGAAAGAAAGAAAGAATAAAGGAGTTGCTGTTAATTAGAAAGAAAGAAAGAAAGAAAGAAAGAAAGAAAGAAAGAATTAAAGAAAGAAAGAAAGAAGCAAGAAAGAAATGAAAGAAAGATTGAAAGGAAGAAAGAATAGAGGAAAGGAGTTGCAACCGCAAATAAGAAAGAAAGAACGCAGGAAATAAAGGAAAAGCAAGAACGAAAAAAGAAAGAAAGAATGAAAGAAAGAAAAAATATAGAAAGAAAAAAATGAAAAAAACAAAACGAAACATATAATGTAAAAAGAAATAAAGTACAAATAAAGAATATATATATATATATATATATATATATATATATATATATATATATATATATATATATATATATATATATACGAAGAAAGAAAAGCAGAGCAAAACGTGAAAAGTAAAAAAAGAGACAAGGAAAGGTATACAAAAACAGGAAAACGCAAGAAAAAAAAAAAAAAGAAAAGAAAAAAAGGAAACTATATCATTAAAAGAGGGGAGACCAAAAACAAGAAAAAAATAAAGAGAAATAGGGAACAAAATGAAAATAGAAATGAAGATATAGAAAAGAAGAAAGAAAATGTGGGAACAATAAGGAAAACAAAAAAAAAAAAAAGGGAAAAATTAAAATAAAAAAAAGAATAATTGAAATAAACTGAAATCTGAAAGACAAAAAAATTAGATAAAAAAGTAGTACAAAAATTTAAACCGAAGAAAAGTAAAGATGAAAGGAGAAAAAATAAATAAATGAAAAGAAAGGTATTTACAGTATGGTGCAGATAACTCCAGCATTTTTTTAACGGGCAACATCGACGTGACGTCACAGCGTAGCGAGGATTCTCGAGTGATATCTGAAAGTACTACACCTCAATAGGTGTCTGGCCATGGACGCACGAGTTACTTACTAATCGACATGTCGATCGTCGAGTGGTTTTTGAGGAGAGCATTCACGCCGCCCACAAAGTCAAGGAAATCGCTGAATGGTTTAAATATAGTAAAAACATGGTATACGACTTTGCAAAGTCAAACGGGCCTCAGACTTTGCCAGTGCTGCCAAGGAGTTCCCCAGCACAAGCATGAGAAAAATCGTCAAGAAAATGGGCACCAGCAGGTGAACGATCGTGTGTATTGTCAAGGATAAACTGAATTATAAATCTCATGTGCTCAAGAGGCGCCACTTGCTTACCGTACCACTAGTCACCCGACATAAATATCCTACCCCGCCTCATCGCCAGACTGCAATACTCTCGACTATTTTGTGTGGGGCGTTTTGGAGACGGAGGTGAACAGCAGGCCCTACAATACCAAGGAGGTTCTCAAGGAAGACATCAGCGACGCCTGGTTGAACATGGAGAAGAGGCGCCGCCACCAAATCCAACTCTAGACTGCGTTCCTGCCTGGAGAAAAATGATGGCCGACGATGGTGACCACCTCGAGTGATTTTTGTTCCATATATATGTATCTGAGTCTAAAGATTCACTGAAATATGTCAACTTGTTATATAAAAAAAAAGATGTTTTTTTTATTGTTTTTATTATCCATTAATTTTTTCCGGATTTATCTACTCTAGACCACACACACACACACACACACACACACACACACACACACACATATATATATATATATATATATATATATATATGCATGTGTGTGTGTGTAAAAATATATAGAAAATAGGAAAGAACTCGTTAGGTAAATAATTCAAAGTTCTTTAGTATTATTGTTTTTTATATACACAAAACCCTTTCAGAAAAAAATAAAAATAAAATAAAAAAATAACTAAATCTCCATAGACACTTAACCAGATTAGACGATGTCATCTTCCGCTTTAAATTTAGACAGCCTAACCTTACCCTGCCTTGACGTTCTGTGAATGTAACTGAGATTTTGATACAAATTATTAACCCTTACGCCCCTTTTCTTTAAACAATTGCTCTAGACGTTACCATAGTAATTTTAATTTCAATAATGAATATGCTTATAAAACGCGTAAATTTAAGGAATTAGTTATTCAAAAAAAATTTCGCTTGAAGATGGAACAGAGCTTAATTCAAATAATTATATTGAAGGCTTCGGCTCTTGTTTTGAAACATGAGAACTCTTATGTAGCGTTGGAATCATATTTTTTTAATAAATAATTATATATATATATATATATATATATATATATATATATATATATATATATACTGGTTGTAATAGCAAAATTGTTCATATCGTGTTACAGCATAATTGTTCATCCCACCAGATGTTTAATATCTAAAAAGAAAAAGAAGTCTAAACCTAATTGAGTTTCTTTTTTCCGTGTTTTCAGATAAAACGTTAAGCCAGCTTGATACCATTTATTGTAAGAATCACTGAAAACGCAGCAAGAAAGAGAACAGGTTAAAATCGTTTTGTGTCAGCCCCACTGTCTTCTGAAATGAGCAATAGTGAGAGGGAAAATTATTCAGGATTTCATTAATGGTACCAACATTAATACAGTGGCTACCACCTTCAAAAACCATTCAAGAAACATGAAGAGAACGGCGACTAAGTTTAAGAAAAAGGGATCAGAAAAAGAAAAAAACCGGATCAGGAAGTTTCAACATGAAGAGGAATCATAATTTCAACTAAGAGCTAAAACTATCAATTAGAAAAGATCCAACACAATCCATAAGACGTTTGGCACGTAAGAGAGGAGTTTCAACTATGACAGTCGAAAGAGCAGTGAAGAAGACTTGAAAATGAAATCGTAAGTGAACCTGCAATATATATATATATATATATATATATATATATATATATATATATATATATATATATGTATATATATGAACATTATGCCAATCCTTCATGAGCTTCCTGTCCTTAGCTATGATCAATTAATGATGAACATGACATTTTCGTTTATGATCGATTTCATCTTGATTCTTCTGCTAAGCTTAGACTGTAATTATACGTTCTCAACGTAGAATCGGTAGTGTTATAAAACTTAGGAGAATTCCAGTAAAATATCTTTAATCATTTCTAAGATACATCTGTTTCAAAGCTTAATCTAACATTTGAACAATTTTGATGTTGCATCCGGCATATATATATATATATATATATATATATATATATATATATATATATATATATGTGTGTGTGTGTGTGTGTGTGTGTGTGTGTGTGAAAGCGGGAATCACGAAAAAGCGAACAAAAACAAAATAAATGAAATTTCTATTCTATTTCGCCGAAATATACGAATATCCTTTTGTGAAGTTTAAGCAATAGCTACGCCATTTGTTGTAGCCGTTCAGATTATTATATGTGAGTTCGATCCTCACCGGATACTCTATTTATCTGCCGTTGTTCCAAAACTAAGCTAATCTTAGTAAGTATTTATAAACTTCTCAGCAGGGTGCAATTGTTACTAAGTCAATCCTACAGAACATCAATGAGAAAGGCCTTCACATCATACAGAATACGGTTTAGATATGACAGAATGCTGAAATTACACTCAACGTGAAATAAATTTATTTTTTAACATGAGGAACATTTAGTGTAAGACATTTCCTAAAATGTTCTATTTACCTTTTCATTCCTTCCAACAAGTACAACAACGGCATCGAAGAAAAATATGGAACTTTCATCGAATCTTTCAAATTTGCGAACAAACTAAATTCGGGTGATTTCATATAATTGGGTGGAACCGAGAAAAGCTACCTGCCGGGTGGATATAGTAACTTCGGGTATAAACCTGCAAAATGTCACGTTTCAGATGTGAATAGATTATGAAAGAAAGCGAGATATGAACAGGCTGAGACACGCACACACGCAAACACAAATATATATATATATATATATATGTGTGTGTGTGTGTGTGTGTGTGTGTAATTCTGTATTTGGGCATCAATCCCTCTTTTATACAAGTTTCATTAAAAATACTGAAAAGTTACATTGGTTATTTTTTTTATTAAAATTTTATTGTGTTCTTCCATATAATAAATGCGAATGTCGGTGTGTCACTGTGCTACAAATATTCATCTTTACTTCTTGAGGCCATAACCGAACATATCAGACCATTTTGGAATCAGGCTGACTCCATGAGCAAATTAAAAAAACATTCCGGACGGTATCCTGACACACAATCTTGAAAATTTGGATTACAAGGTTTTCATTACTACGATTGTTTTCGGTGATTATGTTACGTGTTTCGCAAGGATATTTATATTTAGAGATAATTTTGGGAAGAATCGATATTAATTGCGAAATCCTGCGACAGTCACTCATGAAATAATAAAAAAATAATTATTTTTACGTAAAGTAAGGACCTACGTATATCAAATTGTTTTTAAATTAAGTGGCGACAGAAGAATTATTGTTGAAACTTTAAAAGGTAAGGGTAAATATTAATGCAATACTTAAATGCAGCGATCAATTTTAACTTCTTAGCTTCTTGTTGCCTCTTGCATCTACTCCTCCTTCCTTGCTGTAAGGAATGTCCGATCATGAGTCCCCCCCACTGATTGTTCGACTTTTAAGCTGGTATAATTTATACAATTTATCTTATTTCTTATCATCATAAGAACACAAGAAAAATTAAATACACCCCCCCGTTAGTCATTTAAACGAAACTATATATATATATATATATATATATATATATATATATATATATATATATATAAGGTAGATGGATATAAGTGAAGTAACATAGATAAGATCAGAATTAGAAAGATACGAATAAAGTATATAGATTGGTTGGTACGTAGGTAAGATTGGGGAGTTTCTTGCAATTTTTTAAGTCAGACACTTCCAGAAATTCGTGAAGTAAAAAGGTAATTTTACTTCATATATATATATATATATATATATATATATATATATATATATATATATATATAGGAACAATTAATACAATAATTAAAAATCCATAGTAATAAATTTATTTCGATGAATATAAGATTCACCTCACCAGACAGACTACTGAAAAGTCTTTTTTCGAATATTCCCCATCAATTACAATTTGGTATTTTATATATATATATATATATATATATATATATATATATATAGAGAGAGAGAGAGAGAGAGAGAGAGAGATACTGACAGAGAAAACTTGAGGTAGGCGAAATTGAATGAAAGTGGCAAGACTGATTGGAAAATGATAGAGAATAAACAAGAAAGAAAGAAAGAAAGAAAGAAAGAAAGAAAGAATGACAATGTAGCACCGACTGAATTAAGACACAAACAAAATATATTTTTCGTAGTTAGCTTTGGGTTCGTGAATGAATATTTAAAAAGTTTTTCCACTTTTGGTGCAGAACCGCTGAAATCTGCCGAGGACAATGCAAGAGAGCCAATTCGTGTCACTACGATCTTGATAAAGTCTTGCGAAGTAATGTGGGAATGAGTTTTATCAGGAAGATAAGGAAACTGGACTGAAAGGAATAATGTCTAATAGTACCAAAATTGCACAGCATAAATTCACACAGAAAGAATGCCAGCGCGTAGAATAGTGAAAACTTATAACAGCAATGAAAAAAAATACGAACAGCGCAGAAATTCAACATCAGCAGCCCCGAGTGCAAACACTGACACACACCTACACATAAACGTAAGTCACTCTCACATTCAGATATATGGGCATTCTGAACAAGAGTGTATGCTTCGAGCGAGTCCTGACTAAATTTTTGTCAACTGTATAATCACTGGTCTTTATTAAATCCATTCTTGTGGAATCTAACGTATATTTAAACTACTTCGACCGGTGTAGACGCCACCAGATCGGCGTGCGGACAACCGTTAATTCTGAATAGTGACTACTGAACACAACACACACACACACACACACACACACATACATGTATACATTATCATCCAAGTCCTACGTAGATATGCTGGAGTTGTGATACACTTCCACACGTGAATTGTATACACGAATGCTGCTTGATAGACCAAATGTCCGTGAGATCTATTTGGTCAGTTGAAATCAAATAGCACAAGGATAAAAATGCCGGAAAAGTATTCCCATGTGTCATTCTCTAATGAAACTTTAATAAAAGCGAAACATGTTCGATGTATAATCGTTTCATATTTGTTCTTTATCCTCTTATATCTAGGAATATTGTCGGTTAGAGGTTTGCGTGTGAAGATTATACTCTCTGAATAAATCCAAATCCCCGTTTAATCCCACAATATGTGAATTTATTTTGAAAATAAATTTCAACTCCGATCTGAGTATTATTAGATTGGTGCTAAAATAATGTCGTTTTCTCACATGTGTTACTATGTGAGAAAACGACATTATTTTTGCACCAACCTAATACTTGTCCGTTGTTGAATGATGACGCTAAAAGCAAGCGTCTGATGCAGTCGACGCTATGAAATAGTTGGATGAAGTGTGCAGTGACGAAAAAATAAAAAATAAATAAAAAATTGTTGTTGATTTCCATGATGGCTTTTTATGGTTATTGAACGAAGATGCAATTCCGTCCCACTTTCTCCAACATAATTTCCTTTTTCGCATTTGTAACAGAAAAGCAAATATATCAGATTTGAACTGTTACAATTCAGAGCCGGTGGTTTGAATACTACGTGAATGGCAGTGGGTGTGAAATTGCTATCAGTCATAATATGCCTACAGACTTGGCATCGGTGTTTATTGCAGGTGATATTCCCTTGCAGTGGTGGAGAATCATGTATGCCGGATGTTGTTAAGATTGTATGTAGGTCAGTGGGCCGATGCCTCGCATGAAATGTGTTCTCGCTGGATATTTTTCTAATTGTTTGGTCGAGTTTTAAATATTGGAAGTCTTTCGTTAAGACATGGAAAAGCTTGTGAATATAGTAATTAAAATAACAAAACATAGGAAGTCTAGAATTATTATTTTTTGTTTCATAGGTTAGAAGAGTATTCATATTTTGTTTGGAAGCCTTAATAATCGATTTTTTGATAGTTTTAACTGGGTAATACCCATTAAGAAAGTAACTGAATAGTACTATATATATATATATATATATATATATATATATATATATATATATACTGGAGTTTTCCGTCGTTTCGCTTTCAGCTTATGCGCAGCTCAGTTCTTAGAGCCAACAGCATAGGTTACCGGCATATATCATTTGATTAAAGTGGTGAAAGTTTCTTCAGAACCAACCACACTTTATGAAATAGCCGAATACAGAGTACAGGTGCATATTATGCCACAAGGGCCCCAAACGACCCTCCGCGCATGTTCAATTCAGATTTGTCCTTCTCCTAGACCATTTGTGCTGCTATTTACCTATAGATAGGGGAGGAATAGTTGTATTCATGCCGTTCACAATGTTATTAGTGCGTAAGTGAATATAATGTAATGGAATTGACTGGAATTTAAACTAGGCTCTCCGATTCCTTAATCCAAGTTATCTATTCCTCTATCGTGTCTCCCTCATATATATATATATATATATATATATATATACTCTTAGGCTGTGCTATATTTGTGGGATAAAGTGCTCAATATCAGAGATAGAGCGCGATTAAATATAAAACTGAACATTGAAATCAACACTTAGTAGCGACCGGCTGTTTCATGCTAGATGCATGACTCGTGGCCTGACGATTGCGTCTAGCATGAAACAGCCTGCCGCCTGTAAGCGTGACTTTAATGTTCCCTTTTATATATATATATATATATATATATATATATATATATATATATATATATATATATATATATTGTAGAGTGACCATGGCTATGATTAAGTATAATTGGCAGTAATGTTCAACAAACAGAACTGGCAATGTCTGCAATAGCAAAAAAGAAAAGATTAAAAATATACGAAGCAAATAATATAGGCAAGTCAAAAGTGGACAAAGTGACAGCAATAAAGGAAAATATTCACAATCTAAGCATGGTGTTAACACACAAAAAACGATATAGACCCGTAATCGCAGCGTTCGGACTTCAAGACAAGAAAGAAAAGAATATGGCGGATGAGACCGAGAAGATATCCCAGCATGCAACTGTAGGATTTCTCTATGAGTTTGGAGAGTGGGGGATATTATTTCCGGTCATTCCCCTGTGATTAGAACCAACGTATACGCACGTGTTTTGGTGTGTGACTTGATTGCATCGTTTCTCTATACTCCTGCATTTCCATATCTGCATTATATGACAAACAGGGTATTGCGAGCATTTCAAATGTGACCTCATTTTTGCCAACCGTCTTTGATTTATCTGTAAAATATTCTGCGCTTTCTCGTAGTGACGAACTCAATTTCCGAATGCTATGACATTTCTAAGAGTTCCGCACTCCCCACCCCAAACCTCGCTACTCAATGCTGAGCGAACACGTGACTTTTCGGACTTGTCGGAGATATCCAACAAAATTATTTCCGGGAGAAAAGAAAGCAAAGCACGAAATAATACGTCAGTTGGCTACAAAGCGATTAGCCAATGTCATTGCCATGACTCCTTGGCTCGGTATCCGCTTTGTATCGTTGCCAGAATTAAATCGATCCCCCAAATGACTTCTTTCTAGATAAACCCTTAATTCCCTGAAAACTCCAATCTTGGGATTTCCAACGATTTTTTCCCCAGCCGGGCACCTGATGCGTTTTTCAACCGTATTTATTATTTTTATTCATTGCTATTCTTCCTCTTCTTTTTCTTTTTCCTCTTCTTCTTTCTTCTCTTCTTCTTTTCTCTTCCTCCTCCTTCTTCCTCTTCTTTTTCTTTTTCCTCTTCTTCTTTCTTCTCTTCTTCTTTTCTCTTCCTCCTCCTTCTTCCTCTTCTTTTTCTTTTTCCTCTTCTTCTTTTCTTCATCTTCTTCGTCTTCTTTCTCCTCTTATTCTTTGTTTCCCTTTTTCTTCTTCTTTCTTCTCTTCTTCTTTTCTCTTCCTCCTCCTTCTTCCTCTTCTTTTTCTTTTTCCTCTTCTTCTTTCTTCTCTTCTTCTTTTCTCTTCCTCCTCCTTCTTCCTCTTCTTTTTCTTTTTCCTCTTCTTCTTTTCTTCATCTTCTTCGTCTTCTTTCTCCTCTTATTCTTTGTTTCCCTTTTTCTTCTTCTTTCTTCTCTTCTTCTTTTCTCTTCCTCCTCCTTCTTCCTCTTCTTTTTCTTTTTCCTCTTCTTCTTTTCTTCATCTTCTTCGTCTTCTTTCTCCTCTTATTCTTTGTTTCCCTTTTTCTTCTTCTTTCTTCTCTTCTTCTTTTCTCTTCCTCCTCCTTCTTCCTCTTCTTTTTCTTTTTCCTCTTCTTCTTTTCTTCATCTTCTTAGTCTTCTTTCTCCTCTTATTCTTTGTTTCCCTTTTTCTTCTTCTTTCTTCTCTTCTTCTTTTCTCTTCCTCCTCCTTCTTCCTCTTCTTTTTCTTTTTCCTCTTCTTCTTTTCTTCATCTTCTTCGTCTTCTTTCTCCTCTTATTCTTTGTTTCCCTTTTTCTTCTTCTTTCTTCTCTTCTTCTTTTCTCTTCCTCCTCCTTCTTCCTCTTCTTTTTCTTTTTCCTCTTCTTCTTTTCTTCATCTTCTTCGTCTTCTTTCTCCTCTTATTCTTTGTTTCCCTTTTTCTTCTTCTTTCTTCTCTTCTTCTTTTCTCTTCCTCCTCCTTCTTCCTCTTCTTTTTCTTTTTCCTCTTCTTCTTTTCTTCATCTTCTTAGTCTTCATTCTCCTCTTATTCTTTGTTTCCCTTTTTCTTCTTCTTTCTTCTCTTCTTCTTTTCTCTTCCTCCTCCTTCTTCCTCTTCTTTTTCTTTTTCCTCTTCTTCTTTTCTTCATCTTCTTAGTCTTCTTTCTCCTCTTATTCTTTGTTTCCCTTTTTCTTCTTCTTTCTTCTCTTCTTCTTTTCTCTTCCTTCTCCTTCTTCCTCTTCTTTTTCTTTTTCCTCTTCTTCTTTTCTTCATCTTCTTCGTCTTCTTTCTCCTCTTATTCTTTGTTTCCCTTTTTCTTCTTCTTTCTTCTCTTCTTCTTTTCTCTTCCTCCTCCTTCTTCCTCTTCTTTTTCTTTTTCCTCTTCTTCTTTTCTTCATCTTCTTCGTCTTCTTTCTCCTCTTATTCTTTGTTTCCCTTTTTCTTCTTCTTTCTTCTCTTCTTCTTTTCTCTTCCTCCTCCTTCTTCCTCTTCTTTTTCTTTTTCCTCTTCTTCTTTTCTTCATCTTCTTAGTCTTCTTTCTCCTCTTATTCTTTGTTTCCCTTTTTCTTCTTCTTTCTTCTCTTCTTCTTTTCTCTTCCTCCTCCTTCTTCCTCTTCTTTTTCTTTTTCCTCTTCTTCTTTTCTTCATCTTCTTCGTCTTCTTTCTCCTCTTATTCTTTGTTTCCCTTTTTCTTCTTCTTTCTTCTCTTCTTCTTTTCTCTTCCTCCTCCTTCTTCCTCTTCTTTTTCTTTTTCCTCTTCTTCTTTTCTTCATCTTCTTCGTCTTCTTTCTCCTCTTATTCTTTGTTTCCCTTTTTCTTCTTCTTTCTTCTCTTCTTCTTTTCTCTTCCTCCTCCTTCTTCCTCTTCTTTTTCTTTTTCCTCTTCTTCTTTTCTTCATCTTCTTAGTCTTCTTTCTCCTCTTATTCTTTGTTTCCCTTTTTCTTCTTCTTTCTTCTCTTCTTCTTTTCTCTTCCTCCTCCTTCTTCCTCTTCTTTTTCTTTTTCCTCTTTTTCTTCTTTTCTCATCTTCTTAGTCTTCTTTCTCCTCTTATTCTTTGTTTCCTTTTTTCTTCTTCTTTCTTCTTTCTTCCTCCTCCTTCTTCTTCTTCTTCTTCATTTCTTCTTTGTCTTCCTCTTTCTCTTCTTAGTCTTTTTCTGCATCTTCTTCTTTGTTTTCTTCTTTTTTCTCCTCCTTCTTCTTTTCTTTTTTGCTTCTTCTTCTTCTGGTTCTTCTTCTTTTTTCCTTCTTCTCCCTCTACCTCCTCTTCCGCCGGGTCTTCTTCTTCTTCTTCTTCTTCTTCTTCTTCTTCTTCTTCTTCTTCTTCTTCTTCGCTTCGCCTTCCTCCTCCTCATTTTCTTCTTCCTCCTCCGCTTCTTCTTCTTCTTCTTCTTCCACCTCCTCCTCGTCCACTTCTTCTTCCTTGCCAATTTGCATCCTCATTTTGCTTACTAGGTTGGAACAAATGTTATTTTATATTTGAACACATGATTTCGTTTCACACGTGACATATTTATGATATACTATAAAACCTGAGTTTAAATAATTAATTCTGCCAGCTCTCTCTTCCTTAAACCTGAAAGTTCCTTAAATCCGTTAAAATTATTCATTTCGTAAAGAAAACATTTCTGTAAATTCCTGCATTTCATGAAGATCATTTTATTAAATCCAAGAGAGTTAGCACGCAAATGACCAATGTAGCCTAAAAATTTAAAACATATATTAAAAAAGAATTTGCCTTTCTTTCCTCATATTGAGAGGGTTTGGGGGAGTGACGCTGTAGATGTAATCCACATTGCAATTTACTTAATCGAATCTTTGAAAAGTTCCAAAGCTTCATATGTAAATAATCATATCAGCTTTTACGGGTACTATGCTAACGGGGTTCTTCGTACTGGCTTTTAAAACCCAGATGATTTTCCCAGTAACTGTATATGTTGCTGTTTCTGATCTATTTATTTTTTTATTAACAAAATTAAATGAAATCGGATTATCCAACATTATTTGGCGTTTCTCAATATTTAATTTTTTTTTCTAATATTTAGCTAATAAAGTTAGCATGTATTTAGCTAATAGGGACTCGATGAATGATGTGTTCTAACATTTATCTAACTCGGTTCAGTAAAAATAAAATCGGTCATATGATCAGCAATTGGTTCCTTAAATCGAGGGCCGTTAAATCTTGGTTTTAAGGTATATACATAATCTTGGTTTTACAGTATATACATAATCTTGGTTTTACGGTATATACATAATCTTGGTTTTACAGTATGTACATAATTTTCGGTTTAGGATATATACATAATCTTGGTTTTACAGTAAATACATAATCTTGGTTTTACGGTATATACATAATCTTGGTTTTACAGTATGTACATAATTTTCGGTTTACCGTATATACATAATCTTGGTTTTACAGTAAATACATAATCTTGCGTTTACAGTATCTACATAAGCTTGGTTTTACAGCAAATACGTAATCTTGGTTTTACGGTATATACATGATCTTGGTTTTACAGTATGTACATAATCTTGGTTTTACAGTAAATATATAATCTTGGTTTTATCGTATATACATAATCTTGGTTTTACAGTATGTACATAATTTTCGGATATACATATTCTTGGTTTTACAGTAAATACATAATCTTGGTTTTACAGTAAATACATAATCTTGGTTTTACGGTATATACATAAGCTTCTTTCTATATGATCTGAGTGTGGATTATGAAATTTAAATGTTGTTAAGACAAAACTGATAACGGATGGAAATAAGATGCGTTCCTCTATTTGATGATCTTTTATTCCCGGATAAGAAAATGCCATGCAAACAGCAAAAAATAATCTTTGCCATTTTTGGCAACGTTGTCATAGCTGTAAATATTCTTCGGAAGTAGCTCGTTCTGATCAGAAGTGAAAATCCGATCTAGATGTTTGAGAATGATCTGGCAGGGCTACAGACATTGACCATGAGCAAATGCAAACAATGATTGAAAAAAATGGGTTAAAAGGTACGGGGCATCGTAGAAGTACCCTAAATATCCCATATTTGGGTTGTAAAGCCTTTGAATACGCGTGAATCGCAAATATATCTTGGTGTATCACGACGTAACGGAAAAAAAGACATCAAATTACAAAAGCCCCATTTGCTAATCTCTGCTCAAACGCAACAAGAACGACCCATGATAAAAAGAAAATGAAAAATGGATTGCTTACAATAATGCAAAGTGAAAAGGATCTCGATGAATACGAAATGGTCTCCTGTTAACTACTCAAAAAACCCGGCTTTCATATGAAGATGATGCTGTACATCTTGCGAGATTGGAAAGACATCGAATATTACGAGCAGCTTTCGCATAATCAGATACTGAATCCACTGTTGTTAACAGGACTAATAAAAATGCTGCAAATCGATGAAGGTCTCTGGATGTAAATAAACGGGAGTCTGTCATCTTCTGTGAGGACAATATCAGGCATCACATCTCATTGAAGAGCCGACTGGAATTGGTCTTCATTAGATAAGATGTCCGACTACACAGGACATAAACACCTGACATTTTTACTTCGGATTATCACGTATTTAGATCCCTACAAATTTGTCTTCATCGGATGAATTTCAATTACGTGGAAGTCAGTTTACCACATATAAAAACGCCTAATTCTGGGAGGATTGGATCATGAAGTTATCGCAAAGTTTTCGAAATGTATTCGGACACAATGGCATATAATTGGTTGAATAAATCTATGCGTAGACATCGGAATAGTATCTTTAAAATTGATTTAAAAACGTTACTTTTGTTCCGACTCAATCTTCATCTTCTGTGTGCCATGTCTCGTCAAAACACTAGCGATCATGGCTCTCCACAATTTCCTGTCGTTTGTAGCGATTAATAAATTTTCTCTTTTTGTTGTCCCTGCTAAACATTGTACCGTCATCAATTTACTGAAGTACCCTTGTGTCATTTTCCTCTGTTCCAAGGAATCTTTCGGGATCTTATTGTCGGCTGAAACTTATAAAATCTTTCTCTTAAAGCAATTTTTCGGGAAAAAAAAATCTTCCTCAAGTCCACTAGCTTTTATCACTCTTTACAGACGGCTTCTTTCCTAACATTTCTTTGGGGAAAGTCAACGTATTAATTATGCATTTACTTTCTCTTCGAGTTACATATCCGTTTTACTTTTTGCAGTTCTTCAAAGTTCTCAAGTGATGTGATTTCTCTTATTTGGTACTAGCAGCATGGCCCGTCGTTGTCCGTGCTTGATTCAAAAATCGTAGGACTCATACAGCAATCGCTATCACTTGACTTAAAATATTTTTGCCCTTCCTTGCCTTTAAACGAGTGTCCTTTGCCGTGCTGATGTTGCTACATGCCTTACTTCTTGCCTATCTCACATTGCGAATTTTTTCTAAGCGCTATACTAAACATTAAATCTGTTACGGAAAAAGAACTAAACAAAATGAACACAAAACGATCAGCTTTAAAAAAGGACTCGTAACTGGAAAAACCGAATGAAAAAAGAATGTTAACAACAAATACTTTTTCACGCCCAAACCCAGTTCTGAGGAATCAGAATCAATGTTGAGTTTAAGCAAGCGAATGAGCCACTTGAAGTAAAGTGACATGCAGATTTAAATTTTTCCCACTTGTGATGAATGCAGCTCTCAATTTTTTTTGCATGCTAGCATGCTAGTTAACATTCGTGTCAGTCAGCTGTTGGCTCTCACGCTGGCCATTAGAATCTTCCTGCCTATTCGTGGCAGCTAGCTATTGGCTCTCATTCTGGCCAGCAGAAAATGGCCGCAAACTACATGAAAACTGCCGTAGAAGCATGAAAAAATCGATTATTTCCCCTATCGATGAGAGTTGGGAAATGCGAAGTCGGTCTTGGCCTTCCCGCTAACTTGGATAATGTGCATGCAAATTTAGGTGCAAATCCGTCGAAAATTGCGGCCGTGCATTCGTTACACACACACGCACACACACACGCGCGCGCGCGCACACACACACGCGCACGCACACGCACACACATACGCACACACACACACGCACACACACACACGCGCACACACACACGCGCACACGCGCACACACACACATCCTGCTTTTTATAGATAGAGATAGTTCTTTTTAGCGCCATTACACGTCGTTAGAAGAACGATGATCCTCGCTAAGGCCTACATTTTCTCGAAGACATTTTTATTCATTGATATGAGAAAGCGGAAATATACAGTTGTCAGTTTATATATTTCTAAACGCATTTGGCAATATTCATGACCTCCAATGTGACGAGGATATTTAATAATATGACTCAAGTTTCAGCTTAATGTTTAGGTTTTTGTAGCCATCTGCGAAAGATACTTTTCAAAAGCTAAGAAGTGTATTAAGAGACAGGGAAATTTCGTTGGAAACAGAGAAAGATGTACTGAACTGCAACGTGATATCTGTCCTTCTATATGGCAGCGAATGCTGGACAATCTTCTCAGAGATGAAGAAGAGACTCGAAGCAACAGAAATGTGGTTATACAGAAGGATGGTAAGGATAGCATGGACCGAACATGTGAGCAACAATGTGGAGAGAATGGAAACAAAGAGAAAAAATATACTTCATATCATGAAGAGGCAGTTGAAATTTCTGTGGTATGTAATGAGGAAAGAGGGCGTAGAAAATCTGATACTCACTAGACGGATAGAATGAAAGAAGGGCAAGGGAAAGCAACGCGTTGCATATTTAATGGACTTGGGAAAATGGATGGCGGAACAGCGATTAGAAGAAATAACGAAAAGACAAAACATATTATGAGCTATATCGGACAGAGAGAGGTGGATGGCTATGATCACCTAGGCTCGGAAGAGACACGACTCATAAAAGAAGAAGCAACTTGCGGTATTGGGCGAAACTACCCCTGGAACAAATTATTCCTATGTTCAATTTCATAATCTAATATAGTATTTGTTAAAACTGATCCATGCACCGATGTTTTTGAAATGTTTAGTATTTACTAATTACATATTCTGAATTTTGGAGTACGTGACATCATTGTTATCTTTGTAATTCTAAATCATAGTTTCTGTTTTGGAAATGTTTATCTTGAGGATCATTATTTAGACCATTTCTAAAAATGATATCACCCGAAGCAAGGCAGTAAAGCAAGGAACTAATGAGTGCGAAAGGATAGAAAAAACGATAAACATTATAAGGTGGGAGAACAATAGAAGAGGAATCAGGAGAACAGTAGATAGCGATTGATCTTGCATTTAAGTTTTCGAAGGTCAAATTTGGCTAGAAAGCATGGAGCCAAAAAATAGTTCAACAATCAAGAAGTACGAGAAAAAAATTGCTAGCTTTTAACTTACGGTTACATCTAATTTAGCCAATCCAACTGTGAATTGATGACACCTTGTTACCAATCTAATGCTGCACTTAATTTCGTAAAGTCTTAGTAACATAGGGAAGAGTTCATCAGAAGACTTATTATGAAAATAGTTATAGAAAAGGCACAGGGAAGCTACATTTTGGCGGTAAGAAATTGACTGAAACGGAGATGCCAGATCAGGACAATTAGTATTGCTGATTCTTCTTCTGATTTTATCAAGAATCTCTAGATATATTACTATATATCTAGAAATGTCCATATGTGGCAGCAATATTCCAAATGGAGAAATGTCTATATGTGGCAGCAATATTCAAAGCGTAGATGAATGGTAGACTTATAGATATGTAAAATAGATTCAGTCGAGAAAAATTGTTTAGTAGAACACAGTGAACCAACATTCTTTGCAGCAGACCTAGCAATGGATTCACTTTGTAGAGAATGCCGATTTTTTCAAGATCATTATTTTCCCAACTATGAATACTTATGTTGTCGGCATGGGCCCTTTCATTTGTATCAGGACGCTGGATTCAGGAGAGAAAGTAGAGACGTAATATATTAGTAGATGCAATATGATTCTAAATGAACTAAAAAAATTACCAGTACTTATTACTGGTGGACATATACATAAAACTTTAATCTGTTGAAGGCATACTCAGAATGGACACTATATAAATACACAGCTGGAAAAGAAAGCATGAAGGAAGGGCTATTCCCTGGCAAAATATGATTGTTAGAACGAAGGATACGCGAAACTGATATTTTCAATCTTCGAGTTGGAGATATCGGAATCAAGTAGTCACAGAAATTGAACTCTCTGGGTATCGTTGTAATAGACTATGGTAAATGTGACGCAAAATCAGAAGGAGCATTGGAAGGGTGAGAGATACCATCAAAAAGCTAGAGGGAAATTGCATTAGAAACAAAGTGAAGAGCGTTCGACTGGTAAGTTCTATCTATCCGCCGATCTGGAAGTAAATGCTGAACAATGTTCTCAAAGACGAAGATGATACTTGAAACGACAGAGATATAATTCTATCAAAAAATGCTAAGAGTATAAAAAACTTAAAAAGGACATTGGAAACGAAAGGACAAAACGAAAAGATATATTTATACTTACAATCAGAACGAGAAAGTTGACATTTCTGGGGAACATGATGAGTTACGAGAACTTGTAGGCTTTAATACTCTCAGGATATTTTGATGGTAAAAGAAAGAAACAACGAATACCCTCTATATATATTTCTGAAATGAGGTTTTGTAACTATTTACACTGTTTACATTGTTTGTACTGTTGTTCTCATTTTATTGTCATATTCTCGACGTTTCAGCCGTTGTACGCTCCGATCTTCTTCAGTTGATATACGTTACTTCAGTTAAGTTACTAAAACGAATTAAGGGAAAACTGAGATATCCAGAAAAGACATAGCACGTGAAACTAGAACAATCGTGGACTAAATAAAGAGTCCGGTTCAAAATTCAAGCCTATATCACCTGAGGAAGGTCGGAGTCTGCAACTACCGAAACGCCGGGAATATGGCAATAACGGCAATAGTTCGAATAATGTAAATATTGTAAATAGCGAATAACCTACCCAACGTTTTTCTGAATAGGTTGGATTGTAAGGGTACAAACTTTGCTTAAAACTACAAAGTACCCGTGGTGAGTCTTGATCGCCCACATCCTGCGTAATTCTGACAAGAAAAGAGGGGTAACTATCGCTTATTTAATAGAATGACTGTCAACAGCGTTCCCAGTCTATGATATGCCACAAAAATCGATTATACGGGGCCTCGACTCAAACACTTCTCCATTTTTGTAAGGTAGTATGCATATAAAATGCACATTTGATTATATGCTAATTACGTACAACAATGTATCATATGCAATATATGTGAACAATTCAACTAGAAAAAATGAAAATAAATACAATGTATCTAATTACAATTTAGAGACATGTCATCATTGATCATTAAATCTTAAATAAATTAACAATATTTTGCGGCAATATTTTACATCAGCTTGAATTTTTTTTAATTAAAAGTTGAATAATTTTAAGTAACACATTCAACCTTATGAATGGAAAAGCAGTAAATTTTATAAAGTGTTTTTAGACAGTATAAGCCAAAGAATTAACGGATTTGGACAAAAAGTCCCAAGAATGATGTCTAAATCCGCGAAAATTTTTCATCCTAAAATAGTCATTATACTTAGTTTAATTTGTAAATGTAAATGTAGGCAGTAAAAAGCAAATCCACTGTGCCATGTTTCCTCAAAGACACATGACACAGTGGATAAAGGCGTTAGTTAGATCCAATGACAGGACTCAAAGAGTTTGAGTTCAATACCTGGTTAAGGCGCTGGGGAACTGGGAGAGGGGAACTAACAGGAGATGACTGATAACTAACATCCATTAGACATGGCACGTGGAACTAGAACAGTCTACCCCATTGAGCGAAATAAAGGGTTTAATTCGGCATTCCAACCACCTGAAGAAGGCCGGAGCGTACAACGACCGAAACGTTGTAATAAATATAGCAACAAAGATGAGGAAATAGTCCGAATAATGTAAATATTATACATAATAACTCATCTCAGAAATAAAGACAGATACAGAAAAAAGCAAATATTGAATATATATTGAGGGTTACAATGTACTGCCCAGAGCCCCTAACCCCGTCCCTAATCGGGTGTGTTCGGGGGTAGTACGTACCGACCCTGGTTATTAGCAAGTGGAGCAGCGCAAGATCCAGACTACGAACTGTAGTTGACAAACACATGCAAATACGAAAATTTAAATAGCTGGAAATTGTTAAAACTAAGTAATAAAATTGCAACCCTGAAATCCGAAGTTGTATTGAAATAAGAGAAAAAGCTTCGATTCAAATGCTAAAGTATTAAAAAACAAGAAAATTTCACAAGTGAAAAAGAAAAGTATATTGGACTGTTATGTAATATCAGTCCTCAGTGAATACTGGACAATCTCTTCACAGATGAAGAAGAGACTTGAGGCAATCTAATTGTGGTTCTCTTAGAAGGATGTTCAGAATACCATGGAATAATCATGAGAGTAACGAGAAAGATTTAAGGAAAATGGAACTTCTATAGTCAGAAAGAGTCAATTGAAATGTCTAGGATATACATGGTGTTGCAGCAAAATCCGACACTTGACAAAAAGAAAACGAAATAGGCAATAAAAACAAAAGTTGTATATGAAAATGCCCGACAGTTTGATAACTAACGTTTTTCTCTCTACTCTTTTCCAGGATGGAATATGAGCGCAGAGCAGCGGTAGTAGCTTTTATTCGCGTCGTAAAGAAGCCTTCGGAAGTGATGGCCTGGTTTGGGTTCAAGAGGACTATGGTCATGGATATTTGGAGGAAGTGGACGGCGTGTGAGAACAAGGACAAGTTTACTGCCAAAGGAAAGGCCCACAACGTTCGTTTTTCGGTCGTTAGGGCCGACGGGTTCGTCGCCGCCGTCAATGAGACAGTCAACAATGATGGAAGCCAGAACTACGCCAAGATCGCCGCTGACATGGGCTATCACAAGTCGACGATCTGCAGAACGATCAAGAAGGACAATTGTTATTCCTGCTAACGCAAGTCTCACCGCATCGCAAATGCCTTCATGGAGTCGAGGAGGGTCAAGGTGGCGGCTTTGCTGAACGAACTCAAGCACGGTTCCGCCGTGATGCTGAGGTTTTTCTCTGATGAAAAGAATTTCATCCAGGACAGACGAGCAACAGGCAGAACGACAGGTGGAACTGCAAAGATATCGAGGAGATTCCCGTCGTGAAGCATGCGAAGTTTCCCTCCTCCGTCATGGTCCTTTGCATTATCTCCAGCTATGGGGAAGTCATGCCTTCGTTCTTCTTTCAAAAGGGCCTGAGAGTCACCGCTGATATCTACCAGGAGGTGCAGAGGATCGTGGTAAAGCCCTGGATGGACGAGATCACTGCTGGACGCCCCTAGGTCTTCCAGCGGGAATCCGCTCCTCCACACAAGGCCATGACGACGAGGCTCAACAATGTTCACCACCACTGGTCGCCGCACTTGTGGCCGCCCTTCTCACCCGACAGAAACCCCCTTAACTATTTGTTCTGTGGCGTGATCGAGGCCAAGACCAACAAGCACGCCTAAAACACGGTCGACTCTCTGAAGGCTGCCATCGTGGAAGCGTTCCCCGCTATGGACAAGGACATGATCGCCAAAGCGTGTGACTCATTTCGCTTCCGCCTTGAGATGGTAGTCGCCACCGGCGGCGGTTACATTGAAAAATAATGTAGTATGTAACTCTAACTGCTGCTAAATAAACTGTCGGGTCTCTACATATACAATTTTGTTTTTATTGCCTATTTCGTTTTTTTTTTTGTTTTTTTTTTCAAGTGTCGGATTTTGCTGCAACACCCTGTATATTGATGGACAAAGGCTTGGAGAATTTTATAATTATATGATATACTGAAGGCAAGAGTAACTGAGATAAACAGAGAGTTACCCACCTAACAAATGGTTGACAGCACAGGGACTGGAAGAGATGCAAGGGATAAAGAGTTTTGAAGAGCCATGGTCCCCCACGTCTTGAATCCACGCGGCACATATTACATGTATATTAAAGTGAATATGCGAAGAGTAACAGCGACTCGGAAAGAGAAGACGGCGGACCGAGTTCGAATTCCGTTGTTTTTTTTTATATTAACTTTTGCTCAAACAACTTTGTCAAAGATATGAATTCGTCTCTTCCACCAACACCTTGTGGTGACAACCAGTTTAGAAAAGGGAAAATCCTGAATCAGATACCAGTCTGAAGAGGGATGTGTGTCGTCAGATAATCTTGCCCTAGACAAATAACTGCTGCTGTGACTGTGGTAAATATAATGTTTCAATGGACCTAATAAGTTCGGGGACTCCTAACATGTATATTAATCTAGTAAACTCCAAAGTTTGGTATATAACTACAGCTTTACCACATTAGGTGTTATTGCTATGGCTTTTTATGGAATAAAGTTGCCTTGACTCACCCCCATCTGCAGAAGCACAGATCAAATTTCTCACAGTATATATCGGGCTATGATAGGGTGTAGCCTACCTCGTACCATCGTTATAAATCAGAAATTCGAAACCGTACCCTCCGAGGCGTTCGTATCAACAACTGTTTTTCTTTATTAGAATGTTATGTGATGGCTTCAGTATTGAAGCTGGTAATAATAGCTGATATGAATTCATTCAACACTAATCAGGTATCCGTTTTTTCTGAAGAGGAACTAATCAGATGTTGCTAGTAGACATTACACTAAAAACAACATTGGCCAATCAAAAGAAAACCACTTTTCAATCATTTTGACAAAAATCAATAGGTATTCTGGTTAGGCCTACTAATGTACAAAGCAAGGAATCATAATGTAATTGGGGGATTCTTTTAAAGAATAAAAGAAATCTCAATGGACTTGTGACATTGCAAAATCCCCGATTATAGATTATGATATGGCAAACTGGAAGAGATATAGTCTCGTCATGGGATGTATATTAGGGTAGGTCGATTTTGGAACCATTGAATTCCACACAATATGAAAGTAGGGGTTTGACATGATAAATAATAACACAATTTCTTTTTTTTAAAAATTGTTTCCATTTTTTAAGGAAACGTTTTTAAAGATCACATTTAGGTTCAAAATCGTAGAGTCGGAATTTAATTCCGATGACCAGAGAAATCCTTATAGCACAACCTTATAAAATTTATAATTTACTGAAGCTTTACAGCTAACAAATGATATTTTTTTTATTAGGGTCTAACAAATGATATTTTTAATGTCTAACAAATGATATTTTTTTATTAGGGTCAAACAAATGATATTTTTTTTATTAGGGTCTAACAAATGATATTTTTTTTATTAGGGTCTAACAAATGATATTTTTTATTAGGGTCTAACAAATGATTTTTTTTTTATTAGGGTCTAACAAATGATATGCTTTAATGTCTAACAAATGATATTTTTTTATTAGGGTCTAACAAATGATATTTTTTTTATTAGGGTCTAACAAATGATATTTTTTATTAGGGTCTAACAAATGATATAACAAATCTTATTCTCTGAGTAAGATAACATGAATCGAACATGTAAGCAACGATGAGGTTTTGGTGAGGATGCAAACAAGGAGGAAGCTTATACATAACATCAGAAGAGGCAGCTGAATTTTCTGGGACACGTAATGAGAAAGGATGGCTTGAAAAATCTGATACTCATTAGGCGGCTAGAAGAAAAGAGAGACAATGGAAAGCAACGCGTGACATACCTAGCGCGCTTAAGCAACTGTATGACAGAAAAGAGTTTGGGAGAAGTAGCAAAAGGACAAAACATATTGAGAACTACAAGGGCTAGGAGGAAGTGGAGAGCCATGATCGCCTACTTCCTGAAGGTACAAGGCACGTAAAAGAAGAAACACCTTTTTTGTAATATTTTACAGTTTTTCAGCACAGTTTTCACTTATGGAATCCATTAAAAAAAAAACGTATATCTTGCTTGTGGTAAGCCATAATTAGAATATTGGTTTTAATATATTTCCAATGAATATTGTTTTTTAATCATTTCACCCCAACCAAGGAGAGAGTGTCACTACCACGCAAGGGGTTACAGAGATTGAGAGCAAGAATAAACAGCAGTGTTTGAGGAAAGGATATAGAGAAGGAAGAGAATCAGAATCAAAGCATCAGAAGATGTCGGCTGACATTATATTTGAATATTTGAAGATTATAGGTATCAGGGAAGCAAGTAAAAGGAAGGGAGTTCCACTGTCGGGAAGTGCGAGAGAAGAAGCTGTTGGAGTAGAAGAGGCGGTACACATTTAACTGTTTCGATAGTGAAAGGCTGGGACCGAAACGCCAACTTAGTAGCACGTATAAATCCACGTAGTTGTGGTAGCAGTGAAAGTAGTACGTCAGAGCAGTTGCCATGAAAATATTTATAGAAAAGACAGAAAGAAGCCACAACACGTCTATCAGATAGTGACTGCAGACGAGATGCCAGATCAGGACCTATTACATTGCATATCTGTCTTTGGATTTTGTCGAGTATTCTCGAGATGAATAGCGGGGACACCAGACCATACATGACAACAGTATTCAATGCAAGGACGAATAGTAGTTTTGTAGATTTGAAAGTCGAACTCGTGCGAGTAAAATCCTTCTGGCGCGATACAGGGAACCAACTTTTCTAGCGGTATTTGAAACTATTGATAAGAATCGGCGCCCAGTGTAGGTTGAATACGTGATAAGATGCATGTTTGTCTTGCACCCCAATACAAAAGATATTAAATTTATTTGGATTTGTTTTTGAAATGGTAACATTTTGAAGTAAGCAAAAACCTGCAGAAATTAGATATTTTTTTCAATTTTTCAGAAAATCGTGACCTCCCCACCCCAAAAAAAAAACAACTAAATTTTCAAGAAATGTTAAGAGCTATGAATTTGATTTTTCACCCCCGAGCGCAATGAAGTTAAAAATCAACCCAAGTCTAACATATTTTATTAGATAATAGCAAATGTTCGTATCCAATAAAAAAAAATACATATTCACAGAAATATAGTTATTAGTCAAGTACATAGTATCCATTGTTTTTTTAATAATTGTCTCACATCGATTTATCAGTTTGTCGATACCATTTCATAGAAAATACCTGTTTTCTGTTGGAAGAAGTTTGTGTGGTAGTTTTAGATTGTACAGGGCCAATACTTTGGTCATTTAAATTGTTCTGTAGAGACCGGAACAAATGAAAATTCGAAGGAGCCAAATCAGGAGAATACGTCGGGTGCTGGAGGGTTTCCCATTTCAACTCAGCTTCTGCGAGGTCGGTTTTGCATCATGTGGTCTCTCGTCGTGGTAGGAAATGGCAATTTTCGATTTGCCAAAATCGGCCGTTTTCCTTGAACCTACGTGTCTCTTCAAATGTCGAAAGGCAGTTGAGATATCGATTTTCAAACTATCAGTAATCTATTCCGTCGAAATCTTCGGTTTGCGCTCGACGATGGCAAGCAGAGTGTTTTTATCGGGTGTCTTCATCCGGAAGGTCGCCCGGAGCGTGGTTGAACGTTTAGGTTAAAAGCACCCTGACAAAATCTGCCAAATCACTTTTTGACTGTCCGAAGAGCTGGAGCACGATCCAAATAAACCTACCAAAGGTTTCTTTTTCTGTTTCTTTTCTTTATTTCACAATTCCATCGCTTACAACTTTGCGAAATTCATAGAACACAATATTGTGGTAAGGCAATATTTCATCCTCCATCTTTAAGGCATTTGTTGTCAAAACGTCAACATTAAACAAAAGCTTACCAGCAAGAGAACCGTACAAGTTTTCAATCAAGAACACACAAGAAACCGGTAACAAAACAAACGCCACTTGCAGTCATTTTATATTTACAAAGAAAATCTCGGACGTTTGCAATGATCAGACAGACCCAAGAGTTTGAACCGGTGTAAAAAAAAAAAAAAAAAAAAATACTTATATACCGTGTATAAAACGGCCTAGCGTAGATTAGCTCTGTCAGGTTACCTCCTCCTAATTTTCGAAATCGCTACTAGGGAGACGCTCTCAGGACTATAAATATTCTACAATATTTTTCTCACTCTCTTCACATCTTATCAACTTATCCGTTAACATGTAACCTCTCGCGGAAAACGCATTCTGTTTGGGAAACGCATGAACAATATACACACACACGTAAGTACCCACATTCATTCACTACACATACTTTGGACCAAAACCGTTTTCACAAGTTTTTCTTACACAGATTAACGTCTTTGTCGCTTGGATACCATTGTTGCTAATACATTATCATTTGTTTGTACATATATATTGGTTCTTGTTGTTTCTTTTATTTATTTACTTGGACTCACATCCCGAGTCTACCAAGTTTGTTGTGGGTATTTCAGGAGACAGCTTGCTATTGCTCAACTCAAATATCAACGTTACTAACGCCCACAAAAACGGCGTTGGTGTAAACTCTGGTCTATTAGACCAGATGTGAATTTAGAGTTGCCTTTCTTATATACGAGAAGAACATATAGATCCATGTACTTCCATGAGTTTCTGTGCGAAAACAAACACCGTGGCCTCAACTCAAAACTCCAGCTTTCCCTGATAACAAACGCTACATGCATTTTTCTGTTTCTTTTTCTTCACCTTGTGAAAAGGCCCAAGAGCTACTGCCGGTTAAGGGTCACTGAATGAAGTAGCTCTAAAAGGGAGGTAAGCAGGAAGTGCATATTATGACGACATGTAGCATAAATAAGTTGACGCTAGTCATGAAAATGTTAATATCGTAGTGGTTAGGAGAGCATCCTCACCGGAGTCGAAGACATACCTATCAAGAAAAGAAAGTCTTGCGTGTGGATGCTTCCAAAATCGGCTATGAACCGAAAATATACCTAACATTTTTGACTTTTGTATAACCTGTGTTTTCGTTTTTAACTCTAGGATGAAACAGATCTATGTATAACTTTTTTGACGAGCGTAAACTACCATGACAGCGAAAGAACACATGACGCAAGATCGACCTTGCAGAAGCTGAATTGAAATGGGAAACCCTCCAGCATCCGGCGTATTCTCCTAACTTGGCTCCTTCGTATTTTCATTTATTCCGATCTCTACAGAACAATTTACGAGACAAAAAATATTGGTCCCGTACAGACAGTCGAAAACTACCCTTATACACACGCACACACACAAACTGGAATTGATGTCAGCGCCTTTCATTCTAGTGTAAAGCGGCCATATTTTTATCTTCTAGATTGGAGTGTCTACTTTTGTGACTCGTGTAAACCGGACTTATGTCTACCTTTTTAACTCGTGAGTATACCAGTCTAGACTTTTGATTCGTTTAAAACGAACATACGTATGCTTTTTTGATTTTAGTGTAGATCGGTATTATACCTACTTTCTGAACTCTCCCAACATATCTATTATCATTATGCTTTTTGTACTGCATTTTTATATTCGGCAGTAATCGTTGTTATGTAGTAAAGTTAACTAACCTAGCCCACTTAATAATAGAATGTAGAAAAAGAAAAAGACAGCGGTATAAAGAAGGAAAGAAATTTGTGTGCATCTGTGTTTCTGAGTGTGTGTGTGTGAGAGAGAGAGAGAGAGAGAGAGAGAGAGAGAGAGAGAGAGAGAAAGGAAGGAAGCAAATCTATCGTCGTTCAATGTAAATTACTAAGAGAAATCCTCTTTGGAAGTAGAAAGAGAAAGTTTTAAACATACCAACAAAAATATAGATAGACAGATAGATAGATAGTGACAGAGAAATAAGAGATAATGAACAGATATAGATAGATAGATAGATAGATAGATAGATAGATAGAAAAGGAAAAGCAAGATAGACAGATAAGGAAAGATAGCCAGCGAGCTAAATATTTAACAAGATAGATAGATAGATAGATAGATAGATAGATAGATAGGAAATTACAAAGAAAAGTGAAGATAGATAGATAGATAGATAGATAGATAGATAGATAGATAGATAGATGAACTGGCATGGATAGATAGATAGATACATATATCGATAGTGAGCGAAAGATGACAGATAACAGATAATGAACAACTAGGGATAACTAGCTAGTTAGCTAGATAGATAGATAGTGAACTGAGATGGATAGATAGATACATAAATCGATAGTGAGAGAAAAAGGAATGATAAAAGATAATAAACAGACGGGATAGATAGATAGATAGATAGATAGTGACAGAAAAATAATAGATAATGAACAGCCAGGGATATATATATATATATATATATATATATATATATATATATATATATATATATATAAATAGATAGATAGATAGATAGGAAGGAAGGAAACGACAAAGAAAATTGAAGAAAGATAGATATATAGATCGATGTATATGATGAGAGAAATGAGCTAGTGTGAGACATAGATAAGTCCAGTAAGTTACGTGTAAATATGACTATTCACTGCTATGCGATGGTGTTTAACTTTTGGTAAATAACGCACCGAAATAGATGTCTGCAAAAACACAAGCAAACGCCATTAGCGGATGCATGTGCAGCATTGTACGGGGTATGAGATAAAATGGGGTTCGACATATTTACGTAGCACACACTCACATACACATACACACACACACACACGTTTTGTACGCAAAGGAAGTGATGCGGGCCCATATTGATGTAATCATATTTGAGTATTAACATACATATACTTAAATACATGTAGCGTTAAGTGCAACCCATTCTTGCCTGGCACAAACACGCATGCGCAAACATTTATCTCTACGAAAGATTGTTTAGTGAACAGGATGAGAGAATTAGTTTGATTCGCAGGAGGCGGAAATAACATCACTCTAGTTTATTTGAAGAACGCATTTCAGAGAAAATAGTGAATCCTCTATGCGCCATGTCCCTTCATTTGTATCTCTTAATAAATGTTCTCTTTTTCTAATCTCTCCTAAACCCTGTTCCGCCATCCATTTACATAAGCTCATTAGATAGATTATTATAGATGCATTGTTTGCTTCTGTCCTTCTTACATCCCTTATATCCTGTCAGTATCAGATTTTCCAAGCCTTCTTTCCTCATTATTATGCCGTAAAAATTTCAACTGTCTATATCTGACGTTAAGTATAAGTGTCCTTTTCGTTTCCATTTTATCTAAAACTTCATAGTTGCTCACATGTTTGGTCCATGATATTCTCAGCATCCTTCTGTTTCCTCAAGTCTTCTTCTTCATCTGTGAAGAAATTGTCCGGCACTCACTGCCATATAGGGTAACTGATATTACATAACGGATTAGTACGTTTTTTTGTTTTTTTTTTGTTGCTAATGAAATTGCTGTTTCTTATACTTTGATTAGATTTTAGAAGGCATCTTTCGCTCT
>OZ010572.1:107183307-107248307 GCA_963932145.1 Acanthosepion lycidas
AAATAGTTAGAATGTAGGATTCAAAATCCTATATTCTTTTCAAAACCCACTAAAATAGGCTCAAAGCAGAAATACGGAATAAGGCGTTTTGATTGGTTATTAAATGTGAAAAATAAGAGATGACGTGTTTTCGACTACGTCCGAATTGAATGAAAAGACAGTCCTACCAAGCCATTGTGAGCCTATCACGTGAATAACTTTTCTTATTTAAGCGACACTTAAATCATTCCTTTTCAGTGAGGATGGAAATTTGTGTACCATACTCTTTTTGAGTAGTTACACGTCAACATATCATCGCTCAGTTGCGTCTCTGTCTTTGACAGAGTGCGCCCAGGGGCTTCTTTGTCAAAAGACAGAGGGGCAACTGAGGAAAATGATACTGATGAGGTACCCAGCCCTTGGGAACAGCTGCCCGAGGCCGTGCCCTCCCATTGCACAAGAGGGAGGGATCGGTGCTCGCTCCTAGTCCAGCGCAATCGACGGTTGCGGTGGCTGAGTGGAATTTTTTCTTCCTGACCCGGGCGTACATGCTCGGATCCCTACCTAAAAATAGACCTTGTGTAACATCTCATCCTAGTGGGAGGATAGAGTAAATACCGTGAGGAGGGAAATTTTCTACGCGACGCCAGTTCACGCGTGTCATTATTCTAATATCCAGAGTTCACGTTAAAAATCTATTTTTAACATAATACTCAGTCTGCAACGTATATTATTTCAAACAAACTTACAACTTGAATACACAACCAATTTCAATATAAAATATTGGGTTGGTGCAAAAATAATGTCGTTTTCTCACACATGTTACTATGTGAGAAAACGACATTATTTTTGCACCAACCTAATATCTGATCAAAGAAAGATAACCATTTTAAACTCTCAGTAAGTCTTGAAATTTGCACGAATTATTTGCAAACATAAACTGTTTTTAATTCACTACAAATACCTAAATACTGAAATATATTTTCTTATATTAAAGCATATATTTTAACAAGACACAATCTTTTGATCCAAAATATTATTGACATTCAAATCATCAAACACAAAAAGATTTTAACAATTTAAAATACTACACTCAATAAATCTTGTACTTGTATCTTGTAAACATTATCTATTCATTGTTAATGGATATTTTGTCTTGAACACTTGTTGATTATTTCGTTACATTTGTGTTAATATAAATGCAGTAGGATGTTAGCTAACCCCTCCAAGAATACCCCATCTCATGAATATAGATAATTAGCAATTTCCAATATTCTCTTTTTCCTATAACGGCCAACACAGCCAGGAAACAATTCTATAACGATGAACCAGTGAAATTACTGGAACTGATTTTTCTACAGTTTTAAAATAAATGTAATATACACCTGACAATGGTATAGTCTTATTTTCCGTTTTCTCTCCGCAAAAGACGGATCCCAGATAATAATAATAAAAAAAAGCATCCGAAATTTTGTTGAATAAAGATTGTGAAAAAAATAGTTTACGTTGGGATTCATGATAAAAGTTTAATTTTATAAGCCAGATTCTCTTCACGCCAAAAGATTTCTTGACATTTTTGCGCAAAAGCTGTGATCACCTAATGAAAACATACCTTATCTTTGGTTGAATACGTGACGTTCTGGGTTATCTGCCTCGGCTCAAATTGATAACAACGTTTTAGGCAGACGCTAACGAGTTTAAAAGAAAGGTTGTTATCTCGGATGAAAATTAACAATAGAAGATAGAGTGAAGATCAACGTTTTTCTGTACAGATACCGCATTTCAAACTCTGAAAGATCAATTAATACTTTGCGACTAATCTCTCTCTCTCTCTCTCTCTCTCTCTGTACATATATATATATATATATATATATATATATATATATATATATATATATATATATTCAGTATATTTTGGCAGCATATTTTCGTTTAATTATGTCCGACTAAACAATTTAGACATTATTTACATTATTCGGACTATTGACCACATCTTTATCACAACGTTTCGGCCATTGTACGTTCCGGCCTTCTTCAGGTAGTTAGAATGTCGAACTGAAATATTTAATTCGCTCGCTGGGTTAGACTGTTCTAGTTCCACGTGACATATCTAATAGATGTCACTTATCAGTTATCTCTTGTTAATCCCCCTCTCCAAATTCTCCACTGCATTAACCATGTATTGAACTCAAACCTCTTTGGGTCCTGTCACTGAATCTAACCAACGCCTTTTTCCACGGTGCCATGTGTCCTTAAACATGTGTCCGAAGCGTTGTGATAAATATGACAACAAAGATGAGGACAATAGTCCGAATAATGTAAATAGTGTACATAATAACTCATCTCAGAAATATTGACAGACAATTTATACATGTGTGTGTTTGTTTTCAACAATATCCTTTCGTAATCAGAATAAGCTTTGTTTAAATTTGATTAAATAGAGCATGAAGGATGCCATTGTTATATTTACTCATTTTTATTTTTCAGACTACTTTTGATATATTCCAGTACCATCTTCAGGATTACGAGGACTAAAACAAATAGTTATCAATGTCCGAAGTGATTTTAAGAAATTTTCCATGTTTTAAGCATTTTAATGTAAAAGAGGTAACTTACTTAATAATTGAATTTTTGTTCAAAGGTTATAGTTTGCTTGTTTTTACAAAACTATTTAGTTTTAACATATATATCTGGAAAGAACTATATTTTATAAACATTTTAGAGCACCTCCAGGTGGTGTAATGGTTAGTAAGCTTGTCTCGCTAGAACTATTACGACTGAGTAGTGAGTTCGACCCTCACTGGGTTCCCCATACTTTCGTCCTTGTTCCACATGTGACCTAGGCTTGGAGAATCACTACATTATATGCATTTCAGAATATTCGTAAATTAATTTTTTTAAGTGCTGGTTTTAATTTTTTAATAAAGATTTCTTCAAAAATTTGGAGTTTTTTGCTTATTACGTTTTTGGTGAAGTATACAGTTATTGTCGATTAATACTCTTCTAAATTATAAATGTCGGCAGGAATCTTTTTGCGGATATTCTACAATGGACGATGAATCATTCATTCATGTCGAGAGTGAGCCCAAGATTCAATTGTTAACTAAGTTTACCTCCCTTACATTAAAAAGTTTACAAAAATGTACACTGGCTTCTATAGATTTCGTTGTTAACCAGTCTAGGAGAAAAGAAACTCTGAATTCAAATCAGGCTGAACAGGGTTGTGATCCGTCAGGCATGCTTGACCAAGAAAAAACCCACTGCTACTGCGGCTGCTGTATATGTGGTAAACCGACAATCCTAACGGGTTATGGGTCTTGCATGTATGAAGTGTATGTACGTATGTCATCTGACATTGGGTCGGTGCATCTAAACATGTAATCAAGCCAAACTCATTCACTTCTCTTTCGCTTTTGTTATCTTTATTTTTATCGAAACATTTTTTATTATTGAATATTGTAACAACAGAAAATTTTGGACAGGAGTGTTAGACATTTTCATGACGGTCGTCTTCGAGTATAGAATCCAGAGGTTGGCAGTGAATATTTCAAAGTGAAAGCGTAGTTCAGGTTCGCAGTGGATATCTTAGCAGATTGTAGTTCTTCCTTCTATCCTCTTCGCCTGTCAAGTTAGCACTGGTCCTTCCGGTAGGGTAAACAAAGATGGCCGCCTTTATACACGACGAATACAATGTTCTGCGGCTTCTGATTGATTAAGCTTCTATTGGTAGACTATAAAGGAAGTTGAGTCATTTGGATTGTCTCACTAGGCATCAGTATATATATATATATATATATATATATATATATATATATATATATATATATATATATATATATATCATGCAATGTGAACGAAAGTAATATATAAATTCTAACGTTCACAGCATTAGTCCAAAAGAGGGCTCGATACCTATAGTAAAGCGATAATTACTTATTATAATTTTATCATATACTTCGTTTCTGTGCATTTTAACTGCACCTCGACGGGTGAGAACCGAAAATTTTGTTTTTATCTATATGATAAAATTATATATATATATATATATATATATATATATATATATATATATATATAAAGAAAGAACAGTAAGATATATAATCCGGTGTTCTTATAGGTATTTTTATCTTTACAAAATAGTGCTCAATGTAAATTTACAGAGCATTAATATTATAAATTAATTGATTTAAAATATGTTTTTTCCCTACACAGTTCCAACCATGTTTCAAACATTCTTGAAACATGGTTAGAACTGTGTAGCGAAAAAACATATTTTAAATCAATTAATTTATAATATATATATATATATATATATATATATATATATATATATATATATATGTGTGTGTGTGTGTGTGTGTGTGTGTGTGTGTGTGTGTGTGTGTGTGCGTGTGTGCGCACGCGTGTGTGTGTGTTTTGAACAAGAAAAAACACCGGATTATATATCTTACTGTTCTTTCTTTCTATATATATATATTTTTCCTTACTATTCATACTACAGCAATCATAATATTAAGTCTCTGTGTAGTCCTAACTAGTTCCCATATGTACAGTTTGTTTGTGGCCCGGAGGATAAAATAACATTTAAAAAGGAAACTCTAATGAATATTTACAATGAATGCAATTTATATGCAAGAAACTAAACAAAACAGTGACGAGAGTTCATCAAAAGAATTACCATGACATTAAATAAAAATATAGAAAATTCATAGGGAAACTATGTTACGACAGTGAGAAAGTGATTGAAAGCGATATGCCAGGTTAGAACTAATAGCATTGCGGATTTTTCTTTGGATTTTATCAATTGCTCTAAGTGGCAGTTTAGTACTCTTTGTTTCTGACGAAGTTTAATTTAGACACGAATTTATTTATATTTAAAAAAAAATCATGTTTCGGTGGGTGTTGACTATTCAAAGGAAAAATTGAATTCATAATGCGTGTGTATGTGTGCGTGAAGATAAATATATATTTTTGCATTAAAAAAAAGAAGACTGCGAAACTTTCTATTGTAGCCATCTTGGTCATGTGTGTCAGGAAGCAGGTTGAATGTATGACCTCAATTAGTAAAATTCACCACTTTTTTTTAATTGCCTTTTGGGAACTCTAAAAGGCTTAAGAAAATTACTTTTTTATGTCACTCCAGATCAGTTAAAAAAAAAAAAAAAACTTTTTGAAGCTACGTAATGTGTTCCGCGTCTAAGAATACATAGACTTGTAAATTATATGACCATGACCTAATATTCAGCCTGTATATTTTTAGCCCCTTCACCAGGAACAACTTTATTCACAGAGATCTTTAACACAATTTCGATATAAAAGTGTAAACCGGATATAAGAGAAACCCGGATATAAGAGAGATTGTCTCTGGTCTCAAATAAGAGCCTTTTTTAATGTATATAAATTAGACCAAACCCGGATGTAAGAGAAACCCGGATATAAGAGACTTCTTCTCCGGTCACGGCAGCTCTCTTATATCCGGGTTACACTGTATATCATATTATCTGGCTTTGCTGGCCTGTTTTGACATTTACGAGAAATGAATGATGATGAAAAATTTGACAACTTCTCATGGGTGCGACCCGGTTTGGTTTCAATCAGACATTTTACAGTACCGATTGCACTAAAGCCCCCCCATACAACAACAACACACGATAGAATAAAAGAAAAATATGTTGCCAAACTGGGTGTATTGTATACTACTATATATCTACGGTGGTTTGGAAGTAGCACTAAGCACTAGTTCATTTATAACTCGACCCTAGGAACCGACATTTCATGGGGACTTGCAAATGTATATATAAGTCTATAGCTGCCAATATAAATACGTCCACTGTTGCAGAAATAGAGTTCAGCGAAGTAAACCTCGCTATACACTACTTCAATGAAGCAAAACTTGGCCATTTCATGCTTCAGGCCTGCAAATATTTTCTGGAAAACTCGTGTTCAGATACTATATATATATATATATATATATATATATATATATTGTTAAGAATTGTAGCATATAGATGAACCACGGATTTTAAAAAAAAGGAAACGTGGGATCCTTTCTCGGTCTTCACTCAGAAATGAAAGCAACACAAGGGAGTCAACGAAAAACAGACACAAGACGATGGATTTCAAAATAAAACATTTATTTATAAATATATAAACAGATAGAAAAAGTAAAAAAAAGAAAGAAAATTCATTTAACAAAAGGGAAAGGGGCCATTAAAGAACAGAAGACGCGAGGGAATACATACATATATATATATATATAAAAGATCAAGCCAAGAGAATCAACTTATCTGTCAGTCGAGTTGACATTTTCACACAAAGTTCTGATTCCCCGAAGCGAGAGTTCTTATGCTACAACTAAATTTTGGTCGGCCGGCAATTTTCCTGGATTCCTTTTCTTTCAGAAGTGTTCGATGTCCACAGCATCTCGTACAGGCGTTTCGTTGGGTTGATTCAGTTTCATAGCAGTCCTTTCATCCTTAGTCGACATGCTTTGCTGTCTTCTTCATCTCAGTGGACAGTCCGTTTGGAATAAGGATGAGTTGCCCAGCGACGTTCAACTGCCACTGGTCAGACAGAAACTGAACATCCTTTTTTAGATTTTTGCTGTCCCCAAAGACAGTCACGTGGGTTCCCTTCGCCCTTGACCGGATACGCAGGAGATTGGGGCGCAAATCACGCAGTGTTTGTGTGATGGCCAAAAGTTCAATCCACGCTTAGTATGGTCTGATCACGTGAATCGCAGCAGGAGACCCTGATGGTGCCTGGAATTCACTTATGGTCAAACACCTGATAGCTGCGAAATTTTGGAACCAGCTCATTCTCGCGTCGAGTCACTTCAAAGTTCAAGTTTGGAAGAGTAGGTAAAGAGGAAAAGAATTTGTGAAGAGAAGAGGAGGGTATGGCTGATCATATGGCTAGTATTCGCTCGCAAGTTGACATTATTGGATTTTATATATTTTTATTTATTTATTTATTTTTCTTTTATATCTAACTAATTTTCGACTAGAATTTGAGATTCTACTTTGGGGTGCTTTTTAGCCTTACGCCTATATGGTTAATGAAATCGTGGCCACGTCACAATATATATATATATATATATATATATATATATATATATATATATATATGTGTGTGTGTGTGTGTGAGTGTGTGTGTGTATGTATATGTGTGTGTGTGTGTGTATTTGCTATGATACATCCCAAAGGGTGCGGCGGATCGCCTCATCATTGATGTTATTGACTTGGTGCCATGACAAGTTTCGCGTCTTTCATCATCATACCTGTTCGCCGGGGTGACCCTATCGGCACAATACCTACTCCCGCAGGCGATCCTTAAGCAACTGTCCATCAAACACACAATAACGAACGTCTAATGCAAACAACTGCAACTGCTGATTTTGAAATAACAAGTGAGCAATGAGAAATGACCTATGTCCCTTCCTTCTCAGCCATGACGAGACAAATAAAGAACAAAAAAACCCAGTGCTCGTCTTTTCCCTCTTATATCCAACACCTGGAAGAATACACACTCCCAACAAATACCGCTTCATATTACAGGTAAGTAATTTTCATTTATCGTACGAATAGTGTTATACCCTATGAAAAACTCTTTCACTTAAAAACAAAAAAAAAAAACAACAAAAAAAAAAAAAAAAAAAAAAAGAAAAGAAAAGAAAAAAACAGAACAGTCGTACTCATTCGCTGTGGGTGGGAAATGTGATCAGAAACAATTTATCTGTCGGGACAGTAAAAAAAACAAAACCGCATGCATTGGGGAAACAAATAAGTTGACGAGGAAGAAAATTCGAATTACAAAAAAAAAAAAAAAAAACAACAAACAAAAACAAAAAACAAAAAACAAAGAACACAAAAAAAAACCCTCCTCTCAAACGGCGACCTGTTTCACCTCTTTGTATATTTCTATCTTATACTAGATTGCTTTCATCTTTCAAACTCAAACGACACGTCAACGCCATCCAATTCTCCGTCGGAGAACTTCATGGATCTGATTTTTTTTTTTATTCCATAACGATTTTGAAGCTTTTTCGGCCGATTCTGAAATTGCCCTGATGGCCTTCCTCCTCCTCTCAATTCCAGGGTTCTGCATAAAACATGACTTCTGACTTCGATCGGAAGGCACATACTCCGCCCAAAAATATATATTAATGAAAAAACAAAATCAACTTGACAAAAGTCCGAAATACCTTAAAACAAGATAAAATCTCGAGCATGGACAGCAATAAAAAAAAAGGAAAAGACTTAAAGATAAACACCTACCTATTCCGTAAAGTGCTCAATGTCTATATTATCTAGACGGAGGAGAAATCCTTAACGACCTTAATTCTGCTAAAAGGATGCCCCTAGTTTCCCAAGTTTCAAGCTATCTTCAAAGGATTGAACTATATCTATCTATCTATCTATCTATCTATCTATCTATCTATATATATATATATATATATATATATATATATATATATATATACAGATAGATATAAGGCATGTCTGATTGAATAAATTCCAAACATGCCTAAAAGAGAATTTGCTGCCTAAATAAACCCATACACACAAACACGCATGCACACACACACGCACACACACAGACACAGACACACACACACACACACACACATATATATATATATATATATATATATATATATATATATATATATATATATATCAGCAAAATTGTTCAAATCATGTAACAACATGGGATAATTGCCCATCCCACCAAATGTTTAATGTGTAAAAAACCACCAAACTAATTGTGTTTCTCTACTTTAAGTTTTCAGATAAAAAGTTAACCCATATTGACACCATTAGTTGTAAGACTCACTGAAAACCCTGTCTAGTTATTCAGCTAGAAAGAGAACAGGTTAAAATCGTTTTGTTTCAGCCTTACTACGTCTTCCCAACAGAGCAAGGGTGAGAGTGAAAAGATCATTCATGTCTTCAGTAATGGTACCAACATTCATACTTTGGGATCTGTCTTCAGTGTCCATTCACGAACCATCAAGAAAACGTTGAATAAGTTTAAAAAAGCGGGAACAGTAGTCAGGAAAACTTTTTCAGGAGGTCACACCAGCAAGTGGGGCCATCATTTCAACTTAGTCCTAAATACATTCTTATTGTTCAAACTCCGATAATTATTTAATATATTTTCTCTTTAGACGTTGTTTTTACACATACAATTTATTTAAGTAAAGGCTCTGTTTTTTAGTTATACAGTATTAATTACATATTTCATAAGTTGTCATTGTAGATGTTAAGATAGGTTTCGGGAGCAGATATGAACGATCAAGAAAAGTCATCGAAGATTGTGTTTATAAACAATAATTTGGACTTAGTTCACCAGAGGGTTTACTGTTCCTAAATGGGACAACAATCAAGTGATGCTTTGCGTATTAGAATTCAGGATAGATTCCAGTCGGAGAACGCATATTTTCTACGTAATTTCTCGAAAATTCAGCTGGTAAATGTAGTTAATACTCTTTAATCAAAAAGACAGACCATTTACTTAAATAAATTGTATCTATAAAAATAACGTATTAACAGAATATATATTAATCCATTTCATTATACACACACAAACATATATATATATATATGCATGTTTCATTAAAAACGACAGACAAGGTACTACGGTTAAGCTTTTTATTTAATTTTTCTTGTGTTCCAACAAGACCTTTCTTTTCTGGACAAAGGGTGTGCAAGAACTGTCCAAATGTTTTATATTTCCGAGTGCTTTCGGCTATACCTTTAGCCATTATCAAGGATGATTCGATTTTTCAGCTTAATTGAGTGTGTGCTTTCTGTGTATGTCTTAGTGTGTGGTAGCGATGTTTTTAATTTCCGAATATGGTTAGCACATTGTGGCTTTGTTCGTAGTTAATATTGTTAAGAGTTGGCCTTTTCTTGTTTATTATTAAAGCTTCCATGATTTTTAATCTTTTTTTGCAGGTGGATGCAGTTAATATATTTGTGTTTTCTACTAGTATGTTTCTAATGGAGTCTGGTAAATTTGTGTGTGTGTTTAAATAGGTTCTAATGGAATATATACATACATACATACATACATACATACATACATATATATATATATATATATATATATATATATATATATATATATATATATATATATATATATGTGTGTGTGTATATATATTATAATGAGATAATTGATTCTTTGTCTTTTCTAAGGCTTATCAGCTGTTTGCGGGTCATTTAAAGCTTGCGTATAATTTTGTAGATTTTAAGAATTTTGCAGGGAGATAATGTTTTTTAGTAATACAAGCCTTACAAATTTACTCATAGTTGTGGGAAGATAATGTGGATTCATGCCTTTCCTTTATATATTTGTGCGTAAGTGAATATAAAGATCCCATAGAGATATGGAACTCGGCTCTCCGATTAACATTTCCGAGACATTGCCCATTAAACCAACCGCACATCCAAGCTTGTAGCACCAGATATTCCTGAGCAGTTCCTCATCTAACCAGACTTGACTTTGATTAACTTTGGGAAATCGTACGGGACCCGGCGTTTTCTCTTGATATGCCCGTAAACCTCATGAACAAAGAGGAAAGGTTTATAAATCTAACATGTTTCGCTTTTAGTAAAGTTTCATCAGATAATGAAATAAGGAGCAGAAGAATTTTAATTTTTGTGTTGTGAAATTTTCAGATATAACTCAAAATCTATAAAAAGACAATATAATTTTTTTAGCTGACCCGTTTCGTCCTCTGATGGACTTCAGGAAGGCAAATTTCAAGATGCTGAATCAAGTACTTTATAAATAAAAGGTAAAAATGACGTTAGTTTTTTTTGTTTGTTTTTTTTTTTTTCAAAATATTTAAATTCAAAAACGCTCATGAATATACATTTATGCATTCAATTTGCCTGATGTTTATTTATGAGAGTTCTGAATTTTCAAAACTTACCACAACCGGTATGACATAAATCCTTTCACCCTGACGCGAAACGTCCCCAAATGAAGATACGGACAACCACCAAGCATGAATAAAAGTGCTTAATAGAGGCGCGAACGCGATAAAACACACACACGAGGACGCGCGTACACACACACACAGAACCAAAAACACACATACACGACTAGAGAGAAATACACATACACGACTAGAGAGAGACACACATAGACGTTTGTAAATATATTATTATCCAAATAATCAAACTAAATACAAACATGTGTGTGTGTGTGGGTGTGCGTTCGTGTGTGTGTAGTTAAATTTACAGGAATTAATTCTGAAAATAAAGACAAATTTGTTTAAAAAATGACAATTGGAAAAAAAATTGAGTTTCTGCCAACGCGTTTCGTCTTCCGAGTTTATTAAGTCAATAAATGGAAGCGAAATGTTTTGTAGCTATAGTTACATCAAATCCAAAATTTAAAAAAGAAACTCTATAGCTTAAGGCTCTTTCTGGATATTGGTATTGGTAACTTCATTTGACTAATTTATTTTACTTTTACTTATTACTTTAAAAATAACGTATAAACAAAATATATATTGAAATAATTGTAGGGTTTTCTTTATATATATATATATATATATATATATATATATATATATATATATATATATATATATATATGCATATGTACACGTATATCGAGATGTCTGAAACTCCGAGACGTACTGCCGGCATGGGATATTATGTATATTTATTAATATATAGCTTAAGTGCTCTATTATTTCCAGTGACCACTGTTATACTTAAACGTAAGGATATTTCCTATTCCTATACACTTTGGAAGAAAGGCTATTTCACTGCTGGGACTGCTATAATGCTAAGCACTTCGCATTGATTTGAGTATTCTGGCAGCTGATAATGCTTATATCACGTATATCATGCGTTAAAAATTCCCCTTCTCCGTAGCGTGCGCTGATAGTCTAGGGGTAAGAGTCTCCCACTAGTCGAGTTTCGATCTTGGCTTGAAGCAATCGTGTGTCTAGCCACACTGAAGAGCAGTGATACAGCGAAACTGTCTGTGGATGACTATATATATATATATATATATATATATATATATATATATATATATATATATATATATATATATATATATATATATATATACTCGGTGATATCGGGAAGAATCTAGCCATTCTACAAATCTACGAAGCCGTCGTCTTGGATCATTGTATCTTCACGTTCTCCTTCATCTCGCCCACGATTTGTAATTACGTCCGTTTTGAGAAACGATTTAAGTTTTGGGGAAATCCTGAAATTCTGGCAACCATAAATTGAGTACAGTGGTGACATCCCAAAGACGCCATTTTGAATGCGACGGTTTTAGCGTTAGAAGTCCCACTAAATAGCCTGTTACCGACAACTGAGTCAGTTGCGCAGAAAGGTGTCTCTTCCCGCGCTCTCTGGTTTGAAACTAAATCGCATCAAGGTCGCTCTAACTATTATTGGTGGATAATCACACACACACACACACACATATATATATACACACACACACATATATATATATACACACACACATATATATATATATATATATTTGTATGTGTGTGTGTGTGTGCGTGCGTATATATTGATATACTAGGAAAGAACTGTTATATTGATGATCCGAAGTTCTTTAGTATTTTTGTTTGTATTAAAAAAAAAACAGTGCTCAATACACAAGTAGAGCCTGGATTATAATTATTTTAAAAAAAGAAATATATGATTTCATCGCGACACAGAAATTAATATGTTTCGAAACTGGTCTGCATTATTTAAGTTTAATTCCAATATTAAACCTTAACCACTCGGTGGCAGTTTCATCCTCAAGTCTTGTTATGGTATGGAATGTTTTATTCATTCATAGTTTGGAAAAGAGATGTGGTCTGCGGTTTGTTGTTTCTTTATCAAGGGGTCACTACTTTGATGGAAGTAAGGATGCTTGTGGTATGTCAAGATTTTGGAGTCGTGTAAGGTTGAGTTGTTTTTTATCTGCCTACAATGACTAATCTTATCAGACTCTCTACTAGAACTCTAACTGATGTAGTAGTTCTGTTTTTCTTTTTTTATTACTGTATGCTAAGACTAACTTATTGATGTTGTTATTCTGGTAGTTATTGTTTGGTGTTTATTCATTTGTTTTTTGTTGACGGCCTCTTAAAGGGGCTTCAAGATTATGATTGGGTAGTTTTTTTTTTTTAAACCTATTGCTTTAATTGAACTTGTTAATATATTTTGATTCTTTTTAATAAAATACTAATTATTTAAGGCGAATATTTGTTGGTGCGGCAAAAGAAAAAGTTATCTCATTTCTTTGATTTAATAAATTTTATTTGTTTAGAATCTTAATAATGTGTAGTTTTTCATGTCGGCATAAAGGGCTGAGTCATCCCAGGTTTTACAAGTTCTTGTTCTATCTACTATTTTCCATTTTACTTTTGATATTTTATCTGTCGCTTTTAAATGCCCAAAATATTTAGATAGCGATATATGATTTCTATTTCTAATATTTTTGAAGGAGATTTTCTGTTGTTTCATTTTAAATTCATTTTTCGTGGATCCTATATATATCTTTTCAATGTTTGGATTCTCAATGGATGCATTGGCATACCACAGATTCCATACGGCATTTAGTATTCAAAGGGCAATTTTCATGGTTTCTACAATCCCATAATTTTTCATTATTTTTGTCTAAATTTAGTTTAGGATCTTTTATTTATTTGATTTTGGCATGCGTGTGTTCTTCTGGATTTTATTATTATGTTTTCTTTTTTATAATTCTTTCTAGATTTTCTGTACAGCAATAACTTTATTTTAGGGTGCTTTTTTATTAAAGATCTTAATATATATATATATTTAATCCTTATATATATATATATATATATATATATATATATATATATATATATATATATATATATATATATATATATATATATAAAGGATCGTTTTCAGCCAACAATGAGGAGGAGAGACTTGCTATTATGTGACGTCAGTTTTGTTTAAATCAGTGTTTCTCTTCTTTAGGTTCAAGTCCTTATATATATATATATATATATATATATATATATATATATATATATATATATATATATATATATATATATATACTCTCCTTATAATAAGCAGCATTAATTACATTTACTGGCCTGGATGTTCAAGAAAAAACAGTGATTTAGATTTTCCTAACCAGACGCTTTCTCTGTAACTGAGTGGTATAGCACGTCAGATCAAATAACAGTTCCATATAAAACACTAGTTCGATTCCTGTCGGAGGACACATATTTTGTACGTTCAGGCCAGTAGATGTTGTTAATTCTGTTTATTATAAACAGAGCATTTACTTGAATTATTGGATCTTTAACAATTACAGTTAAGCAGAAAATACATTAAAATAATTACCGCCCTTATTCGATTTCATTATATATATATATATATATATATATATATATATATATATATATATGTATGATTGGATAGGATATAGAAAAAATATGAAACGTTTGTAAATGTAACATGCTTTATATTTATTAAAGCTTCATTAGAGAATGAGATATAGAAAAAAAAAGCGGGAACTGACTTTTGTGATTTTATTGGTGCACGAACAAAGCTTGACAAGGCAAATGCCCGTGAAATTTAGCAATGAAAATGAAACAACAGAAAAATGAAAGTACCTGAATTTTTTCATGTCTTATTTTTCTGTTGAAGCTATAATAATAACGAAACGTGTCAGATTTATAGACGTGTGCCTTTTGTTCTTTAACCTTCATACTGTCAGATTACGATCCAGAATTGATCTGCGTTTCCTTCCAATTCACCCCCCCACGCACACACGCGCGCGCGCACGCACGGACGCACACTCTCTCTTTCTTTCTCTCTCTTACACACACACAGAGACACACACACACACACAAACACACACACATACATATATATATATATATATATATATATATATATATATATATATTTAAGTAATTCATTGAGTCTGATAGAAATCTCAACAGAATGCAGAAAGCACTGGACGGCCGTTTCACCCTATATTTGGGACTCATCAGCAGTGCGCATCCACTACCAGCTTCTAATGCTCTAGATTGAGCGGCTTGGTGAGAGTAGTCGTGGCTCCAGGGGGCACAGTTCTATGGTTACAGAGAACTCAGTAGAGTTCCACCACGGAATATGTGAGCGAGCGGCGCTTTGTTGAGTCTGATTTGCGATCTCTTCGTCACCGAGGCCCAGTGGGACAGTTGGTATGATGTTTGCTTGGCAACCTAACTGTCAGGGTTTCAATTCTCGGTAGTGGATGCGCACTGCTGATGAGTCCCTAATATAGGACGAAACGGCCGTCCAGCATTCTGTTGATGTTTCTATCAGAATCAATGAATTACTTAAATATAATTATCAAATCCTCCTAATACTTTCTATCATATATATATATATATATATATATATGTGTGTGCGTGTGTGTGTGGACAGTGAGAACAAGAGAGAAATTGACGGAAGGATTCTTCCACTGAGAACGATGGATGAGGCTTCAGACCAAAGTTCGGTAAAAATTGGAATTTACTGAACTGATTTTTTTAAGTGGTCAATTGCCTGTGCCCTGCACCCTCTCTCCAACATGTCGTGTACTGTGACAGTGTTGCATGTGCTGCATGTTAAATGATTCTAAGCTTTTTGAATAGGAGTTTTTGCCATCTCCTAGCTTCATGTATTTCATTGTCTCCTTAAAGAACCTTAACTACCCTTTACAATGACTGGTTTGTATTTAAAGTTTACTTTCTCCTAGACGGGTTTCCAACCAATACTATACAGTCCTGTCTGTCCTTTTTTTTATTCGAGGGAAAGAAATGATCGATTTATACCTTTCGCTAGGGTAATTTTGAATCATTTCATGCAAAGCTGGGCAATAAAGCCACTAAGACGCAAGTCTTTGGGCTCGGTTAATTGAATGTAATCAAGCAATCCAGTAAGTCGAATTATCTTCTTTAATTTCTAAATATTGTCTATGAATTTAAAGAATGGAAGAAATGCAGGAAATTCGATGTAAAAATCTTTATTGCATGTGTGAAAAAAACCCAACAACAACAAAAAAATAAAAATAAAAACATTGTTGTTCTGAAATAATATGAACAATATGAGAAGCGGTAGCCGAAAACCTTCTCAAATACATTTTGGAGAACGTTTCGCCTTTTCTCATTTTAATCAGAAAGCCTGTCATAAAATATGATAAGTAGGTGTTTAAATAATACCAACAGAGATAATGCTTCCTCTGTAAAAAAAAAAGAAAAAAAAAAAGGAAAATCCCCACTCCCACTAAAAAAAAATCCCCAAAAATGATATAAATATCATGATATACGTTGGTAATTATGAGAACAGCAATGGATAGGGGCTCAGATTGAGATCCGAGTTTGAATTTCAGTCGAAACCATTACATTCATTTACGTGCTAATACCCTTGGGAAAAGTATGAATCCTCTTCTTCTCCACCCAGCTATGGGTAAATAGCAGGATAGACCAGGTTTTATAGCCTTAGATGGCAACTGGTCTACTGCGGAATGAAATGGCAACTTACTGCGGGAAAAAAATGTGCCTCGACAGTCCTGTATCAAAAGATACATGATCGCCTAGGCGTGTATCACGCATGATACATAACTGTCTGAATTTTGGAAAGAGTAGTGTTCGCTGCTGTGATATTATGATTCGGACATCCACATAGAAGAAAAAGGTGAGAGATTTTATCTCGACCTCAAGAGTATCGAATTTTATGACCGGCGGATAAAGTCGTTTTTTTTTTTAAGCGGCATCCATGTGACCTAAGCGGAAGAAAAAAAAAAGAATAAATAAATAAGAGCCTAACGACAGTAAACCGGACATTGATGATTTCCCGTTGCTTGGCCCGCGAGTAGTTCCGATACCGCCCGTTCGTTCTTACCAGCCTTGCGTCGTGATGTTGAGATGGGCAGAGTACTGATAGGAGTAGGAATCGAAGGGAAAATCTGATCTGACAGGGAAGAAATTGTCCCAAATGTGACCCAACCTATCCACCCAGGCCGAACATATGAAGCACTGCATGAACAACTAAATATATTAGAAACAGAGTTCCTAATACGAGTTAAAGGATTGTTGAAAAGGCACCACATTTAAAGAATTTAAATACGACGTGTACTACCAGAGGCGCAGGAGACACGGTGGAGGTATCAATCCTCCTCTTCCCCCCAGCTATGGGTAAATAGCAGGACAGACCGTGTTTTATAGCCTTGGATGGCAACTAGTCAACCACAGAAAGAAATGGCAACCTACTGTGGGAAAAAAAAAATCTGCCTCGTCAGTCATGTATCAAAAGATACATGATCGCCTACGCGTGTACCACGCATGGCACATCAAACTAATATTACATGGTTATAAATTATTACATTGGAATCGTAATCACGACCCAATTTCTCAGATTTACAAATTCAAAAGGAAACAGAAAACATAACTTCGCGTATAAAACCAAAATTCCAGTGAGAGTGTATATATGGAAGTGAGAAACAAGGGTGAGAGGGAGATGTATGGAAGCTTTAGAGAGAGGTGTAACGGAAGAAAGAAGAACGTGAAAAACCATAAAGTGAGTGTGGGGAATATTATTTTAAAGGGTCAAGTTAAATAACTGTTTAAATGAGTGAGATACATATGAATAAATCACTACTGATTCATCGACCTAAAATTAAAAACAAACAAACACACACACCGGAAATAGTGTGGATACATCTATGGTGATATTAGACACAATACATGATTATATGATCCAAATATAAAATCTAGCCAATTTCACTGACGAAATATATATGAAAATTTGTCGTCTGGTTTGTCTTTAGATACCTTATGTATACATGAAAACAGAAGATGATTTTTCTGTATCTAAATGTTTAAACAATCTACGAAGAAATTAATTTGAAATTCGGTGGAGTTTTTTGTTATTTTCTATGAAACAATCGATTAAAAAAATTCACAGATAGTACATTGAAAGAGTAATCTATTTTATATTTAGTAATTTTATTAATTAATTTATTTTTATCTTTTATTAATTAGTAAAAAAAAACAAACCCTATGTATATTTCCATATTTACACATATACATCTGCAGAGAAAACGCATATTCATATATCTTCATACATATCTCCACATACACATATACTTTTAAAGACACCTGTATATCCATATACATGTACATATATACATATATATGTATTTTTTCACACATATACGTATATACACATACACATATACACACACACATATGCATACATACATACACACATGCATATATATACAAACACATACATTCATATATACATAATATGCAGCATATCCATATACACACATATACGTTAATTTGCACTTACACATATCTACACACATACATGTCTCTATCCTCATGTTCACCCATGCACCCACTTATGCCTGCGTTCGAATACTCTCTCAGTATTTAATTACATAATCCATATCTTTACACATATAATATTACCCGTTCTTTCATATTTATGGCAAAATATATGTACACCCCCACACTATAAAAAAAAACAAAAAAAAATAACCTGCTTCTTATTCCATATAAAAATATATACATGTACATATCAACAGGTGCCTCAGTGTTCAAGCACATTACCATAGTTGTATACATATAGTTATGTGTTGGTGTTCATGTGTGCATAGTAATATTTCTAAAAACAAAGGGAATAAAAAACACTCAAAATTGCTTTTATTATATGATTATTTTTCAATGTATCTGCTTAGGTTGAGATTGTTTTTGTGCCGGCATTTAAAAATTAGTTCACTGTGTTTATTCAGTAGTATGTCTGGTTCTTTATGTTTGATTATGAAGATTTTCTCCTTTAAACATAAGTTGCATCTGTCTCTGAAGTTTTGGGGAGTTCTGGCTCTTGATATTATTTTCCACTTTATTTGTGGGGTTAGGCCACTCTCCAACAGATTCCAATAATGAACAGATAGTGCCGTTTGGTTCTTTTTGCACTTAAAGTAGTGTAGCTTCTTCCTTTAAAGTCGGACTCCACCCCTCCACTCCTTAGCCATCTATATCTTGAGACTAGACACAATAAATTCGAACAACATCTAGCCGACACATTGGAATTAAAAATCAAAAATAAGAATTTGAAATGCTACATATGACACATTCATATCCTCTTTCCCACCTCACTTCCACACTTCGTTAATTTTACGTATACTTGATGAGGTCCGTCAAAAATGTGTGAATTTCTTTTCATTTTTCATTTTTCATTTCAATTTTTGGAAGTAAAGTCTGATGATCCAGAGCCCTGTTAAAGGGCTTATGGTGAAATAATTTATTACATGGAACCTTAACGTGGTCTGTTTTTATTCAAACAAATATATATATATATATATATATATATATATATATATATATATATATATATATATATATATATATATATATAACTTAGAAATATTATAAAGAAATACACTACCCAATTGGCTCGAATAAAAAATCAAATTAATTATCAACTAGAAAATTTGAAACGGCTAAATTTATCCTCACATATAACAATACACCAGCAAAGTCAAAATATTAAGGAGCGAACATTATCTATGAGTTCAAATACCCCTTAAGGAAATGTTTTTCTGATCAAACCGAATTCATAAATAATTACATAGGTCACACGACTACATGCCTATCCAGACGTCTTACGTTACACCTATCTGATCATAGCTCTATTAGAACCCATTTAAACACACATAGAAATTTACCAGAAACCAACCGAAACTTACTGGTAGAAAATGCAAACGCAATAAACTCATCCACCTATAGAAAAAAAAGATTAAAAATAAAGGAAGCCTTAATAATAAAAAAGAAAAAAATTCCAACACTTAATAACATTAACTACGAACACGGCCACAATGTGCTCTCCGTGTTCGGAATATAAAACATTTCTATAACAATAAAAACATACACACAACCCACTCACCTAATTAAATTTTAAAAATATAAGTCATCTTGATAATGGCTAAAAGTGTAGCGGAAAGCGCTCGGAATTGTAGAACATTTGGATAGTTTCTGCACACTCTGTGTCCAAAAAAGAAAACACTTGATCGGGCACAAGAAAAATTAAATAAAAAGCATAAACGTAGTACCTTGTTTCTTATTTTTAATGAAACATGCATACATACATACATACATGCATACATACATACATATATATATATATATATATATATATATATATATATATATATATATATATATATATATATATATATCTTCGCTGAATTTAATAAATATCTCTACCACACATACCAGCGTAGACAGCGTATCTAAATGCCTTTTTCCCGATTGGATGTTCCATTTGTTCGAATTCTTACCTACTGTGTAAAACAATAATCAGACAGATTTCTAAGCAGAATAATTCCAAGCCGACTCATTCCAGTCTTGAAGATCGAATCCGCCATGTGTGCAATGGAATTGAAAACCAGTCAGCCATGGAATGCTTCCGGTGTCTTTTCCCTTTTGGGCACTGTCTATACTGCGCACAGAATTGACGGATCGAGAGGCGTGAAACAGAGCTAACGTCCGGAAGACCGCCTCGTGTCTAGCATCAATGTTAAACCGCTTATTGGCATGACTGGCGTATAAAGAACCGGCATCGACGCCGCAAACAAGACGGCGTTCTCCGTGTGTGGCGGATCTGATCCCGAGTAGATTTGAAATCATAACAAGTCTTTGGATCGTTTCTGGGTGGAAGGAATATTCAAGAAAAACAAACACTACATTTCCCTTTCACGTTCAAACCTGTAACAAGAACATTTCTCATCAGGTTCCTTTAGAAGATTCTCCGCCTCGTTCTTACAGAGAATATAGATATAAATTGTAATTTGCTTGTTTGGCTTTACACCAGTGGTTAGATGATGCCGTCAAGCGATTCATCAATAAGAAAAAAAAAAAAGAAGTTTTTCTTATTTACATAAAGTATATATTATAACAAAACATTATTTAACTTCTTATCGCGCATCTATTTGATCAAACCAACAAACCAGATTACAAGCAATGAAAGTAGCCCGGATAAATAAAGAAACGTCCATTGAAATTGTGAAATCGATCTACACACACAAACACACACACACACCTATATATATGTACACACACAAACTATATATATATATATATATATATATATATATATTACACTATATGTATATACACACGCACTCTCTCTCTCTTTCTCTTTCTCTCTCTCTATATATATATACATATATATGGTTGGTGCAAAAATAATGACGTAATAATGTCGTTTTTTTACGTATTTTTAACGTCAAAAAACGACATTATTACGTCATTATTTTAGCACCAACCTAATATATATATATATATATATATATACACACACACACACTATATATATATATATATATATATATATATATATATATATATATATATATGTAAAAAGTGTGTGTATATAAATATAAATAAATATATATATGTGTATAATTATTTATATATTATATGCGCGGTACTTATTAGAAAGCGCTCAATATCAGAGATAGAGCTAACATATATGGTTGGATAGATGTGAGCTTGTGACCCTGGGTTTCACGCTTTAGCGATCGTCAGACAAACGTGAAAGCCAGGGTCACAAGCTCACATCTATCCAACCATATATATATATATATATATATATATATATATATATATATATATATATATATATATAGTCATATATTAGGTTGGTGCAAAAATAATGTTTTTTGACGTTTAAAAATACGCCAAAAAAACATTATTTTTTCACCAACCTAATATATAGTCTGGTGCCCCAGCTGTACATCTGGCGGACCTCGACAAAATACTGGGACGAATATGCAATGTTATAGATCCTGATCTGGCATCTAGTCTACAGTCGCTTACTCACAGACGCTTCCCTCTGTCTCTTCCACAAGTATTTTCACGGTAACTGTTCTGACGATCTACTTCCGCTGATTCTCAGACTGCATGAATTTAAGCGAGCTATTACGCTGGAATCTCGATCCCACCTTTTCACAGTCAAAACGGTTAAATGTAACGGTCTCTTCTAGTCACACATCTCTCGCACTTCACATCTGCGGAACTCCCTTCACCTTTCTTCTTTCTCCAATTACTATAATTTTCAAATATTCAAGTGTAATGTCAATCGACATCTGATACCTTGATCTTGTTCCACGTCCTTCTTTGTATCCTTTCCTTAAACACGCCTCGTTACACTTGTTCTCAATCCTCTGTAATCCCTTGCGTGCTAGTGGCACTCCCGCCTTGCTTGGGGTGAACTGCTTAATATACATACATATATATATATATATATATATATATATATATATATATATATATATATATATATATATATACGATTAAGTTAATCATCAAACACGGATCTACAAATTCCAATATTTATTAAAGTATTATTTTTCTTTCAAACTGAAAGATATTAATTACGGAAATGTTTTGGGAACAACTTCGCACAAAATACTTTTTATAACTTTTTTTTTACAGTACAACTGAATGAACAGCATTAGTATATAATAAACGGAAAATGCGTGTACATGTGTGCGGGTGTATATATTACAATTTAACTATGTATATATAAAATTCTTGCAGTCAGTCTCGTGACGGCAAGGGGCTGTTGCAGTATGTGAACAAGTTATCCCTAAACCATATTTTTGGAATATTCGAAAAAATTGCGAAATATGTAAGTAATTAACTGAGAATTTCAGTTTCGTTTGTGTGACAAAGTATCGAACAAACACCCTGGTCAAAGTTTCATTGAAATATTAATTAGCGAAAAAGAATTGATCATATTAATAATCACATAGTAGGCTTCGGTTGAATCTAAAATTTAGATTTATTCATCTTAAGCTTACTGGTTAATATATATTGTTAAAAATTCCTTTTAACATGTAGTTGACCGTATTCTGAAAGTTGGCGCCTGAAATTTAATTTTAACATATTTTACCGTCAGCAAATTCAAAGTATACGGCATCACTGGTCGATTAATATATATATATATATATATATATATATATATATATATATATATATATATATATATATATATATATATTTATAAATAAAGATGACAATAGGAAAACTGGTAATTGCTGACGCGTTTCGCCTAATGTGGACTTTATCAAAGCAAAATACGAAAATGAAATTAAATGAACAAAGTAACTAATAAAAACAAAAACAGAATGTACCTAGCAACTGGAATGTAGAGAAACGCTATTTTCATATTTTTAACTGAAAAATAACGTCAGTAATTGTCACGTGTGGAGAATATTGTCATTATATCTGTGTTGATGTATTCAACCATTTTCTTTTGATTTTATGAATCTGTTGTGTATATTTGTTTGTAAGAGCATTAATTTTGTTAAGAAAGGTGAAATAGGGAAAAAACCTGGGCGTAGATTAATATTTGGGTAGTTTACTATGGCGGCACTCTCCAGAATTTTCCTTCTGAGTGAGTTATTTTCTTTTTTTATGAGTGTAGAATTTAAAATGCTACACTCCAGTTGCTAGGTACATTCTGTTTTTGTTTTTATTAGTTACTTTGTTCATTTAATTTCATTTTCGTATTTTGCTTTGATAAAGTCCACATTGGACGAAACGCGTCAGTAATTACCAGTTTCCTATTGTCATTTTTATTCATAAATATTGTCTCTCTACTGATTAATTTGGAGAAATTTTCATATATATATATATATATATATATATATATATATATATATATATATATATATATATATATATATATATAATACAACGATTCAAATACTTGGAGCCTCTCAATATACAGAAAATGAGTTTTCAAAATATATTTTTTTAATTGTTCTTTTGTTATATAGTTTAGCTTATTTCATTTAATTTTCTTTTTGTTCTTAGCCCAAATGTTATACTATATATAGTCCTCTCTCTCTCTCTCTGTCCATACACACACACACACACACACACACACACATATATATATATATATATATATATATATATATATATATATATATATATTCGTCTACCGGCCTGAATATTCGAGAAATCTTAAAGGCTGGTAGACGAAAATAAATAATAAAACTGTTTAATAAAAAAACGATAAATGATGAAACTGTTTAATAATAATAATAATAATAATAATAATAATAATAATAATAATAATAATAATAATAATAATAATAAAAACGCAGCGTCTATTCAAGTATGGTTATACACTAAAATGACGTTTAAAGTTATAATATATGCATACATACATACATGCATACATACACACACACACATATATATATATGTATATATATTTTGAACAATAAAAATTAAAAAATTAAAAAATTAAAATATTAAAATCCTCGGACACACTGGGTTGTAGATTAATATTCTTTCGTTTTTTTATTATTATTCCATTTAGATTCCTCGACTAGTTTCGGCCGAAATGGCCATCATCGGGAGGAGAAATATTTCTGCTTGCTGCTAGCACTAAACTACAGAAATGAATGTCTTGATGGAGAAAATGAACTTTTGTCTGTAGTTTTCATTTGTTTTTTATTTTTTTATCTTTTTAACATGAATCTTTTAACATTCCTTGTGTTGGTCAAACAGTCTCTTTTAAGTTGTTATTTGAGATAAGAGCTGGACAGACACATGCTGCTATGAATTCTCTGGTCAGTTTGACAGTTTTATTGGACTTGGTGAGGGGATGTGTCTCTGTTTAGTGTTTGTTTGTGTGTGTGTTATTTGGTTCTTAGGGAGTGAGTGAGTATGATATGTGTAAGCGTGTGTATTGCTGTGGGTGTGTGTTATCATTTGGCTCATTAGGGAGTGAGTGCGTATGATGTGTGTAAGTGTGTCTATTCGTGTGGGTGAGTGTATAAGTGTGAGGCCTCCACACCTCCGTAAGCCTGTCTGTCTTGTGTGGGTGAGAAATGTGGGTAGTTTTTTTTATTTGTTGATTTAATCTATATATTGTTAAATTTGTGATTTAGCCCGGCTGGATATTTTGTTTTTAGACGTTGTATCCACTTATTTTCATGCGACTCTAAAATCTTTCTAATGTTATCTGCTCTGAACTTTTCTATTCTCTCAATTATAGTGAATTTGGCATGGGTTTTGAAATCGTGTTTTTCCAGGCGGAAATGTTGTTCTACAGGTAACAATTTTTCATGGGGAGTCGACTTAATTCGTTTACGATAATTGTTAATTCTGTAGTGAAAGGGCCATTCAGATTTTCCTACATATTGTTTCTGGCATAGTGTGCATTCTAGGAGGTAAATTATGTTATGACTTCTACAGTTAGAATCGTGGTAGATTTTGAAAGTAGATTTAGTGACTGAGCTAGTGAATGAATTCGTGTTTTCAACATGGTTGCAACATAAACTTCTTTTGTTGTTGCATGGTTGGGAAAATCCTGTTGTTTTTGTTCTTAGTTTATTACGGATTACCTTGTCCCCTGAAATGTGGTTACTACCTAAGATTTCTTTTAGGTTCTTAGGTCTACGATATGCAAGAAGGCCAGGTTCCTTTAACAGTTTTTTTAGGTCTGGTTTGAGATGTAGTATTTCCCAGCGACGTTTGATTATTTGGGATAGTGGAAGCAGAGTGGGGTTGAAAGTGGTAACTAGAAGGATGCGGCTAGATTTATTTTTAATTTTGTACATTAGGGTGTCTTCTCTAGGTGTGGAAATTGCTTTATTTATTTGTTCCCTGATTAGGTGTTGTTTATAGCCACGTGTTGTGAATTGATGCTCCAGATTTTCAATGTGTTTATTTAATTCTTCATTTTTGGAACATATCCTTCTGAGTCTAAGTGCTTGTGAATAGGGAAGGTTCTCTTTGAGGTGTTTAGGGTGGGAAGACTTAAAGTGTAGATAGTTGTGGGTGTCGGTGATTTTAGTGTGTAGTGTCGTTTGTAGTTTCCTGTTTTCATCTATGTAAATGCGGGTGTCTAAAAATGTTACTGATGTTGTGGATTTTTCATAGTCAAACTTAATTGAGTCGTGCACTGTGTTTAGGGTCATAAGGAATTGGGTAAGTTTGTCATCACTACCCATGTATACAAAGAATATATCATCGATATATCTTGTATAGAATAGGCAGTCACTACCAATGATTGGATAGATATGGGTCTCCTCAAATTTTCCCATGAATATTGTAGCATATGATGGAGCTGCTATGGTGCCCATGGCACAACCTCTTATTTGAAGGTAGTGTGCTCCATTGAAGTTGAAAGTATTCAATGTAAGGACATGCTCCATGAGTTTTATGATGACTTCTGTGGGGGGTCTTGTTTTCTTCTTTTAGTAAGTGCTTCCTGAAGGGTGGTTAGCCCTTCGATGTTTTTAATGTTTGAATAGAGTGACCTAACGTCCATAGTCACTAGAGTAGCTTTCTCTGGTACTGTTTGTATGTGATTAATTTTGTTCAGTAGATCTGTTGTGTCTCTGATGTATGATTTTACTTCCTTAGCTAGCGGTTGTATGTAATGATCTATGTATTTGGAAATTTTTGTCGTGTGGCAGTTGAACGATGAAATAACCGGCCTTCCTGGGTTGTTGCTTTTGTGTATTTTAGGAAGGAGATAGAAACGAGCAGGTGTAATGTTTGTGGGTGTAAGTGCTGTGTATGTTTCCTTGTCGATTAGATTGTTGCGAAGCATTATGTTTAGTGAGCTAGTTAATTCTTTTTGGTGTTCTGGAAGGGGATCTGTAGGTATGCTTTTATAGGTTTCTTTGTCGGCTAGCTGTTTGTTGGCCTCTTTAATGTATTCTTCGATTCCCCAGATCACTGTCGCACCCACTTTGTCAGCCTGTGTTATGATTAGGTCATCTCTATGTGTCAGCGTATCGAGGGCTATACGTTCCCCTTCAATAATATTGTCACGTGGCAGCTTACGTGCTGTTGTTTTCTTTATGTCATTTGCTACGGCTAGTTCAAATGTCTGTATAGTCATGTCTGTGTTTTGGGGGGTGTAGGTAGTGTCCTTCTCTTTTAATGTCTCAAGTATGGAAGGTGTATGATCATTTTCCCCGTAGTGGGCTTTTAACCGTATTCTTCTGAAGAAGGATTTCAGGTCCTTTGCCAAGATGTCTTTATCAAACCTTGGGGGACTAGGGCAAAAGCTTAGTCCCTTATTTAATACCCTGAATGTATTGAGCGAAAATTTATTGTTACTCAAATTTATAACTCGCCCGTATGGGTCAAGTTTGAATTTGCAAGCATGGCGAAGTTCTTTTGTAAAAGCTCGAAAGCTTGCATCATATCTCCTATTAGGGATGCTATACCCCCATCCAGGTGTTCTGGTTTGGGGGCTTATTCCGTTTTTTTTAAGGTTGAGTGTGTTTATTGTTGATTGTCTACTAGGGGCTAATCTAGGTGGTCTGGGATGTCTAATGGGGTTATGCGTTCTGTAGAAGGGCTGCTGTGATATATATATATATATATATATATATATATATATATACATATATGAAGAAATATAGCTTTATGTTGTGCTATGTTTATAGGATAAAGTGCTCAGTTTCATAGATAGAGCGTATGTAAATATAGATATAAAAGTGTACGTAAAAATCAACACTCAGAGGCCGATTGCGTCTAGCATGAAACAGCCTGTCGCCTCTGAGTGTTGACTTCTATGTTCACTTTTACCTCTCTCTATATATATCTATATCTATATCTATATCTATATATATATTTATATATGTATATATGTTGCTCAATATTATATATATATACACATATATATATATGTTGCTCAATATTATATATCTATCTATCTATATATATATATATATATATATATATATATATATATATGCTAATTCATCACATCTATGCACTGATTAGTCGTGACAGTCGTCTGAGCGATGGAAAAAAAGAGTGTGTATTCTTAACAAACCATTAAACAAGTCTCTCCTCCATTACCCGTCCTTATACTCCGTATAGATCGATACGAATATATTTGGAGACTCGTTACAACGACGCCTAATCCTCGGCACGTGGACTTCATCATTCGAGATTAACTACCATCTGTGAAGTACGTTCTATTTGATACTATCATATTTGCAGTCATTGCTCCCCAGCACAATAACGCCTCTTATTGGTTACATACAAAATATCGTTGTGTATTAAGTGTTATCATTGAACGACATTCTATTTCGTGTAATTGCCGCCAGACATAGCTAGCCGTAATATTGGGTAAGTATACATACACCATTATGATTACTCAGTATCAGCACTAGATTTTGTATAATGAACGAGATATAATGTTCTTGTTATATAACATTCTTGTTTTATGATTTCAGTATTGTATGAGGAAGCAGGGACATGTCGATAAGAAAAATAAAAATAATGAAATTCTTTTAAGCGACGAATGATCAAAAAAGATCGTTGATAAATTTAAAAGATTAAGAAGTAAAACGACGACTCCAGTCAAAACGAGGTAAAATGTTCTTGGAATAATCATTATATCTCATCTCGTTACGAGTGGGGTGGGGAGGTAAATTCCAAGAAAAACATGAAATGTATAAAAGAAATGAAAGAGGAAAAGGTAAAGAAAATGAAATATAAAAGCGAAGGAAAGGAAGAACGAAGGAAAAGAGATTGGTAGAAAGAGGAAATGTGTAAATGAATAAAAAGAAAAATAAATACAAAAGAAGAAAAATGGAATATATGAAAAGAAGTAAGAAGGAAAAGAGTCCGAAGTAAGAATGAAATGTAAGAAGGAAAGAAAGAAGTAAAAAAACGTCAAAAGCAATAATGAAATGAAAGAAAAAATAAAAAAAAATAAAAGGGTAATATAAGGGGAATATAAAGAAAAAGAAAGAAACAAACAATGAAAGAAAGAAAAAAAAAGACACAAAATTAAAAGTGAAATGTAAGAAAAAGAAAAGACAAAGAAAAAAACGAAATGTACGAAAGAAAGAAAGAATTAGGAAAAAAAGAGAAAAAGTGTAATGTAAGAATGAATGAAAGAAAAGACAGTGAAATTAAAACAAAAGAAAAGAAGGAAAAAGAAAGAAAAAGACCCAAAGAAAAACGGGTGATATTAGGTTGGTGCAAAAATAATGTCTTTTTCTCACATATGTTACTATGTGAGAAAACGACATTATTTTTGCACCAACCTAATATTACACTTTCTCACCCGCGTTGCTGCCTGTCAATCAGCATTTCTGTTTGTTGTTGTTAGTTATAATATTTAAATTAAAATATAAATTTCGAGAAACAAAATCAATGTAAAACTTAAAAAATACCTTGAATTTTGTCAGGTAAACTTAAATTTACTGGTCAAATTCAAGAAAATCACCAGTTACTTAAACTAAAACTGTTGAAGTGTAGATATGTTCAAATATTATTCATTGCATATATTTGCCTCAAATAATGAGAGAAAATTAGACGTAAGGATAGTTTAATGGGTGGCCAACACAAGTGTGTTATACGATCTAGCGGTAAAAATAATCTATTGTATGACGCCCAAATATCAGTCCAGACTGTCATACCTGGGGCAACCCATTGTTGAATGGCAGGAAGCAACGGGGGTTGGGCAGTCAATCAGCTACGTGCCATGCATGTTACACGCTTAGGCGATCATATATCTTTCGATATATGACTGACGAGGGAGATTTTTTCCAGCAGTAGTTTGCCATTTCTTTCTGCGTTAGACCAGTTGCTATAGAGCCCGATCTGTCCTGCTATTTACCCATAGCGGGTGTGGGGAGAGGGTTGGAAGAGGATTAATAACTTTCTCAAGGGTATTACTACGCTTTTCATTACTCCACCGCGGGGCGTGAAAGTGCAATAGCGCTGAAAAATGAGATGTAAGAAAAAAAAAATATATATATATAAAGCAAGAAAAATGAAATGTATAAAAGAAAGGTTGAATGAAAGTAAAGGCAAAGACGAAAAAGTGACAGAACAAAATAAAATGTCAATAAATATGTAAAGGAAAAATAAATAAATAAAATAAGAAAGAAAGAAAGAAAGAAAGAAAGAAAGAAAGAAAGAAAGAAAGAAAAATAAAACAATTAAAAGAGAAAGGGAAAAAGACCAAGAATTCTGAGATACGGTGGAAGCAATAGGAAATGCACAAAAGAAAGAAAGAAAAACAGAAAGAAAAGAGGAAAGAAAGAAAAAGAAGAAAGATTGTGTAGCAGGAAGAAACTTCGAGAATTTACAATCAAAAGACAAAGAAGAGTACAAGTCCTTTTAAGTGGTCAGCTTTTCGATCAGCTATGGAGAGGGAGGATCGTTGATAAATTTTAAAGATTAAACAATATAACCAAATTACCAATACAAATGAGGTAAAGCGCTCTATAAGTAGCCTTTATCTATCATCTAATAAAATAAAGCAAAAAAATTAAAAATAAAAAATAAAATTAAAAAAAAACCCCAAAACGAAACAAAGCAAAAACAACAGACAAATATTAGGCCAACTTAAGTTTCACCCCGTTTTTATTGGTAATTTCGTTTCGTTGTTTAATCTTCCAAATTGAACAACTGGTGTTGGCATATTGTTATCCCATTTTATAATGAGATGACAGATAAGAATTACTTTTAGAAAGTTTTACTTCCTTTTCATTGGTAATTTCGTTTTAGTGTTTAATCTTTTAGATTTCTCAATGAGCGGTTTCAATGTGAGTTGCTTGAAAGTATGGTCGCTTAGGAGGACTTACACCGACGTTATCTTCCTGTTCTAAAGGGTGTTTCATTAAGACGGATTATATATATAAGAGTGTTTCATTAAGACGGATCAAAGTCAGCAGTAAATAAATCAGTGCTCTTGGCGAAAATTTATTTATTTCTCTATTGAATCATGTGTTTTAAGTCATGGCAAATACGCGTGAAAAAAAATATCGCCTTAATGTCCGCCAAATCTGAAAGAAAAAGAAAAAGAACATTAGACGCTTAAATTAATTCACATTTAAAATCGGTCCAAATTATTGGAAAGCCCTTTATATAATAAATGCGAATGTCAGTTTGTCACCGTGTGACACTTTTTGGTTTTTACTTCTAGAGATCATAGCCCAAAATACACCATTTTGGAATCAGGCTGACTCCGTGAGCAAATTAAAAATATTCCGGGCTGGATCCTGACTCGCAATCCTAAAAGTTTGGATTCTTAAGTTTTCATTACTACTTTGGACGATTTTTGACGTGATTTTTTGCGTCGAATTTTTTTGGACAATATTTTTTATAACTTGGAAATAAATTTGGGAATAATTTAAATTAATTGCAAAATCCAACGAAAGTCACAGATGAAATAAAAACTAATTATTTCTACGGAAAGTACTGACCTACGTACATCAAATTTTCCTTAAATTTAATGGCGACAGAAGAATTATCGTTGAACTTTAGCTGCTTGACATCGGTCACACAACTACATGCCTATCCAGACGCCTTACATTATATTTATCTGACCACAGCTCTATTAGGACCCATTTATAACACACTCACAAACTTACCAGACTCTATCCTAAACATACTAGTAGAATATACTAACATAATAACCTCAAAGAAACGGGCGCTGAATTGCTATGTGATAGCCATCCTCTGATAGGACATAAATATTATGGTTCAAATAATGCAATACTTAAATGCAGCGATCAATTTTGAGTTCTGTAGATTGTTATTAAGTATAACATTTATTCTTCCCTAGCTATTGTGATGAAGGCCTATATCAAGTGTCCTTTGCGGGAGATTTCTTAAATGACGCCGGATAGAGCGGCTCTTACGCTAGTTTGATAATAATTTTTAACATGTCTCCGTTTCTTTTTGCTGCAATTAAGTTTTGTACCACCCACAAATTATTTAATGAAGTTCTTTCTTTTCTCGAGTCTGTCATCCGAACGGATAATATTAGAAAAATATTATTCGAAGAGAAAATAATGATATAATCAAAACGTGCACTTTTCAAACCACTTCGAACAAAAGGTTAGGTAGAAAGACCCCCACCCCAGCGTTATTGGAAAGAGCGATAACAGTTACTGGATTTGAGAAACCTATTTCTCTGTTCAGCTTCTATTAATGTCGAACGTTTCCTTATGAGGAAATAGCTAATATTAGAATTACCATTGAAGTGAGAAAAATACAACACTTGAACCTCAGCCCAATGAGCAGAGATAAAGAAATGTGTAACTCGGAAAGCACTGGCTGATAGGTCAATGAATGCGGAACGACTGTTATTATCATTGCCATTAGAAATGTGGAGAACTGATACTTCAGTGTTACACTAGGCCGATGGCCAGGAAGCGAAAAAAAAAAGAAGCGTAACTCATGTAGCGCTGGTTTCTTTTTCCTGTGTGTGGCGCGTCAATTTAAGACATGGGCTATCCAAAGCTTCATATCCCTTGTGACTTTTAGCAGTTTTTCTCCTTTTACTAAACCTCCCGCACACCGTTCCGCACACCGTTTTCGCTCCCTCTTGTTCTCTTGAACTCAATATGCGATGTGGGGGTTAAGTTTTCCTTCTTTATTATGTGTTCAAGAAATTACAGGTCTCTTCTACTGATTCTGAGTATTAGTGTCGTTTTGTTACCATTTAAGACTTCCTCGTTTCTTACTCACCTCCTGCATGGAATTCTCAGTATCCTTCTGTAGAACCATATTTCTGTTGCCTGCGGGTTTTTTTTTCTTTTACCGTGGGTAGCTTGTCCAGCGTTATGCCATATCAAAAGATCGATATCACATAGCAATTCAGCTCCCATTTCTTTCTTGCTAACGAATTGGTGAGGTCAGAAATTTTACATTTTCGTGTTTATCTTTCGCGAGCTCAATGCATATTCGGATTTCGGTGTCGCATTTTCGATCCTTTGTTAAATTACTTTCCAGATACTTTGCATTTGCCTAATGTTGACATCTTCATTTTGTATCTCGCATCTTGAGCTTTTCCTCTTGCTGATGACCATACTTTTTGTCTTCTTTCCGTTGATAGCCCTTTTATCTCGCTTGCTCTTAGTAACCTGTGTGGTAGGTCCTGCAATTGGGTCAATTTTTGGATTACTCAGACCTCGCTTCTATCCACTGGGACACATTTTATCGATTTTCCTTGGGGACATCAGTGAATGAGTTTTGGGGACATATGCACCTAATGTCTTAGTTTTCATTTTTAACCAGAGCTCATATTACAATTAATATTATTGTTTTTCTATATCTCTCTGTATTACTGGTTCACATATTGCATTCATGTCTATGCTTGGCCGACTTAAGAGATTTCTGTGGCTTAACATATGCGCTGATTACTTAAGTTTTCGTATTTTCCAGAGATTTTCTCTGTCTGTTATTTCATCTTCATCCCACAGAGGACGGTGATCTCCCTTTTCCCTCCATATATGGCCAGTAATGACTGATTTTTCTATTTCCCCTCTGTTACAGCTTTACCGTGTTCTTGCAGTCTTATTTTTAGGGGAACGGTTTGTTTCTCCTTTATATTTCTTGCCACAGCTGCACGGGACAGTGTGCTAACATTTTTTTAAGCAAATCACACCAAGCAAGGCAGGAGCGCCACTAGCACGCAAGGGGTTACAGAGAGTGAGAGTAATAGTAAAGAGGAGTGTTTCGGAAAAGGATAAAGAGGAGGACAGTGATCAATGTCAAGGCATCAGAAGATGTCGATAGATATTACATTTGAATATTTGAAGATTATAGCTATCAGGGAAGCAAGTGATAAGAACGGAGTTCTACTAACGGGAGGTGTGAGATAAGAAGCTGTTGTAGTAGAAGAGACTACATTTAGTCGTTTCGACAGTGAAAGAGTGGGACCGAGATATCAACCTAGTAGCACGCTTAAAATTCATGCAGTTTTGGAAGCAATGAAAGTAGCATGTCGGAACAGTAGGCATGAAATTACTTGTAGAAAAGACAAACGGGGAGCTACAACACGTCTGTGAGATAGTGACTGTAGTCGGGATGCCAGATCAGGACCAATCACGTTGCATATCCGTTTCTGGATTTTGTTGAGTACCTTGAGACAAACAGCGAGTGCACCAGGCCATATATGGCACCAGTATTCTATGCAAGGACGACTGATTGATTTATAGATTTGTATATCTGAAGGATGGACTCAGGCGGGAAAAACTTTCTGACACACGATTAAGGACTGTGTGTAACTGAAACTGAGATATCCGAAAAACGTCATATCACGTGGAATTAGAACCATCTACCCCGGTGGACTAAATAAAGAGTTCGATTCAAAAACTCCAACCTTTATCACCTGAAGATGGCCGGAGCGTACAACGACCGAAACGTCGTTAATATAACAATAAAAATGAGGACAACAGTCCGAACGATATAAATAGTGTAAATAGAGGGAACATTGTTTTTTTTTTTTTAATATAATATCTGATACTAATTAGATTGATCAACTCGTAAAATTTGGATAGTAAGTTTAGGATTTCAGGGAAGTATCCACGCAGGAGTCTGTTCTGAGTGGAACATACTCTTTACCAATAGTAAATGTAGGAAATGAGGGTGATTAAATTAAAAGATACCTGCATATCACTTGAAGCAGATATTTATGCTTAGTAGATATGCTTATTAATACATAGATATTTTTTTTTAATTCCTATATAGATTAGGTATTCCCAGCTGAATTTTCATGTAAAATAACGCCTATAAATTGTTATAGACAGTTGTGACATCCTACCTGTTTCCGCGAAATGATTCTTAAAATTACAAATTCTTAGCGAACCAGTTGTTGGATTATCCAAAAAATAATCTTATATATTAGTAGCCGATATATAATAGCTACAAATTAATACCATTGTTGTAAGTTCTGCGGCGGTTGAAAAAGAGTTTTCTCCCATGAATATAAGTTATTTTGACAAAAGAAATCGTGTTGATGTTAAAAATGTGGCAAGTCTTCTAGTCATAAATTTGATAGGTCTTTCATTGGATCTTTGGAATTGCAGTGATTCAGCTCGAATCTAGCTAAAATCATAACACAATTGATGACAGTAGATTAAAAATGCATTATATTCTGAGCAGAAATATGATGAGAACAGAATTTCGGTCTTGAAATATCTTAATAAATTAGAGTTTTCTATTAAATTATCGCAATCGTTTAATTCTTTTTGATACTATAAAGTGATTTATTTCTATTCTGTAGAAGTAGAATATTCTCCTAAAGATTACATGCCTTTAAAGATTAAGTTCTTAGAAATTTTGGATGCCATTATTGGTTATAGGTGTGAATCGGTAGCTAAAACATTATCAAACAAAACCATTTTTATTAACTCTAAGAAAATTTCATAAAAAAAACAAAACATGTTTTTGGCAGCATTTTAATTATACATTATATTCTGTCCGCCTTTCTTTACAAATTAGTTACCTAATTGATATGTCCGGAAAGGGATATATTTGACCGAAGTAGCTAAGTGGATTTGTTTACTGTAACGAAGCAGTACACGGTAGCAGTAATCGACCGATACTCGTCGTAGTCGCAGGTAATAAGTGTAGACCAATAGGATAACCAATGGCGTAGTCCAAAGGGCGTCGTCATAGACTTAAAATCTGTCCTACCTACACGTCCGTCTGTATTTATAACGGACACCAGTCAATCATATTCCAGTGAGGGGGAACACAGGTGTGTGCATATTCCATTATATCACTAATATTGGAAGATAACGAAAATAAATTCTCAACTCAGTACATGTTCATTTAAAGTACTGTATTTGCTAGCCAACTGTACGCGGATTTTTTCAAAAATATTCCCAAAATTACCCTGCTTACCAATAGAGCAATATTACGTATGGCAAGGACATGGTGACCACGAAAACTGAGGTTCACCAGGATTCAGTGCATGCAGTGAGCTTGTCTCTGAAACTAGAACTCCTGGAAGAGAACAAACTTGATATCAATAAAAAAATATCCCCGAAAACTTGATCCTGGAAAAATAAATTTATGAAATTGCATAATATTTTGTTTTGTAGAAATACCAGATTTTACAGAAATATTTGCTTCCATTAGTATATTGCTACTTGCTTTGTCTGAGTTTTTGTTGATATACAGGTATTGGAATTTGTTTTTCTGCATGTATGTCATTTCATTTACCAATAAATACCATATTTCTGTTTTTGATTATTACCATGTGTACCAATGTTCATTCATACCAGTAGATTTCTTTGTAGATATTATGAATTTACTCTATGTGCTGATGTTGCTCCCTGACAAACAACTAAACAATTTAGCAAAAAATGCCCTGGTAATTAAAACTTTCTTCACTTCTACTTGAAAAAATACCAGTAGTATAATTTGTGTTAATACTGTTGTTGTGGATTCCGAGATGAATTCGGTCTCCAAGGAATGACAAATGCAATAATTAAATATAAGAAATAAAATGTATTTACACAATCATACAAAGAGTAATATTGTTAGTAAGTCCAGGAACGTGGTTAGTAGCAAATACAGATAGATATATACAGTCTCGAAGTAGGACTTCCTTAGAGTCTACGTGCTTGTAACTGACTTCTACAAGAGGTTACCTCACACTATTTCCGTTCGGATATTCTCTCTCTCCGTATATCCTCTCACTATCCGACTACCGACTGTCATCTGGCTACTCTCACTGACTGTAACTCTGGGTAGAGTCCACTTATATGAAAAAGGGGTGGTCCCCATAACAACTGTGAGTTAGTGAGAATGTAACATAGAGGTAGGATTATAATTTTCAGTTTTTTGGGTTGTAATCTGTGCATTTTCCCCCAGATATTCCATGCCAAAATCTGGGAGCGTCTACTGAGTGGGTGGGGCAATAAGTCCACAAATAAAGTAGTTTGTGCACCCTATCTGAATGAATTGTAAAGTACAGCTGCAACAGTACACCTCATCATGGCATTGATTGTTTGTTTGTTTGTTTGGGTTTTATGGCATATCAACCACTGTGAGTTATTTAATGCCAAATCCAGTTTATATGAAATTTAAATGCCTATTTTGTATGGAATAAAAAACGTATAGCTGGCAACATTTTTTCAAAAAAACAAAACAAAAAAAAACGCATAGCTGGCAACATTCTTTTACAAAAAATACGTATAGCTGGCAACATTACTTTCTCTTACAAAAAAAAACGTATAGCTGGCAACATTACTTTCTCTTACAAAAAACGTATAGCTGGCAACATTATTGTTTCGAAAACTTAGAGCTAGCAACATTATTTTTCTGAAAACTTTATCTGAGACCTTGCTGTTCGATGCAGTTTATCGCCGTACCCAGGGCGCGGATGTAGTTTACCGTCATACCCAGGACGCGGATGTAGTTTACCGTCATACCCAGGACGCGGATGTAGTTTACCGTCATACCCAGGACGCGGATGTAGTTTACCGTCATACCCAGGACGTATCATGGCATTGAGTGGCATCATAATGTCACTGTTGATATTACTACTTGTTACCATAAGTTCTATGCTAACAGTATTTTCTTTTGCATTTCTTGCTTGTGGAATTCACAGTCGATTTGCCCCTTTCTTGTCAACTACGATCTTCAAAAATTTACAGGCGATCTCTATAGCCGTCATCTCTCTTATTGAATTTTAATTTTTTATTGTCTTCTCAGTTGCTTTTTACTTTCTGTAACACCTTCCATCTTAGAGGCTTTTACCTCTTAGCTTTGGGATAAAATGATTAAAAAAGGTGGGAGAATATTAATTTAGCGTTCAGCCCGGTCTGGTCATATGCTTCAATGGATGAACTGGTTAACACTTCATAGACTTGACGGTCAAGATCCCATTAAAAAAAAAATGGCAGTACAGTAGACCCGATATTATACAATTGCTGATAGGATAGCACCCTTAGGATTTACGCTACGATCCTTTGATCCTTGTAATACTTGGTGGGTAAATTCCAGCCTAGAGAAACTATTCCTCGGTCCAAGTCATATTAATAAATGGCAACACAGTAGGACCGACATTATACACCTGTCGATAGTATATCCTCCTTAAGAATTACTCTAAAGTGTGGATTCTTGAAGATGATGCGGATAACACCAGTCCAGAAAATTTGTTTTCAGCAGAGAAAGACAGTCAATTCAGGAATTAAAAATATAGGCATACTACTGGAATTTGATCCGGGTAATCTATCTAGAAATAAGGAACAGCAGAACTTATACTTGAGTCAGAATCATGAAACTGAAGCATTATAATTCTGATTTTCTGAATAAAAAAATGTTTTGTCACTAGCATGTCATAGTAGCTGGCGGATAAATAAATGGATGTGTAAACATTTACGCAAAACATATATTTTTATATTGTCTATAATTATATTATCCTTAGGACATAATGGCATCAGATAGCATTTACACCAACTGCTAAACACGCCAATCTGTTTGTGAAAATGATCATGCTTGATAGAACTGTAAATAGACATCGATATTTTATTTAGTCTTGATATCTAGCAAATATTCATTTTCTTTTTAAATGACATTCCTTTCCACGGCGTAGGCAGTCATATTTGTACGCATCTCTCTTTGTTTTAGCAATTTTCATTACGGCGATGGGAAAATGACTGAAATTGAGATGCCATGTCAGGATCAGTAACATTGCAGACTTTTCTTTGAATTTTATCAAGGATGTCTAATTATATGGTAGGAACAACATACCAGATGTGACAACATTATTCGAAACTTGGACAAATAATAAACCGGTATACATGTAGGATAAATTCGAGTGAAAAGTATTGTCTACCAAGACACACAGAGCCATGTTTTCTAGCATCAGATCTAGCAATTTATTTACGATCGTAAAATGACGGTTTGGAAAACATCTGGAATATAAATAAAACTTGACAAAAAATTAAAATGGTGAGACAACGGTTTTATTCATTTGAAAAATAATTCTTGAACAGCCTTGTCAGATACAGAATCGGATACTGATGTCATTCATAGCGTCCAAATCTTTGCGAAATGTCTCAGTTATCGTCTAAATACGACTGTTTTCTCAGATCAAGGATTAAGCATGGCTTCATGAGAATTAATCTTTTAAGTCTAAAAGAAGCCAATCTTTTATCAGATCCGATAGACTGCCACTACACAGTCCGAAACACAGTGTTTTACCAAATAAAAAACAAATCCATATCGCGGAAACTTACAATACCAAATAAAAAGAAATGATTACATGCAAGTAGAAGGAAAAATATTGAAATAATAAAGATTCCAGCTTTCCATACTATCATGAGGAATGTAAATTGTTAGAAAGAAAACCTGCATTAGTACTAGAAAGACGGATAACTGTTAATGGTGTTGAGTAATTTATTTTTTTGAAAAGTTTTTTTAAGAAGAAACTATTGTAAATTTAATCCGACAGTAAGGCTAGCATTTTCCCGAGTCTCTGAAGCAGACGTGAATCACATGAGAGTCTGCTTGTTTGTATGTTTCCTTCCTTTTCTCACTTTCATGTTTCTTTCCTTCACCGTTTTCTTCTTTCTTTCTTTCCTTCCTTCCACCTTTCTTTCATTGTTTGTTTCCTTTTTTGATTGTTTCCTTCCTTACGTCCTTGTTTCCGTCCGCCCTTCTTTCCTTTCTTCCTTCCGTGTTTGTTTGTTTGTTTGTTTGTTTCCTTCTTTCCTTCATTCTTTCCTTCTTTTCTTGTTTCATTCATTCCTTGTTTACTTCTTCGTTTCCTTCCTACCTTGTTTCTTTCCTTCCTTCATTCTTTCTATCATTTCTTGTTTCCTTCATTCTTGTTTCCTTCCTTCCATCCTTCTTTCATTGTTTGTTTCCTTTTTTGATTGTTTCCTTCCTTACGTCCTTGTTTCCGTCCGCCCTTCTTTCCTTTCTTCCTTCCGTGTTTGTTTGTTTGTTTGTTTCCTTCTTTCCTTCATTTTTTCCTTCTTTTCTTGTTTCATTCATTCCTTGTTTACTTCTTCGTTTCCTTCCTTCCTTGTTTCTTTCCTTCCTTCATTCTTTCTATCATTTCTTGTTTCCTTCATTCTTGTTTCCTTCCTTCCATCCTTCTTTCATTGTTTGTTTCCTTTTTTGATTGTTTCCTTCCTTACGTCCTTGTTTCCGTCCGCACTTCTTTCCTTGCTTCCTTCCGTTTGTTTGTTTGTTTGTTTCTTTCTTTCCAGATTTACTTCTGTGTTTGTTTCCTTCCTTCCTTCCCTCCTTCCTTCCTTCCTTCCTTCCTGCCTTCCTTCCTTGTTTCGTTGTTTCCTTCCTTCCTCCTTCCTTGTCTGTTTCCTTCCTTCCTTCCTTCCGTCATTCCTTCTTTCCTTACTTCCTTCCTTGTTTGTTTGTTTGTTTCCTTCCTTCATTCATTCTTTCCTTCCTTTCTTGTTTCATTCATTCCTTGTTTACTTCTTCGTTTCCTTCATTCATTGTTTCTTTCCTTCCTTCATTCTTTCCTTCATTTCTTGTTTCCTTCATTCCTTGTTTCCTTCCTTGTTTTCTTCCTTCCTTTTTCCTTCCATTATTGTTTCTAGTTTCCTCTTTTCCTTAATTGTTTCCAGACTTCCTTCTGTGTTTGTTTACTTTGTTCCTTCGTTCCTTCCTTCTTTCCTTCCTTCCTTTATTCCTTCCTTTCTTCCTTGTTTGTTTCCTTCCTTCATTCCTTCCTTCGTTCCTTCCTTCCTGGTTCCTTTGTTTCCTTCCTTCCTCCTTCCTTCCTTCCTTCCTTGTTTGTTTCCTTCCTTCCGTCATTCCGTCCTTCCTTGCTTCCTTCCTTCCTTCCGTCCTTCCTTCCTTCCGACCTTCCTTCTTTCCTTCCTTCCTTATTTGTTTCCTTCCTTCCTTCCTTGTTTGTTTGTTTCCTTCCTTCCTTCATTCTTTCTTTCCTTTCTTGTTTCATTCATTCCTTGTTTACTTCTTCGTTTCCTTCATTCCTTGTTTCTTTCCTTCCTTCATTCTTTCCTTCATTTCTTGTTTCCTTCCTTCCTTTTTCCTTCCTTTCTTGTTTCTACTTTCCTCCTTTCCTTCATTGTTTCCAGACTTCCTTCTGTGTTTCCTTCCTTCCTTCCTTCCTTGTTTATTTGCTTTCTTACTTTCTCCCATCCTTCCTTGTTTGTTTGTTTCCTTCCTTCCTTCTCTCCTTCCTTCCTTCCTTCCTATCTTCTTTGTTTCCTTCCTCCCTTCTTTCCTTGTTTGTTTGTGTGTTTCCTTCCTTCCTTCCTTCCTTGTTTGTTTCCTTCCTTCCTTCCTTGTTTGTTTCCTTCCTTGTTTGTTTCCTTCCTTCCTTCCTTCCTTGTTTTTTTCCTTCCTTCCCTCCGTCCTTCCTTCCTTCCTTCCTTCCTTCCTTCCTTCCTTCCATTATTCCTTGTATGTTTACTTGTTTGTTTTATTCCTTCATTTTTTCCGCTCGTGTTTCCTTGTTTTTTTTTTTTTTTTCATTCATTCCTTGTTTGTTTCCTTACTTACAAAAAGCGTCTCTTATGTATTAGGTTGGTGCAAAAATAATTTCGTTTTCTCACAGATGTTAATCTGTGAGAAAACGACATTATTTTTGCACCAACTTAATATATATATATATATATATATATATATATATATATATATATATATATATATATATATATTCATTTTATCGAAAGGAATAGTCCATTATTTACGAGATAGTGGCAGGCTGTGACGTACAGTCTAACTAAGGGACTAAGGAGCAAATAGACTTATTATATGACAACAATAATTTGAATACTTTGAAAAAAAATGTTTTTTTTGCATTTTTTCTTTTGCTAATATTGGCAACAGACGAATGACACTGCAGTTCGAGCACGAAGCCATTAAGGTATCAATTTTCGCTCTGCATGTCATGAGAAAAAAACAGGTCCAGTCGAGATACGAGCGAGGAGTAGAATGGCCGGTTTCTCAATATTTCATTTTTCATACAGCTTCCGACAACCTGACATCTGCTGGCCGAGAAGTGAGCTCGTTAGGCAGACTAGCACGCCAAGCAACACGCTACAGCGACTGTAAATAATTAAATATGAGAATATTATGTAACCAAAAGACTCTGTAACTAGATGGCATTAGGAGTGTTTAGTCTTTAACCTCTTTCAAAAAGATCCATTTAGACTATATTGCAGTAGCTGTCATATCAATGTGCTTGTCACTGGATGAGCTTGAAAGCCATTCCCAGTATTATCGTTAGATGGCATTAGAAGCGTTTAGCTTGAATTTTTCTTATTATTTCTTTCAGGACGTAGGCAATAACTTGCCACCGTTTCCTTTTTTCATGATCTAATTAAATTTTACCCTTTACCATCGCCTTTTTCCTTGTTCGGCTGCTCATTCGGAAAGGTCCGTTAAGTATGATATTCTCTATTGGCTCAGCTTCTCTTATCTTCAATATTCCCTGTGAGAGTTTCTCCAAGGCCGCTTTTCCTATTCCTATTTTTTTAAGTAAACGTTTCCTACTTTGTCCAATTTTTCTTCAAATTTCCCCGTCGTTAATATTAGGTTGGTGCAAAAATAATGTCGTTTTCTCACATATGTTACTATCTGAGAAAACGACATTATTTTTGCACCGACCTAATACCTTCTCTCAATATTTGTTGTTGTTGATATTTCAGCTCAAGAAAGGATATAAAGCCACTAAGACTGAAATGGTTAGTGAGAGTGAAAGAAACAAAGGAAGAGTTATTGAAAAGAAAAGGCGGTAAAAAAAAAAAAAAAAAAAAAAAAAAAACAGCATTCAAGGATACGAAAAAGGATGATAGTCTTTGCATTTAAATTTTTGATGATTGCAGTGGACAGGAAAGCAAAATGTCGTAAAAGAGTTTCACAGGCGAGAAGTGCGAGTAAAGAAACCGTAAGCAATTTCTAAAGTATAAACGAGGAGATCTAGCTGCCAATCTTGAGCGACGTTTAAGTTCATAAAATCGACATTCGAAAAAGTAAATTACAACGGAACAATTACCATGAAAATATTTATAGGCATTTCAATTGCAAAATGATGAGACCTAATTGCCAATCAAGTACAGCACTTAAATTCATAAAGGCATGGCGAAACTATATTACAGCGATGGGAAAGTTGATTAAAGGTGAGATGAACCTGACATTGCAGATCCTTTTGGGATTTTGTCAATAATCTCTATGTTCTATGCTAACAGTTTATTTTCTCATACTTCTTGCTTGTAGAACTCTCTTTCACCTTTTAGCGTCCCAGTCAATTTTAAACCTTAAAAGATTAAATGTAATGTCAATCATTATCTTCTCTTTTTAATTCTTGTTCTTTTATTGTTATCTCTCCGTAATTGTATTTTATCTTCTTTCTTTTTTTTTACATACTATCTAACACTTAGCAACTCCTTTACGTCCAGAAAGGTCAAACCATATGTGACAACAATTCCCTATGCACAGCCAAATATTAGACAGACAAATCCGGTGAGAAAAATTGTCTAGCACGACAAAGTGAACCAAATTTCCTGGCAGCAGACAAAGAAATTGGGTTAATATAATCCTTTCAAATCATACCAGTAAAATAACGTGTACAGTCACATCATGTGGAAGTTAAGCAACTGACGGTGACCTCTTGGGAATACCAATTGCTGTAAGCTTCGATGTGCGGGTGGTGTAACAGATAATGACTCGGAATTGTTAATCTGAGGGCCGAGTTCGAATTTCAGTTGTGATCGTTATATTCCCTAACGAATAAAATACAACTTGTCTTTCATTTTTTTTTTTAAATTATCAATATTTATCTGCTGTCTTCTTAACTCGCGTTTCTTATTGTTCTCTCTCCGTAATAATGTTTCCTTTTACTAATAATCTCTCGCACTACTTGCAATCTTAGGGGTTTTATTGCCTTGCTTGGCGGTGAAATGATAAAAAAAAATAAGTTCAACTTTGAGTGAGTTCAGAGATAAGCTTAAAAAGTCAGAACCCCGGCAACCAATGAACTTCAGCGTTGAAGAGGGATGTTATATATTTAGAACCGCTTTCATCATATATTTCTGAAAACAGATTTAAAAAGAATATATATATATATATATATATATATATATATATATATATATATATATATATATATATATATATATATTTGATAGCAGTTTTCATTTTAACAACGTCATACACAGTCTTTTGCAACTTTTGATCTACGCTACACGAGGCCTTATTCCTTCATTTTATTGCGTTACATATTTCAGAAAAGCCTTCCCTTTTTCGGTTAGAGATGGCGATCCGTTTGCATAGGTACCAGCAGGATTTTCCCAAGTTTAAGCACATCATACAATCTCTTTGCATATCAAAGACATATTTTCACCACAGGTAGTTCCTGGTATTTCTTTACGACAAAGCTGTTCCATAATCATTATTTTTTTGTTTTTTTTATTTTCAAAAAATGCCGGAAAGACGGCCTTTCCACCATTATCACACGATTCATCAGACTCAAGTCTGTAAAATCCGTCATCCAAGACATTTTTTTGTGTCATAATCTCAGTATCTTCATAGAGATCTGTAATACGCCTTTGCAATCCTATCTGATAACGTGGTTTTGTTAAATTAATTTTAGTAGAATTGCTGTGCAAGCAAGTGGAGATAAAAATGCAGCAGTTGGGTGTGTTTCTTTTTTTAATCAATTCACAGCGAGGAAGGCAATAAAGCTGCTAAGACGTAAAGGAGTTGCTGAGTGTTAGATAGTATGTAAAAAAAAAAAAGAAGATAAAATACAATTACGGAGAGATAACAATAAAAGAACAAGAATTAAAAAGAGAAGATAACGATTGACATTACATTTAATCTTTTAAGGTTTAAAATTGACTGGGACGCTAAAAGGTGGAAGAGAGTTCTACAAGCAAGAAGTATGAGAAAATAAACTGTTAGCATAGAACATACGGTTATATCTAACTATTTCATCTGTAAAAGGATATGATCTTCTCGTTAATCTAGTACTGTGCTTAAATTCATTAAGTCTAGGTACATGAAAAGAAGAAAAAACAGTGTCAAAATGACTCTTTTCCTTTTTAAACCACCGTTAGCGTTATTTGTTTTAGAAAATCATTTTTAGAATTTTAATAAAGCCGAAACATATGAAACTCTATTTGAAGATTCTCAGTTTTCGCCAGAATTGGTAGCAACGAATTAAAACTCTATTCTTGTAAACAAACAATCAAATGAATAAATAATATTTCTTCAGAAAAGAAAAATCCAGATTCTTGCAAGCTAAAAAAAAAAAATCCAGATTCTTGCAAGCTATTTTAATGAATTTATGTAGCGAGAGCAAATGAAATAAGTGTCTGGAAAATATATTTTGTTTCCTAAATTTATAATTACATTTACTTGTTTATGCGTTTATTTCAATTTGCTTGTTTGCTTGTTCACAGAAGATTTTATGAAATTAAGAAAAAAATTGTGTTCGCAGTTATTATTTTTTTATAATGTAGCTAAATAATAAATACTGCATTGTAAGTGTTTCATATATTTTTATATACTTGTAAATATAAGATTATTCTTGTTGAATCAAGTTTTATATTATTTGGGTTTTATTAAAATTCTAAAAATAGCTTTTTAAAGACCCCCCCCCCACCGCCAATACCAAGGGAATATACTGTAATAACGGGGCCAAGAGAAAAATCATTCTTTTGAAATACCACTTTTATTTTGGTGGTTGATTTTGTTTAGGGGCATATCAACAACTATAGGGTATTTAATGCCGAAATCTAAATATTTTGAAAGCAATTGCATACCTTCAATCATGGCGATTTAGTTCATCGTTTTCTACTTTCAGGAAAAACAAGTTTTTTTAGATATATATTTAGTAGAAGATAAAATGCATTGTTGATAATTATTTTTAATAAATTGCTGGGAATTTTACTATAAATATGTATTTTTATACTTTTTAGTGTTTTATTGATAGACATTTTGGTATAAAATGTATTGTTGATTATTTTACAATAAAATATATATTACTGTCATTAATTTTCAATATATATATATATATATATATATATATATATATATATATATATATATATATATGGCGACAGAGACAGAGAGACAGAGACAGACAGAGACAGACAGACAGACAGATCGAGTACGGATACGAACATTGATCGGTTATCTCAATCTGTAAAGTGAACATATTTATAAAAGTGAACATAGAAGTCAACACTTAGAGCTCGTGACCTGACGATTGCGTCTAGCATGAAACAGACTGTCGCCTCTAAGTGTTGACTTCTATGTTCACTTCTATATTTACACATTCTCCGATATTGAGCACTTTATTCCATAAATATGCCACATGTTAAGACTATATTTCTTCATATATATATATATATATATACATATATATATATATATATATATATATATATATATATATATATATATATATATATATATATATGTGTGTGTGTGTGTGTGTGAAAATATATAGAAAATAGGAAAGAACTGGTTAGGTAAATAATCCAAAGTTCTTTAGTATTTTTGTTATTATTTTAAAAAAAAATAGTGCTCGATAAAAAAGTAGAGCATAAACATAATTATTTATTTAAAAATTATGATTGCAACACGCTACATAAGAGTTATCAGAACTCTTATATAGCGTGTTGGAATCATATTTATAAATAAATAATTATATTCGACGTATGAGCGTCAAGCAGACCAGTTTCCAGGAAACCGACATGAGATTTGATTATAGTGGTGAAGGCCTCGTGCAGGACCATCCACACTTTTTGGAGGGACGAAGGTTCCCAAACGATCCTCCGCAGGTTTTGAATTCAGAGTTGTCCTCCTCCTAGACCAGTTGCCATCCAAGGCTATAGAACCCAGTCTGTCCTGCTATTTTACCCATAGCTGGAGGGAGATGAAGAGGATTCATACCTTTCCCAAAGGTATTAGCACGTAAGTGAATGTAATGGATTCGACTGGAATTCGAACTCGGCTCTCCGATTCCTCAACCCAAGCCAATATCCATTACTCCACCGTAGTGTGCGTGCGTGTAATGGGTTAGGATAAAGAACAAGTTGGAAACAGATGGAAAAGCAAAGTCACGCAGATTAATGGTATGTTGCTTTTAGTTATATTGTTATTGGTAAGAAATAGCTGAACACAACTTACCACCACAAATCTGCGTCTCTTTGCTTTTTATCATTTATTTATCGTTTCTATCTTGATCTCCGATGAAGCTATAATAAAGTGATACATGTTAGATTGAGAAGTGTTTCCTACTTGTTTTATATCCTATCACATCACACCCACACATCCACACACGTATCTATCTATCTATCTATCTATCTATATATATATATATATATATATATATATATATATATATATATATAGCTATGATTATTACACTTTACAGATAGAGATAACCTGTAAGGATTTTCAAATGGATCAAGGTAATAGGAAAAAACAATTTGATCTCTCTTTGTAGATCAGTTTTAATATTTTATATTATTAGGATTCACTTGGATAATATACTAACGGATCATTACCTATATATATATATATATATATATATATATATATATATATATATATATAGAGAGAGAGAGAGAGAGAGAGAGAGAGAGAGAGAGGAGGGAGAGAGATGGCACAAACTTATGTATTAAAAACAGGTTTAAATATCTACATAACTATGATATAAATATATTGTTGGTAATTTAATTATCAAAATGTATTGCTGCTACATTTACTATAAAAAATATTTTAATTTTTTTTTGGAAGTTTACTATTTACCAATAGTTGTGACCCTAATAGGTGCTACCACACCGGGTCAGGATGGACCTGGAAACAAGAGCAATAAAGAGTTGGTTCCACGCTCCTCAAAATCGCCAATATTTCGATTAGAAGCTGTGTTACAGGATACAATTTATCGTCATACCCTGTACTCTTTTGAGAACGTACTGACCTGTTAATTAGTATCAGTCCTCCTATATACCAATAAATGTTTGGCAATCTTCTTACAGATGAGGAAGAGACTTGAAGGAAGACAAATGAGTTTCTAGAGGAGGATGCTGGGAATACCATGAATCGAACATATGATCAACGACGTAGTTCCGGAGACAATGTCATCAAAAAGGACACTTACGTTTAACATTAGGAAAAGACAGTCGTAAATTCTGGGAAACATAATGAGGAAAGCGGGCTTGGAAAATTTGATGCGCACAGGACAACCTGAATGTAAGAGGGCCAGAGGGAAACATGGCGGGCTTGAGTGAAGGGATTGTAGAGCTGGGTTTAGAAGCGAAGGCAAAAAGATGAAAATAGCTACAAAGGACTGGAAATTGTCGAGAGGCATGATCGCCAAAGAAGAAGAAGAAGAGGAGGAGGAAGAAGAAGAGGAAGAAGCGGAGGAAGAAGAAGAAGAAAAAGAAGAAGAAGAAGAAGAAGAAAAGATGAAGAAGAAGAAGAAGAAGAAGAAGGGGAGGAGGAAGAAGAAGAAGAGGAAGAAGAAGAGGAAGAGGAAGAAGAAGAGTAAAGAAAAAGAAGAAAAAGAAGTAGAAGAGGAAGAAGAAGAAGAAGAAGAAGAAGAGGAATAATAATAATAATAATAATAATAATAATAATAATAATAATAAGTTAACTGAATTTGATAAATAATTGCTGTTACTTTATATCTTCTGATTTATGCCAGCGACCTTTGCGCATTTGGGATTTGACTTTTCTCATAATTTGTTTAATAGAAATTACTTATATTAGGTTGGTGCAAAAATAATGACGTAATAATGTCGTTTTTTGACGTATTTTTTAACGTCACAAAACGACATTATTACGTCATTATTTTTGCACCAAGCTAATATCTTCCTTATCTTTACATGTGATAAGAAAATTATCCATTTGAGTGCAGTAAGCAAAATTTTCCTCCACAAACACGTGAATGAACGGCATGGGACGAACAGTTTTTAGCAACATTACACTCATATAACATTCACTTCAAATAATACAGCTAGAATCATATTAAAAAGAAGTAAGACTTTCATTTTCGGAAGACGTTCTTTTATTGATTCATACGTCTTACCAACCCTTTGCAGTTTATTCAAAGCCAGGAAACATTTTTAGATTGGAATATTTTTTTTAGATAATATTTTAATTGCGCAAGAATTACTAATTAACCCATAGTTAAGGGAGAAGACGTGTATTCATACTTTTCTCAACTGTATTTGAGCACAATGAATACAACGAGAATTGGAACTTGTCTCTGCGTTTAACAGTTCCAAGTCATTTCCATTGAAAATAATATCAATTAATTCCTTAGAAAAACTTATAGCGAAGCTTTTTAGATGAAAGTGATTTGATTGATTAATATGTATTTTACGGTTTATCAACCCCTTACAGGTTATTTAAGGCTAGAAAGTATATATAAATTGTAGAAAAATTTTATCATAATAGTTTAGTAATACAAGTTTTAATAATTAACCCATAGCTGGGGGAAAGAAGAGATAGATTCATACCTTTCCCAAGTGTTTTGCACCTAACGGAATATAACGAACCCAACTGGAATTGGAACTCGGCTCTCCGTTTAACATTATCCATTAAACCGCCCGCACATTCAAGCTAACAGCACCTGGTATACCTAAGCTGTCGTCCACTTTTGTAGTGATCGGACTCCACGTTGCTTAACTTGGTTGATCGTACGAAAACCGGTGTTTCATCGTGATGAGCTCGTAAGCCCCAAGAAAGAGCAGTAAATACTCTCTTCGACACACGAGGGTATCACATCAAAAAACGATAGAAAAAGTGCAGGTGATACTGCACGAAATGCTCTGCTCGAGTTCATTAATCACTCTGATTATTCCAACCTCTTCATTTTACCATGCACTTAGCATCAATCACGACGACGTCGGTCAGTCAGCGTTCAATAATCTTTGCGCAAAGAAGACATGATATCAGACCTGTACAATTAAGAAAATATGAAGGACTACATTGATCGTAGAAAATTGGCCGCAAGGCTTAAAAAATAAAAATTTCAGAGCATATTACTGCACATGCGTGAGATGAATTAAATAGGGGGTGGGTGATAAACATCGCCACATTTTAAGCTGTCACATGTGTGTTGCAAATAAACTTAGACATGTGGCAATGCTGTCTTCATCCGATTGTAAGGCATTAGCTCGATAATGATGCCAGAGCTGCTAATGGCTTACTATTATGTTTGCGGTATTTCGGACGATATATATGGAAGGTACTTCTGTCGCAATCTGTGTGCGTGTATATATATATATATATATATATATATATATATATATATATATATATATATATATATATATATTATTATTATTATTATTATTATTATTATTATTAATAGAAATCTTATAAGTTTAAGAAACTATACTCGCTCGAAAAACCTTTGGTGTCTTGATTTGCAAATAAGCAAACCAATACCAAAGGGGAAAAAATGGTATATAAAAAAGAAAGAACCAAGAACATGTACGTTAGCCAGAAATAATCATCCAGCATGCAAGTCCAAGGCCCAAAGAAAGAAAAAAACCCAATGCTAGTACCTAAAATAACTAAAAAAAAAATGATCAGTATAATGAGTAGAGCAAACCTTTTAAACCTAGAGAGCCAGACAAAGCTACCAAGGTTTCACCTAAGCGGATCGTCAGGGAACCCGGCCTTCCCTGGCGATCCGCTGAGGTGAAACCTTGGTAGGTTTGTCTGTCCCTTTAGGTCTAACTATATATATATATATATATATATATATATATATATATATATATATGTGTGTGTGTGTGTGTGTGTGTGTATGTGTATGTATGTGTGTATGTATGTATTTAGGCAGCCAATTCTCTTTTTTAAGCATGTCTGACTGAATAAATTTCAGACATCTCTACTGATTTTTAACAAAATCCGTTCATACTCACGAATAACCTTTCGTGTACTGATGTTAGATTAAAGGATGCGAGAAATGTGCTATAGCTTTTTAAATTTCTTTTATTTTAATTTCCCAAGTACAACTTTGTATAGATGCTTATAATGATGAACAACATATAGTTTTGCACGATCAACTTGCACCCGTGAAGATGATCGTGGAAAAAGATCGAAAGTTCTCGGAAAATTAAAATAAAAGATATTTAAACAGCTATAGCACATTTCTCCCGTCCTTTAACATCAATACACGGAAGGTTATTCGTGAATATGAACGGATTTTGTTAAAAATGAGCAGACATAATGTCTGTAATTTATGAAAGAAAAAATACCAGCAATAGGTTTTTGTAAAATAGAAAGAATTAATCAAGGTCCCAAGAAAGTTAAATTTTGTAAGTAAATGACACAAGGATGGCAATTATAAAGTGATCTGATTCAAAGAAGTTTGCCTTCGTAGTAGTATTAACAGTTCCATGGGAGGAGAACAGTAGGGAGGTGCAAGAAAGAACAAAACTATAAATCTCTGCAATCAGACTGCGTGGATAAAGGGGTGGGCATGAAATGTGCTACCTATTGAAGGTGGGTGTCGTGGATTACTTGGACAGTCAATCGTTTCCTTCCTTTTGAAGGTGGGCATCATTGGTCGGTGCTTGGGGAGTGCTTCATATCGTCTCCAGGCCATAGCTAAATAGGCATCGAATTGTATCTGGTCAAGATTTCAAAAACACAATGCTACTTCCGACGGGAAACATATCTATTTACCTTCCATTCGACGTCAAAGATAATGGTCGCCACGAGGGCGCTGTGTTTTGTTTAATAGTGAAAAGAAAACGCTTTTAACACAATATTGAAATCTAACTTGCAGTTACCTAAAAATCACAGAGATTGACACGTCTATAAACACACACACACACACACAAAAATAAAATAAAAAATATCCTGTCCGATGGGAAAGCTGCTGGTGGCGCCAGGGGTAGCAGTATCGACTTGGACACCGAAACTATTTTGCCTCCTTTGATTGGCAGCCGATGATGGCAGGGTATTTCCGGTGCTTATCTATATATATATATATATATATATATATATATATATATATATATATATCATATAATAAAAAATATTAAAAAATTAAAATCTTCAGACATACTGGGTTGTATATTAATAATATTTCGTTCGTTTTTATTATTTCATTTAGATTCCTCGAGTAGTTTCGGCCAACATGGCCATCATCAGGAGAAAAAATCTGCTTGTTAGTAGCAGTGAACTACAGAAATGAATGTCTTGATGGAGAAAATGTACTTTTGTCTATAGTTTTCATTTTTTTTCTTATTTTTTATTTTTTTAACATGAATTTTGGTCAGCCCTTGTGTTGGTCAAACAGTCTCTTTTAAGTTGTTATATGAGGTAAAAGCTGGGTGGATTCATGCTGCTCTGAATTTCCTTGGTCATTTTGACAGTTTTTGGTCCCTGGAAAGGGGATGTGTCTCTGTTAATGTGTTTGTATTATTTGGTTCTTACGGAGTGGGTGAGTATGATGTGTGTAAGCGTGTATATTACTATGGGTGTGTGTTATCATTTGGCTCATTAGGGTGTAAGTGAGTATGCTGTGTGTAAGTTTTTATATTTGTGTGTGTGTGTGTGTATAAGTGTGGGGCCTCAGCACTTCCGTAAGCATGTCTGTTTTGTGTGGGTGAGAAATGTGGATAGGTCCTGATTTGTGGGGTTATATATTAATACTATCGATATTGTTACATTTGTGATTGAGCCCGTCCGGATAGTGTGTTTTTAAACGTTGTATCCACTTATTTTCATGTCCTTCTAAAATCGTTCTAATGTTTTCTGCTCTGAACGTTTCTATTTTCTCAATTATAGTGAATTTAACATGGGTTTTAAAATCGTGATTTTCTAGGCGGAAAATGTTGTTCTACAGGTAATAATCTTTCATAGGGAGTCGACTTAATTCGATTGCAATAATTATAAATTCTGTAGGGAAAGGGCCATTCAGATTTTCCTACATATTGTTTCTGGCATAGTGTGCATTCTAGGAGGTAAATTATGTTATGACATACAGTTAGAATCTTGGTAGATTTTGAAAGTAGATTTAGTGACTGAGCTAGTGAATGAATTCGTGTGTTTAATGTGGTTGCAGCATAAGCTTCGTTTGTTGTTACATGGTTGGAAAAATCCTGTTGTTTTTGTTGTTGGTTTATTACGGATTACCTTGTCCCCTGAAACGTGGTTACTACCTATGATTTCTTTTAGGTTCTTAGGTCAACGATATGCTAGACGGTCGGATATATATATATATATATATATATATATATATATATATATATATATATATATATATATACAAGTATAGGATTGGTGTACACGGAATAAATTACAATAACCAACAAATACTATTCTTAAAAGAGTGCTCAATACAGAGTAGAGCAAATATAATTATTTATTCGAAAAATATAACATAAACATAGCCATTTCTTTCAACACTTCTGGTTTCTTATCAAGTGATGATGTTGAACACCTTCAATTGATAAGACACCACAAATGTCAAAACAAAATGGCTATTTTGTAGTGATTTTATGACATTTTTTTTTTTTTTTAGATTTTTCTTGAAGTAATTTCGGTAGTCTTGAGCAATATTTCTCAACCTTATTCTGGTCGTGACCCCCTTCAATAAATGCGAGTTCTTTATGGCCTCTCAAGCCAACATGTGTTCTTGCATCAGCAATGAATTGATCCACAAACCAGCGTGGCACTGTCATTTGGAGTAGATCAAATAAGTAAATTTTCATATCATTATGCAACTGCTTCAAATGATCAACATACACTGCTAAGTTATCATCAAGCAGCTCGGTGAATATATTTGCGAAGGAAAGAAAAACTGCGCAAACTCCTGTCTCCAATCCAATTCAATCAGAACAGCTTTAATTCCCCGTTAAATGCATTAATTGTATCTTTGCAGAAAAAAAAAACAGGGTGGAGTTATTTCCTTGGGGTTTTTGTTCAGGTCATTTAGCTTTTCAAAATTGAAAGTTGGTGAAAACGATACATTAATTTAAACTTTAAATTATGAGTTTCAAATTTTAAGAAACTGAAAATTAAAAACGGCCATTTTGCATAGATCAGATGAAAAAATTACAATAAATAAATATTTATGTTAACAAAATGGTTTAGATTAATTCAATATTTAACGTAATAATACATTTAATATGTTATTTTAAATTATAATTATTAATTACAAAATACTCCATATATATGTTTTGTGGGTCCTAAATTTTCTGTGCACTCCCTTTCAAATTTGGCCTTGTGGCTCCTGAAAATATCTCATGATCACCACGTAATTTTAACTGTTTTAATCATTATCAAGTATATCAGTTTTGATAAATTTACCCGACAAGTTCGGTCTGACGACTTTTTTTATTGTATTTTTCAAATTTTCTCTGTTTGGTTGTATAAATTGACCGTCTGGGTCAGAAATGTATATGACATTTCTAATGTTTTTGTTTTGTTTGTTTTTTGTTTTCAATTGTGTTCAAAAACCTTCGATCATGTCAGTCATTATCAAGAACTGGGTAATGTCAGTATGATAGAAAAAACACTTGTTGATTCGGTTTACAGATGGTGTGGCCTAACAAATCTAGTTACTCATTCACTGACGTCCTTTACGAGACAAATTGGTTACCTTTCTTCCATTTACAAGACAGGACTCGGGCGCCTCGGCGTGGTGTAATGGTTAGCTAGATGGTCTTGCTAAAGCTGTTACAACTGAATCGTGAGTTCGATCCTCACTGGGTGCCCCATACTTTCGGTCTTGTGCCACATCTAAGCTACGCTTCGAAAATCGCTACATATGGTCCGGTGCTCCTGCTATATATTTAGGGGATCCTTGGGTACCTCGAGGTGGTGTAATTGTTAGCAAACTTGTCTTGCTAAAACAATTACGACTGAGTAGTGAGTTCGATCCTCACTGGGTGCCCCATACTTTCGGCCATGTGCCGCATCTAAGCCTCGCTTAGAAAATGAATACAAGACCTGACTCGAAGTGTACCAATCTGTATCTTGAGTTATTTGTTGATCTTTCCATGTGCCACTCCAAAAACGACGATGGCCATTTCTTATCTCACGCAATTCTTAAGAAAGTTACTTTATCTTTGCCTTTGGGAAAAGCAAAGTCGCCACACCTTTAACGATCCTTGAAAATAGTTGTAGATTTTAAAATGTATCGTCAGGTTTGTGACCCGCAGTCTTCCTCTGGCGCTTTTCTTCCTTCCCTTGTCTTGTGAGTGTCTATTTCTCCAAGCACTCCTTCCTCATTGTATTGTATCCAATAAATTTCACCTGTCTCTTTCTAATTCTGTGTATGCGGCCTTTTTATTCCCATTTTCACTGAGACTTCTTTCTTCTTTCCTTACGCTCCCCTTTCAGGCGATTCTCAGCATCCTTCTGTAGAACCACATTTCTGTTACTTCCAGTTTTCATTGTCCAGTATTCAATGTTATTCTGGAGGATTCATATGAGATAACAATTCAGCACTCTTTTCTTAGTTTCTAATTAAACTTTTCCTATTTCTTAGTATTATGCTTAGCTTTTGAAATGCTCATTTTTCTACTCAGTATTAAATTATAATACATACATTGTGGAACGAGGTGAAGAAGGCTTAGTAAAGGGAGAAACTTTGCTAAGGACCACGAAGGATAGGGGCTGATGGAGCGCTATGATCAGCAACGTCATGGAAGAGGAAGAAATAGTTGTAAGCCAGACAATGTAGCCACTGATTATCCTGTGTTGAGACTTTGACATTAGTATTTGAATGTTTTCAGTTCTGGGGTCAAAAGGCTAATTTTCTTTGGATCTTAGGCGATATTACACTTTCGCACCCACCCCAGACTTTTTTTTTTTTTTTTTCCCGCGACTATTTTATTTTCTGACTACTTTTCCCTCATCCATATTTTCTGTGCATCAGGTGCAAAACATTAAACACACATTTTAAAACTTTATTCTTTTTTTCTTTATCACTTTAAAGGTAAGATCATAATATATCAATAAACATCAAAAATAAATATTTTCACAACGGATTCCGTTCCGTGACAATTCGATGCCAGAAGTTTGAAAAATGTGAAACTTTTGAGCTCACATAAATTCCGCAAGGTATTCAGAAATCAACCCAGTCCTCCATTGATGGGTCCATTTAGGGCGTTAAATTTAGCTTGGGCAAGGTGCCACATTGCTTCAAATCGATTTGTGGTAACTCCACAAAGTTCTGAGTGTGGTTAACAGTGTCATGGTTGAATCCATTGTTTATTAAACCGAAAGTGGAATAGCACATAGTCTTATTCTAAACTGAGTAAATGACAATGTAATGACAATATAAAATACAAATGCCTTTATTTCTGGAATGCCTTTATAACTACAACTTCCTAAGGACAAAATCCCATTAGTGACAAGATCATGAAGTGATAATATTTCGTGTGTTTGTTGTATGGACAAAGCACCTGTACCTGATCTGTTACACTCTTTGATCAAATTCAGGTGACTGAGTTTTAAATTCGTAGTTGTCACTGTTGTAGACTGGTTAACAGACACATCTACACTGCTATTTAACCCATAACTCTGGGGAAAAGAAAGGGATATATATATATATATATATATATATATATATATATATATATATATATATATTGTGTATTTAGGTGGTAATCTTTCATTTATGCATGTTTCATTAAAAACGACAAACAAGGTATTGCTATTAAACTTTTTATTTGATTTTTCTTGTGTTCAAACACGTGTTATCTTTTTGGGACACAGATCGTGTAGAATCTATAATTCCGAGCGTTTTCAGCTATACTTTTAGCCGTTATCAAGGATGATTTTATTTTTTGAATATAATTGGGTGTGTACGTTGTTTGCATGTTTTTTTTTTTTTTAGTGTTATAGAGATATTTTATTTTCCGAACACGGTTAGCACGTTGTGACCGTGTTCGTAGTTAATATTATTAAGTGTTGGCTTTTGATTTTTTATTAAGGCATCCATTATTTTTAATCTTTCTTTACCGGCGGATGAGATTATTATATTTGTATTTTCTACTAGTATGTTTCAGATTGAGTCTGATAAGTTAGTATGTGTGTTTAAATTGGTTCTAACAGCTGTGGTCAGATAGGTGTAACATATCTTCCCGAAGCGTATCTTAACATTAACAAATGACATCATATATTATGAAATGGAATAAGTCCGACATAACGCGACTGGATAGGCATGTGGTTGTCTGACCTATGTAATTATTTATAAATTCGATTTGATCAAGAACACAGTTACTTAATGGGCATTTGAACACATATGTAATGTTCATTCGTTGTAATTTTGTCTTTGCTGATGTATTGTTATTTTTGAGGATAAGGTTAGGTGTTTTAAATTTTTGTAGTAGGTAATTTGAATTTTTATTCAGGTCAATTGGGATATTGTATTTCTTTATAATATTTCTAAGTGAAGATTCATCTTGTTTATAGTTGTTGTGCATTTAGTTTTTGCATAAAATATTTATGTAATTTATGACTGTATATTCACTATCATTGTTATTTACTTTGCCAAGAAATAGTCTAATTTGGTGGCCTATAAGGTGATTAGGGAAGCCATTGTTAATTAGTCTGTTTTACATTATTGAGTTCTTTAAGGAAGATTAGTCGCGAGGATGAATTCTGGTGTGCTCTTTTTAGGAAGTTTTTTATTACCGCTATTTTGTATCTGAGTGGGAATTCACTTTTGAAGTTAAGGTGGCAAGAGTTTCTGCTAGTGGGTTTTCATATAATGAGGTGATAAAAGTGTTGTTACAATATTCTACGAGAACATCTAAGAATGGGGTTTATCTTTTTAGCTACAGAGGAAGCGACTGGTTAGCAAGGTAGAATTACTGTTTTTAAACTACAAATTTCCCATGATTTCTCTCGAACGCTCATATCTTCTCGAAGCGTATCTTAACATTAACAAATGACAACATATATTATAAAATGGAATAAGTCCGACAATTATTTTAATATATTTTCTGTTTATAGATTATTTTTATAGATACAAATATTTAAGTAAATGCTTTGTTTAAAATAAACAGTATTAACAACAGTTATCGGCCTGAATATTCGAGAAAATATGTGTCTTCCGACAGAAATCGAACATGTATTATACATGGAACCGTCATATAGTTTGATGTGCTATACCATTTAGCTACAGAGGAAACAGTAATTTGGCCTTGCTCACAAGACGTTTCACAGTAAGTTTTTAGTCTGCGTTGCTGCCTATATCCATACTATTACTATCTATCTATCTATCTATCTGTTTATCTATCTATCTATCTATCTAATCTGATTCTGTTGATCTCTAAATACTAATATCTAACTATCGATTCTTCTCAGTATCTGGCACTGATATTTTGATTATTTCGTAAAGTCATTTTGCTATAAAACTACCAATTTTTCAGTCTCCATTTACAATGCATTCGCCTGGGGCAATCACAAGGATCGTTACAGAAATGAAACCTCTACCCTCTACGAGGAAATCAGACATATTACAAACCAACTCTAAGTTACCCATTGTAGGGCAAATGATATTAGGTCTGTCTGGTAAAACCATCGACTATTATAGAGACTTCGATTCTATCTATATCTCTGATTTCTGTTGCCTTGTACCAGACTATGATACAATTTTAAAATAACTGTATCAACGTAGTATAAGCCCGCAAAACGGTTCCCTAGCTTAGTAAGTCTAATCCTTCTAGGGTGTCACATTCCTGAGAGATAAACAGAGAGATGGATTGTATATATATATATTCATGAATTATTCATACATAAAACAAATACAAAGGTTAATGATTAAATGGCGAGAAATCCATCTTCGCGAACAATTCAATAATATACAAAAAACCCGAATCTGTTTATGAATGAAAAGATCCTGTTTTATAAATTTCAACCGTGTTTTCCTTTGTCCACTTATTACTGAGAGTATAAACAAGAACACAATCTATTTCATACCTGAGGATGTCTGTAGGAACAGACGAAAGCTTGTAAAATAAAAAGATCTAATGCAACGGAAATTTATAAAACAGGATCTTTTTATTCATAAACAGATTCGGGTTTTTTGTATATTATTGAATTGTTCGCGAAGATGGATTTCTCGCCATTTAATCATTAACCTTTGTATTTGTTTTATGTATGAATAATTCATGAATTTGTAAATTAATTGCACCTTTATTGAAATATATATATATATATATATATATATATATATATATATATATATATATATATATGAGATGAGTTATTTATTAAATAACACCAGCAACCAACATATTACATCCGATGCTTGCATCTACCAAATCTCATGCAAAAACTGTGACTTAAAATATGTGGGTGAAACATGTAGGTCCGTAAAATCTCGTGTTTTCGAACATAAACGAGATATTCGCCTCGGTAATTTAAACAATGCTTTATTTGTACACACAACTAAATCTGATTATAATTTTGATTTTGATTCTGTGAAGATTTTAAAATATATTCATAATAAAAGTCTTAGACGGATTTATGAGGTAGGCATAATATCTATCTCACGCACGGTGAATACTAGACAAGGCTTCTTTAATATTTCCCCTTTTCTACAAACGTACATATAAGTTTTACATTAAAATAAAATTCATTTCATTTTTCATTCAAAATACTGTATACTATACTGATCATATTGAAACGGAACGTTGATCTTGAAAAAAATTCAGTTATCTGTTTTGATTAGTCTTACTCTTATGTCCATCGTCTTTTCATGTTGAATTAAATATAGTCTAATGTTAATTATGTTTTATGAATATGTCCTGAAGATGGTCTACTAGACCGAAACGTCCGACGTTGACATTATATTAACATTAAAACAGCATAATTGCATATTAGGATTTTTGTTTGTTTGTTTTCTCGTGTATTTTTCTTCATATATATATATATATATATATATATATATATATACATATATATATATATATGAGATGAGTTTGGATCAAATATAGATTAAACTATTTCTAAAAATCTTGTAAATGAGTTATTCCTAATACTAAGGTATTTACCACGTCCAAGGCAATCGGATAAATTGGAGCGATTTTAAATGTGAATTAAGTTTAAGCGTCTAATGATTTTTTTTTTCGTTTTCTAATTTAACACCTTAAGTCTTTGGCCATTTCCAACATGGTAAGATTAACAATCAAACAAGAGATTTACGTTTTCAAACTCTTTTATAATAAACTGGAATAAAATTGGCCGTAACTTTGATTTTACGAATGACACCCTAGTTAAAAAAAAACAAAACAAAAAAAAACATAATTCTTTACGTTAAAAGTGCTTCGACAGACAACTAATAACAATTTTACCAACTATAAACACATGTCAAAAGCATTATGTAACATTACCAAGCTTTGTGGAATCCATTCTTAAGAATTTAACCTATGTTCATCTAATACGAACGGTATGTATGCAAAAAAGTTCGCCAATCAATATATGAAAAACCAGCGAACGCAATGTCCATTAGACATACACATAAGAATATAAATTATCATCTAAATTCAACATAGATCATCTAGAATTATTATATATTTAGATACATAAATCAATATTTGCGGATTTTTAGTTTATTGAAACTAGAAACGGACGCGTCTTCTCTCCTTTAATTCGGAACGCCAACAATTTATACTAACGTCTGTTTAATAAATCGAATGCACTTAAAACATGATTAACCAATGAAAATCAAACAACATAAAAGAAAAACACTAAAATTTCTTTTTCTCCATATGTGAGTCTCTGATGAAGCTTTAATAAAAGTGAGAAATATTAGATTGATAAAAGTTTCCTATTTGTTTTATATATATATATATATATATATATATATATATATATATGTATGTGTGTGTGTGTGTGTGCGTGTATTTTCACTAATTAGTCAAAAAAAAAATAAAAAAAACAAAAAAAAAACCGCATACCGTGATGAAAGACCCTAATGAAAACAAAGTTTTATCAGCAAAATGTTTTATGTTATTATTAAGAGGAAAGACCAAAGTAATTTTTGATAATTTTATCAAATATTTTCCTCCTTTCTAATACATTTGAAATTTTGGTGCTTTTTCTGCGTCAGTGGGTCCGCCAAAGTTTAGCTTTAGTAAAGTTAACGTCTTTTTTGGCGTTAAAAACACATTGTTTTTGAAATTCTTACAGAAATCAAACAATTGTCGGATTTTAACGAAACTTTCAGAAATTATTCATAAATGACTGAAATTATTGTAGATATGTTTTTCTTTTTAAAAAGACATGCTAAAAGTGTATCTTTTTTACATCTGTAATTTCCCTCCCTTACTTAATCTTATGAAAACTTGAGAAATTCACAGACCTATGTTTTATTGATGATATTAGTAATGGCTTTTATGAATATGATTTTATGATTATATTAAGGATATTATTGGAAGCCAAAATACTTTTTCGATGAAAAATGAATTTTTACTAGAATTATTTTTATTTTCAATATTAAATACTAAATGTCTTACATGAATTTTAAATCTTTTTAAATTAATTTTCAACCTGTAGAGTTTAGGAAATTTTGTTCTCAAGTAGATCTATCTTTGCAGATCATAAATTTAACGCTTATTACAAACTCCGAAACACCGGTATATTAAAGAAGAATTTTAAACTGTTTTTGAGTGTGCATAACAATTTTTTTACAAGTATATGGATGGTCGTACATGACATGAAACATTAATGTCACGTGGTTTAAGAGTGGTTTCCCCTGAGGACAATAAACTGCTGTCAGAAAACGTTTGTTTTCGTACTGCGAACAAGTGTTGAATATTCTGATTTTGACCACCACCAACGTCGTTGTATTTTCAAAAGTTTTAATTTTTTTGACGTATTATTCACTAAATATTTTTAACATATATTTTTTTTTAAATATAATTAATTTATTGCGTTTCAGTAAGAGATAAACTGCAATTATTAATTATTTTCTTTTTTTTTAGTTTCACTTTTACGGACGGAAACAAAATATTAAAAATAAGGAAAATGAAAAATTAACACAAAAATATCATTTCATAAAAATGAGAGAGTTACTTATAATTAGTAGGTAACTCTCCTATTTATGAAATTTTATGGTATCATTTTTAATTATAAATTTTTATATTTTCTTTTCGGATGATAACTTGACCGTGTTTGAAAATGAAAACATTATATAAATAAATACATACAACAAACTATTTCTTGGAAGTGGAAATAATCAGGCGTGGCTGACGACATTTGGAGAGAGAAGGGAGATCACCGCCCTCTGTGGGATCAGGTTGAGATCATAGACAAAGTACACCATTGGAAAATTCGTAAACTTAAGGAATCAGCACATATGCTAGACCACAAAAATCTCCTGAGCCGACCAAGCATAGATATAAATACAATATGGGAACCAGTAATAAGGATTGTCAGAGAAAAGCGATAATAACAACAAAAATTGCAATATGAGCACTGTTAAAAATGGTTGCTGAAGACATTAGGTTTATAATACTCAGAAATTCATGCACAGATGTCCTTTCAGTATCTGTCTATATTTCTGGGATGAGGTATTATGTACACTATTTATTAGGTTGGTGCAAAAATAATGACGTAATAATGTCGTTTTTTGACGTATTTTTAACGTCAAAAAACGACATTATTACGAATTATTTTTGCACCAACCTAATACATTATTCGGATTATTGTCCTCATCACAGTGGATAAAGTCTTTGATCCAGTGATAAGCGTGTGAGTTCAATACCCGGCTAGGGCAGTGGAGAACTTTCAATTGTATGTTGGTGTATACCAAATTATTTTTCTACTTCTGTTTTTTTCTATGCTTTCCATTTTCCTTTTTTGTATAAGTAAGTTTTAGGCTTTTATCGCCACTATCTTTTAGAGCTTTATTATAGAAATTAATATGTTCATAGAAAACCTTCTCATTTGCTGAATTTGTACTTATTCTTTTTTCGATAGATAAATATATATGCTTAATTATAGATGGAGGATGATTAGATTTAGGGTGTATTTATAAAGGATTGGTATTGGGTTTTTTATAAGGTATCTATACATTATTCATTAAATCTAATGTTATATCAAGGAAGTTAACTTTTTTTTAAAATTTAGTGCTTACCTTAATTTTTAAGGGAAATTAACAGGAGATAACTGATAACTGACATCCATTAAACATGGCACGTGGAACTAGAACAGTCTAATGAGCGAAATAAAGGGTTCAGTTCGACATTCCAACCACCTGAAGAAGGCCGGAGCGTACAACGGCCGAAACGTTGTAATAGTCCGAATAATGTAAATAATGTGCATAATACCTCATCTCAGAAATATACACTGATACTGAAGGAATCATTAATATACCAATGCAATATCTCATCTATTGAGAATTCCCGAAAACATAAAAATCTATATAGGTTGCACTTTCAAAAAGAGGTTCAATCAACATCAAACTTTATTTAGGATAAGTAAATACTGATATCAGGCGTCCCTATCGAAATATTTCTGGCACTTAAAAGAAACCAATAAAACACCTATAGTGAAATGGAAATTAATAAGAAAAGCTAGAATATATAGGTTATTAATTAACCCATGCCATTTGGGCATACACGAAAAACTATATATTACTAATTTCATAAAAAAATAAAGATTTACTGAATCAAAGAAATAAAATAGCTATTCTTTGCCGACATTATTAAAAATTTTCCTTAAATAATATTTAAAAATAAAATAAAATAAATGAGAGTTTGTAATATGCATATACTTATAATTGATATGTAATAATAATTTTTAAATAATTTAAGTAATTCTATTGCATTTACTTGATTTAAAAATAAATATAGTCTATCAGTAATTAAGAGTAAAAATAATATTTTAATATTCTAGTTCAATATAACGTATTCTAACCAAAACACTCATTTTTAGAAAGAATATTTAAGTATACAGTACGAATTTAAAGGAAAAAAAATGTCGAAAAACTTTTTATCGTTAATAAAAATGGCAGACGACGTTGAAGGGATTTCAAAAATTCGTTGAAAAATGCACCCCTACGCTCCCTAAACTTAACCTTTTTCGAACCTAACTGATAATAAATACAACAATAGTTAATAAAAATGAACACGCTACGCCCCTGTCTAAATGATTGGACTTCTCTGTATCCTTGGAAACAAGAAATTATGAAATATATGTTGTATAAAACTCAGTAAATTTTAAAAGTTATTCCAAAATTCGCTTGGGAATGAAACACAATTAATGCTTTTGATTTAATTATATAATTAAATTTAAAGCTTTTAGCTCCGTATTTTGAAACATGGTAATTCCTGTGTAGCGAAGAAACCATATTTTAAATCTGTTAATTGATATTATTTATGCTCTGTAAATTTACATTGAGCACTGTTTTGTGAAAATAAAAAATATCAATAAGAAAACCGGATTATGCATCTTACTGTTCTTTCTTTTTAAAATAATATATATATATATATATATATATATATATATATATATATATATATATATATATATATATATATATACAGATTCTGTCCAAATAATCTTTACATACTTCAGAAATAACCAAAAAAATACTTGTATAGATATTGTAACACTAAATTTATTCAGACATCACGAATTTAATACAAGTTACCTTTGGATTTTGCAATCACAAGGGATGCTCAAAATGGTGGCCTTTATCTTTCAAACATTTATTAGTACGGGAACTACTGCTTGGGCAGCGTAGGCCAAAGTATCTTGTGGGATTACTGCACATGCATTTTCAATTTCTTGCCTAAAGCCGCAAATGTTGGTTTTCTGTGATACACATCGCAAATTTCTTGGAGCGTGTATACATTTTGGTGAAAACTCTGTATATATATATATATATATATATATATATATATATATATATATATATATATAACTTACGCACAAAACATATATTGAATATTATCGTACTGGTAATACTGGAATATTACTTACTGTATAAGTACTGTGACAACCCACTCTCTATACATATATGCGTTAATAGCACTGTATATTTGATTAGTCAGGAGTATAGTAAAATAGTCAGTATTCGCAGACAGATGCAAGTCACTTTGAACGTACTTGGATTGATTGCTGTCCAAGAAAAATTCTTCACGTGACCAAAATTCTTTTATATTATTTTTTTATGTAGATGAAGACATCTATGCAAATGGACGGTTCTTTCCTTTTATTTTTCTTAGATTTGTTCCGTTCT
>OZ010572.1:107253307-107270007 GCA_963932145.1 Acanthosepion lycidas
CTGTAGAACCCGGTCTGTCCTGTTAATTAACCATAGTCGGGGGTGGGGGAGAAGAAGATTTATACCTGTCCCAGAGGTATTAGCACGTTGGTGAATGTAATTGATTCGACTGGAATTTAAACTTGGCTCTCCGATTCCTCAATCCTAAGCGCTATCCATTAAACTTAAATATATGCGGTTGATGGTCCAAGGAAGTGAGCTCATTTGAACAATGAAACTATTTATAGAAAGAACAAAGTCTCTTCTCAGGGGTGTGAAAGTGACTGAATTCGAGATGCCAGGTTAGGACTAATAACATTACAGACCTTTCTTTGTCTAGAATTTCGAGATATATAGCAAAAGCAACAGACTAGATATGTCACACATATTCAATGCGCGATCGAATGGTAGATTTATAGATGTGCAAGACAGTTTCTGAAGAAACATTCATGTTTATTTGCGATATGATGACAACCCCTTGTATGAAATAAGAAAATCGGATAACACAAAAGAAGTTATTGTAAATATTTTTATTTATAAAATACAGATTTTATAAGGTGTGACACTATTTACGCCGCTAGAAAGAAAGAAGAAGAAAAAAAAGAAAGGCGAGAATTAAATTTAGATGATAAGAAGCCATCACGAAAAGTACACTACGCGGTGTTATTTTTCTGACAGGGAAAGTGGTAAGATTTTTATTTCTATTGTCGAGAAGGTGAAACATAATTTAATCTGATTTATGTTACTGGACGGATATTAAGATATGTCCAGTCTGCCCATGGTAATGTTAAAGGGAATTTTCAAGTTGGACAAGTTACCTCCCGCAGAATTCTAAAGAGATAAAAATAAAAATTAAGCACGCACTGTCCGAGAAAAACAAAAGTGTCCGCTGACCACCATGAAGGAAAGGTTAAGCCTTTGTCTATATGCAGAATATCATTGAGAGGAGCATCTGTTTATTGTCAGGGCTGGCTACGGTAGCGAAACTATTTTATCGGATCAGTAATTGGCACCAAGAATGCAAATACGTCCAAATGGCCACCCACTTGATGCTGGCGAAAATCTGATTTAGGAATTCCAGATGATTCGGTTAAGATAAGAGTCTAGGGTGTGAGGTCTCCTCGAAGAAAAGAAAGAAAAGAAAAAAAAAAGGAAAGATAATTTTTTTTCTTTGAGCAAGATTTTTTAAACCGAGGCTAGTCTGGCCACACCCACGCTGCTGAGCGCCCATTGGCTGAATGGTGGCATGAGCGTTAGGCGGAGTTAATCATGTGAAGAAGGAGGGGAGGCCTGTTGCGCCCCCCTGAAAGAATAGGTGTGAGATGCCACTGTGAGAGAGAGGGGAATCCCGTTGACACCCTCTGAGGGCATGGTGAGATAGCAATATGAGAACAGAAGGTGGGAAGACGAAAGACTTCCAAAAATGGAAAATAAAAATTTTCTGACCGAAAACAAAGAAGTGGATTGTGGGTTTAGAATTATCAAGGAACCTCAAACCCCGACAAGCCCACCCGGTTTTGGTCGGCGTCCATATAAGCAGAGTCGCAGCGAGTTATGCTCAGTTCAGTTCGAGTTCCAGTTAAGTTGAGTGAAGTTCGCTGTTGGGGTTGGAGACAGACAGGCAAGCAGTTGCAGTGAGCTGAGAGCTCTGAAGAGCCGCCTCGCAGAAGTTGACTAAGATTCACGCAATTCCGAACTCAACTTCTAGCCAAGAACAATTTATTTTCGAAGAACGACTTAGACTCACACCACCAAAACAAGTTTTACAAAAGATACACCAAGAACCAGTTTCTTAAAGAACAAACGACTTAAGATGTTAAGACTCGCCTAACAAACACAAAGTGTCACGAATCCATATAGCGGGTTGGGAAGAAGACGTAGTCCTGTATTCAGCAACCATATATAAAATATTGTTATCCTTTTTTAACACATTTGAACTTTTTGAGTTATTATTTTATTTTACATATACTTGTGCGGTGTTGCCCTTGATCGAATTCGGCTTGCCTTACGGCCCGGCGACTGATTGATTTCGTCTGCCTAAGATCAATACACAACGTGGGTAGGTTAGACTGGAAATCAAAACAGTTACTTCGGTAACCAGACGTTGGAGGCGAGCTGGGAACGACAAGGCTGATACCGAATCTAACCAGATTGCCATCCGAATCACCAAAAGGTTAGAACGTCACATTTAGTGCCGCGACCAATACCAAGCCAGTTGGTCGTCACAGGACAGGATAGCACGACGGACGCGGCTAAGCAGACGTCACATTTGGCGCAGCGACACCGGGGGGGACGTCACAAGGGGAAATTCAAATTGTACATTTATTATATAAGTTGAAGTAAATCATGAATATTTAAAGTGTGTACGCGTGCGTGTCTCTCTCTGTATCTCTGTGTGTGTGCGTGTGTGCGCGCGCGCATGCGCGTCTTTGCCAACGCGTGTGAAACAAAATGTTAACAGATATCTCAGTCTGTTCCTATTATCAATTTATCTCTATATTTTATCTCAGTACTTTCTATCTCATTATTTTCTTCTTTTTCATCTCTCTCTATCTACCTATCTAAGATTTTATGCTTTCATTTCTGTTTCTCTCTGTCTATTAGGTTGTTGCAATATAATGTCGTTTTTTGACGTTCAACTTTATGTGAGGAAACGACATGATTTTTGCACCAACCTAGTATCTATCTATAGATATTTTTTCTTTTCGTCTCTCTATCAATCTCTGTCTTTTCCTCATCTATCTGTCTATCTCAGTTTTTCCTTCTTCATCATATCTATCTATCTATCTATGTACGTTCTTTATCTATCTATCTATCTATCTATCTATCTATCTCTTTTTGTGCTTTTCCTCTCTCTTTCTATCTATCCATCTCTGTCTTTTCTTCATCTGTCTGTCTCAGCTTTTCCTTCTTCATCATCACTCTCACACTCTCTCTCTCTCTCTCTCTCTCTCTCTATATATATATATATATATATATATATATATATATATATATATATATATATATCACGTTATTTTATTTTTTTCGTATCTCTTTATGTACGTCCTTTATCTATTTATCTATCTATCTATTTCAGAGTTCAATTTTACCGTTCGAGCTGAATGTTTGATTTAGCAATTACAGTGTTTCAAATTATTCTCGTTTTTTTTTTTAATTAAATCCAGAAATAATGAAAGAGAGAAGCGAAAAGAAAAGAAAAGATAAAGCAAAGATCAAGCGCCATGAAATAAGAGACAAAGAATAAAGACAAGTAAAATTTAAAAGAAAAAAAATAAAATAAAATAATGAGTTTGAAACCAATGAAACAATAGACGCAAAATGAAATAAACGGCTAAGATATGTGGAAAGAAAAAACAGAAAAGAAAAATGGAAAGAAAAAACAGAAAAGAAAAATGAAAGGAAAAGAAGGAAAAAAACGAAATAGAAAAATGAAGAAATTAATAATAAAAAAAAAAATTTCTTTTTTAAATGTAAAACGAACAAAGTCTCACATGGTTCTGTAACATGAATCTCGATATCATGCGATCATTAATCATAGACACTGCGTAAATTTTGACAGACAAAACAGACATGTAATAAATAATACTATTTTGACAGTAATGCATGTATTAATTCCTGACTACTAACAATCCCTTTATTTATTTTCAAAGTGTTTCTATTGTAATATCATTAGCAATATTGATGGACATTTACAAGTTTATTCACCGCAATACCTACAACTATATTCTTACTTATTAAACCGATATTTTACAGTTAGTTTCACCTTGTACAAGGCCCTGGAGCCACTCTTGGTAGAGGGTTACAGAGCAAGAGGCACAGTTTAAGTGAGGAAAATAATAGTTTACTCTAGACTTGAACAGGTTTTAGTGATCGTGAGTGTCGGTTCCACAGAAGCTGCTTGAATAGAGCTTTCTTCCCACCAGGGGAATACGAAGAAAGTACCTGACTCCTCCTGATATGCACTATTTTTTATTCTATAAAAGCGAATTTAAACCAAAATGGCGTATGTTTTTTTAATCAATTTACCCCAAGCAAGGAGATAATGCCATTAAAACGCATTCTTTAAAAGAAACCGGGAACCCAATATTAAACCTGGGAAATTTGTTTCCATAACTGAATTTGCCCTATAATAAATTTCCAACCTTGACAAATTTCAAAAACGTCTACGCGTCCTTATGGGTGATGAATTATTTTCCACCCAAGAGCCCCTTTTCTACCGACGAAACTTTGCTAACCTGTCTCTCTTTTCATAAGAGATGTTCATACGAGCTACATTTTTTACTTCCATTAATTCATACCTTCACAGCGACGTGTCCCCGTGCGATGTACACGGAATCGACTCATACAAATTGAGCGGCTTTTAGGCCTTGGATCGGGGGGGGGGGGAATAATATTAGAAAATTAATGAAAAAAGCTTTTGTAGAGTTTTCAAATACTCCACAGTAATGATGGTGGATTAAGTGTAACAAAAAACAAAAAAGAAAAAAAATTCGTTTAACGAACGTATTTTCACCAGCCGCACATTGTTAAAAAGACGCGTGTTGCTTGTCAGTTGTTGTCTTTTTTTTTTTCTAAAGATTTTGTAGTTTATAAACCTGCTGTGTTAGTGGAGAATACCGGTAGTAATATTAGAAACATTCATCATTCTTTTAACGATCAGTCAGCTCTACAGACGGTCAAAATTTAAAAATATTTCCATGAAAACATTTTTTTCTGTGGAATTGAATTGTTTAGTTCGAATTCGTTATACTCACGCAAAAATACCTCTGGGAAAGGTATGAATACATCTGTTCTCCCCCAAGCTATGGATTAAATAACATGACAAACTGGGTTCTGTAGACTTGGTCGGCAACCAGTCTACCATAGAAAGAATTGGTAACCTACTGCGGGAAAATCTTCTGCCCAGTCAATTATGAATTGAAGAAGACATGATCGCCTAAGCGTGTTGCGCGTTTGGCACTCAACAGATTGAGATGTCTCAAGTAACTGATGTCATTCTTTCCAGAACTGAAGGGAGCTTTCTTGCGAACCTTTTGTTTCGAGTAATGTGGAACGTCATTATTTTAATTATGACATCATTTTCTCGTCGAGTTACATGTGATACCCTTTTTAGTTGTTGCTATTTTTAGTCTTCGTCCTGAAGTGATGTGACTTCTGTTATTTGGTACAATTCTGTTATATAGGAATAAACTGTCGCTGCCGATACTTGAATTTGAACATAGATCGTCGGTGAGCAAACATATGCGATCCCATTATTGAATTGACTAGAACACGTGACCATAAAGGAAACGCATAAGTAGGAAGTCGCGTGATGCCTAAATGATTGCATTTCTATTCTATCCTCTCTTATTATTCCGATTGTTACTTCTATTCTATCTTCTATTACTATACGGAACGCTATTCTCTACTCTATTCACTATACTATTTCTCTATTCGGATCACTATACGGATTACTAGCCGAGCGAGTATTATCGAGCAAGTACTATTAGTACGAGTGATATTCGAAGGTGTCTGCCACCAGTATTCTTCAAAGGCGTACTAAAGTTTCATCTGCGATTACAAAGTCTCTACTACAACGAGCATTACGAAAGTGACAACGAGTGTTCGTTGACACAACAAAAGTGTCAAACAAGTGTTCGTTGACACCACACAAGTTTTAAACAAGTGTTCGTTAACATCACAGAAAAATCTGCAATGATATTGGATTCAGTCACTTTCCACCGTCGTAATGCAACTTCCATGTGCCTGTTATATAAACTTTTCCTATTCTATCTTCTGTTACTATACGGATCACCATTTCTGTTCTATCCTCTATTACTCTACGGATCGCTCTTTCTACACTATCCTCTATCTCTCTACTATTCACTATACTATTTCTCTTTTCGGATCACTATTCAGTGGTTACACTCGAGCAAGTATTATCGAGCAATTACTATTAGTGCGAGTGCTATTCGAAGGCGTCCGACACCAGCATTATTCAACGGCGTTACTATAGTTGTATCTGCGATTACAAAGTCTCTACTACAACGGGCATTACGAAAGTGACAACGAGTATTCGTTGGTATTCACAAAAAAATCAATGTTTGTCATTTTACAGTGCCAGTTCATTAGGTTCGAAGGAGGGTTCCCGCCAAGACCCACAGGCTTAATTTAAAATCATTAATCTGAGAAAGCAATTGCATACGACTGAAAGTCTAGATATCTCTGAACGAGTTGGTCGCCATGCATAACATCCGTATGACTGTCTCCATCTGACAAGGCTGTTTAAGAACATGACTTCAGTATTTGGGTTTGTAGCAGTTTGCGACGTTGGGCAAAAATACCTCCAGCACGGCCTATCCGATGTTCACATGTCTTCTGTGCTAAATTTGTTATAACTGATCCATAAACTAAGGTATTTGAAGTGTTTAGTATTTACTAATTCCACAGCCTGCATTTTTATTGTTGAGTCGTCCACCCCTTTTTACACAAATGGACTCACCCAGTATATACATATACTACGGCTACGTGAAGACCCGAGAGCGAGACCTCCGAGTCTAGCTACAGTGATACAGTCTTTAACTGTAAGCGACTGCTGTCGGACTCTCTGCGCTAACAGAGAGGAACCCGGACGAAGCTTTGCCGAAGGACAATGTTTCGTCCGGGGAGGTAGACAGGGCCTGAACCCGTCTAGGCGGGTCCAAAGGCTATATTTTTGGCCGAGCCTACGGGCTCGGAGATACCCACATTAAACCGGCCTTGTGCCACATTTGGTCCTCGTGGGTGGATCGATAAATAGCGAGCAAGACGGAGGAGTCGAGTCCAGAGTGACAGAGTAAAAGGTTGTAGGTAACCGGAAGAGTTAGGGTGAGGTAACAGCGTTGTAGGAGTCACAGTGAGCGAGCACGTAGACTCAGTAAGAAGTCATACAGCGATACTTCAATACCAAAGACTATATATATATATTTTGCTACTAAACCGTATTCCTGGAACTACTAACCTGCTTTACCAGTTTGTATAATTACGTTAATACATTTATTTTCATATATTCATTCCTGGCGTTTGTTATTTATTGGTACCGGATTTCAACCAGAAATCCAAAACATTTATGATGTTTTCAGCGTCATTGCTATAAGCAGATATCAAATAGAAAAAGCCGTAAAACAGAAAGGGCGATGAACTGATAAAACCTACTGTCACTTGATCCTAGTGATACTGTTCACTGCTTCTGTTTCGCTCACGATTCGCATTTTATATAAGACTCATTTAAAAAATAAACTTTTTCCTCCGACCATTGTCTCAGAAATCTGTTTTTATCCATGACCCTGTCCCGATTTTAACAATAGTTCCGCTGTCTGGGGAAGCTTGCTTCGTCCGAATTGAGAGGCTTACTAATTTGTAGGTGGTAACCACTAATTTGGGGCGGTACCTACCAAGATAGCACTGGTGTGAAAAATCAACAGGTACTTAAAAACAACAACAGCTGCAACTTTTGTTCGTTTATAACGAGGGGTGTAGACAAAGAAGGCGGAGTGTATTTTCGGTCTTTAGATCTCAGACATGACCCCGGCGCCAGTTGGCTTTGTAAATTAATTGAGAAAGGTTTCACTCTAACCTCAGATCTCATTTTCCAGGTTTGCTGTCTTTTTATACGGTAATGGAAAGAGTGAAGGTGTGTGTGTGTGTTTGCTTGTATATATATATATATATATATATATATGCTAGTGTGTGTGTGCATGTGCAAGCACGCGCGTGTGCGAATATGTTATAAGATTCTGTTTTTCAATGCGTATATATATATATATATATATATATATATATATATATATATATATATATATATACAAGTAAAAGCGTTAAAATGCATTTTATAAAAAATTAAAACTTAATTGAAGCTTTAATTTTAGTTTTAATTTCAAGCTAATAGATTAAATTTATTATTTCCAATAAGCAAAAGTACTTTGCTGTATATTCAAACTGAATTTAGAGTGGAATGATTTTTCCTATTATCAGTAAAAACGATAAAATCGTCCATATTGACAAATCTTTCAACATAAAGTAAGTATTAAAATAAAATAAAAATTCATTATTCATAATATATATTATACAAAATAGCAATTTAGTTTTCTAATGAAATAATATCTTAGTTTTGGTCCTGTTTGTTTAAATATATTTCATGAGTTACATTCTCCGATGAGTTTCCTTATAATTAATATAACCATTAATATAATATAGCAATTAATATAACCATTAATATAATATAACCATTAATATAACCATTAATATAATATAACAATTAATATAACAATTAATATAACCATTAATATAATATAACAATTAATATAACAATTAATATAACCATTAATATAACCATTAATATAACTATTAATATAATATAACCATTAATATAACCATTAATATAATATAACCATTAATATAACCATTAATATGATATAACAATTAATATAACCATTAATATAACTATTAACATAATATAACCATTAATATAACCATTAAACGTTACAAAAGTGAGTTTCTCGACATTTCATAAAATTAAGTATGGTTTAACAGATAAGAAAAATATATTTTCAGAGAGATCATCGAAAAATAAACATTTCAAAAGTAACTCCATTCATTTGTTAATAAATTCTGAAAGTTTCATTAAAATCCGAAAATTTTCTATTTTTGCAAGAATTTCTAAATCAGTGTGTTTTGTTCCGCTTTAAAATTTCCCATACTAATTTATGGACTCAAGAAAATCATTTTTAACCAAAGTTTTTAAAGTTCTAAAAACGATAAAAAATTATAGTTTAATAATCTTTTAATGTTTCCTCTTAATAAATACATAAAGGGTTTGACAATATAGCTTAATCTTTTATTAAGTTTGGAGTATTTTTTATCATATGTGCACATTATGGGGCGAAACTTTGGAGGTAACAATACAGAGTGCAATGGATAAATTGTCGTCTAAATTATGCAAAAAATGAAAATAACAGTAACGCCTCATTTTAAAAGATGTCCCTACTCGCAAGCTGCCAACCTGCCCCCGGGTGTCATGCAACTAGCGTTTACCGCTGGTGGCCCATTGTCGGACACCAGACGTGTTCCTCTCGGCAATGTTACCACTCGCGGACTGATCGCGTATTTACCAAAATGACACAAAAATATCTTGAAATACTAAAGAGTAAATTTATTCAATAAAATCGTCATTGGCTCCGACCACGGCCTTCAAACGACAATTCTTCTGGACGGTCTCCTTGTTTAAATTGGAGAATGCTGCTATAATCTTTGCCTTCAGTTAATCTTTGATGTTACAAGGAGTTTTGTTTATCTCTCTCTCAATGGAAAATAAAGGAGGATGTAAAGTCCAAAGTCTGCAAAATCAAGTTAACGCTCCATGCACCGGTTTCGCATCGGTGATCTCCGGACAAGATTTTCATTTAAATATCGGAATCTCGGGACTATTACTAACTAACGGGAGAATTATCTTACAAGACAGTAAAATTATTATAAATATATTTGCATTATATGTAATACCTGTGAATGTGAAACTTTTGCACTTGATGAGCAACTATTAGGTTTGTGCAAAAATAATGTCGTTTTCTCACATATGTTACTATGCGAGAAAACGACATTATTTTTGCACTAACATAATAGAATTCCGGTCGAGTTCCTTATGTCCATTTTCGCAAAAATACGCTCGTGAAAGTCATGAATGAATCACAGGTATGGATTGAAGTCCTAACATCTACAGATAAGTTTGAATTCTTTACTCGGAAATTCTCTTCCAACTCCACATTCGGCTCATCTGGAGAAATCGACACCTGATTTCACCCCTAGAATGGAGGCTCTACTGAGTGATATGTGCATAGCGCCGTTTTTGGTTTTCAGATGTCATTTCCATACTAGACTCCCAAAAGGCAGGAGGAGGCGACGGGATCCTAGCAGTTGTCCTAAAGAAATGTGCTTCCGAGCTGGCTGTAGGTCTCTCTAAAAACCAAATCAATTGCCATTCTGATTCCTGCTTTCATGCTTGTTCGAAGTCCTCTTCTGTCGTTCTTGTTTTTATGAACTCTGTAGAACCCACTGACCCCTCAAGTTTTCGGCCAAGTAATCGAGGCTCAAATAAATGTTTCGTTGGTTAACCATCTTACTTGTCATGGACTACTCTTGGACAAACAATATGGCTTCTGTTACGCCAAGTCTACCTCTGATATGTTAACGTCCATTACTGTATATATGCCAAGCTCTTTATAATAAAAATGAAGCTCGACTTGTGACACAAGATATCTCGAAGACATTTGGCAGGATTTTGAATGCTGGTTTCCTACGTAAGCTCGATAGGTACGTTATTTCACTACGATTTTTTATTCAATCCAGGAGTTTCTATCAAATCGTGAAATGAAGGTCATTTTGAACGGTTTCGCATCAAGATTCTTTCACACGAAAGCGATTGTCCCCCGGGGCTATACCCTGTGTCCTACATTGTTTCTGTTCTTCAACAAAGATCATACTGATGTCATGGACCCCAATATGTATTTATGCGGATGACTCTACCATTTACTACTATCTCAATAGTAAATCCGTCAGAGCTGACATGGTAGACCTGGCTGCTACTCTTGAAAGTGGCCTACATGGGCAAGAATTAGCTTGTAAATTTTAACGCCTCCAAACCAAAACAGCTCTCAGTTAAACACTACAGAGAAACTTTTCTGCCCGCCATCAGCATGGCTAACGCTAGACCCGTGGAGAGCAACACACTCCGCCTTCTTGGTCTCACGTTTTCAACTGACTTGAAGTGGAGTGACTACATTGAAATCAATAGCAGCATATCGCAAGGAAACTTGGGTCACTGTGTCGTGCTAGAAAAATAATTCTCGGCAGAGTGCATCTTGCACATTTACAAATCTACCATATGTTCGTGTATTGAATACTACCGCCATATTTTGTCTGGTGCTCCTGCTATTCATCTCGAGGTTCTTCACAAAATCCAAAGAAGGATCTTTATCTAGACTTCAGTCACCTTCTCATGTGATGTTGCTTCTCTCTGTCTTTTCTACAAATATTTTCATGGCAACTTATCTGCCGACCTTTTTCTCTGGTGCCTCGGCTACAGGAATTTGATATTATAGGATATGCGTACACCTGTGTTCCCCCTCACTGGAATATGATTGCTGTTAGACAATTTATGACGGTCGTCTTCGAGTATAGAATCCAGAGGTTAGCAGTGAATATTTCGGAGACAGTAGGAAAGCGTAGTTCAGGTTAGCAGTGGATATCGCAGCAAAGTAGCAGAGCGTAGTACTTCCTTCTGTTCATCTTCGCCTCGTCAAGTTGGCACTGGTCATAGGGGTAGGGTAAACAAAAATGGCCGCCTTTATACACGACGGATAGAATGTTCTGCGGCTTCTGATTGGTTAACCTTCTATTGGTAGACTATAAAGCGAGTCAAGGCATTTTAACTGGCTGACTAGTCACATACATATACACAAAAAATGTAACAATTGGCTGGTGTCCGTCATAAATATCGATGGACGTGTAGGAGAGACAGAGAAGAGGCTTAGTCTGAGAGCTAAGTCTATAACGACGCCCATTGCACTACGCCATTGATCTACACTTCTTACCTGCGACTAGGACGCGTACCAGTCGATTATTGCTACCTTATTCTACTTGGTTATAGTACCCCAAACCACTTAGCTACTTCGTTGAAATATATCCCTTTTCCGGGACATATCAGAATTTAATCATGCTACTAGATTGGCATCTAGGTCCCACCATTTTACTACTGAAATAGTTAAGTGCAACTTCTCTTTCAGCAGTTTCTTTTTTCACACTTCCGTCTGTGAAGCTCCCTTCCGTTATTTACTTCCTAGAAAACTACAATCTTCAAGGATTTAAATGCAACGTCAATCGCCATATTCTATCTTCTTGAATCTCGTTCATCTATTGTCCTTTCCTCAATCATCCCAATACTCAGTTTTTTTCTCTCAATTTCACTCTCTGTAACCCTCCGCGTACTAGCGGTATCCCTGTCTTGCTTGGGGTAAAACGATAAACAAAAAGCAGTAAGCTTTGTTTGACAACCTCTCGAGGAGAAGGACGACTCATAATGGGCAGATGGAACACATTAGCGTGGAAACACCAAGTCTAACGGAAGGAAAACTACAACAGAAAACCTATTGGAATTTAGAATACTCAATCACGAAATAAGATATAACAAGCAGACAATATAACGAGTACTCTGATTGGCTAAAGAAAGAGCCAATCATCGACTTTGTAATATAACCCTCAAATTCAAGGACCCATCTCTATTTTGCTCCTGGACATTATTCAGACAGCACGTAGCAAGACTGCTCCCGTCATCACTATCCGTAAGGTGATAACATATTGAAACACCAGTACGATCATCGAAGTTAAGCAATCTCGAGCTTGGTCAGACCGAGATGAGTGACAGTTTGGGAGTACCGGATAGGAATTGGAAATTAGAGAACCGAGTTCCAATTCCAATCGTGTTCTTTATATTCACTTAAGCTCAAATAAAACTATTACAGCCACTGCCATCGATCGGACGAGAAAATCGTCTCATCCGTTCTCCTATGGCATCCTTCTGGAAGTGTCTTCTCACGAAAATTGACTTTTTCAAACACCTTAGCTCGGGACTCAGGGTTAGATATTGGGGATTTGAGTACAGCAATGCAAGACCGAACAGTGTGGTAAGGGAATGTTAACCTCGCTATCGTTGGTCGGAACTCTTACGCGCAAATACCATTGGGAAAAGTATCAATCTTACTCTTCTCCCCCCAGGTATGGTTTAAGTAGTAGAACATTTCTCAGTAAATCCTTAAATATCCGAAAAAATCTTACAATGTAAAAATATTTTCTGGAATTAATTAACTCGCAACAGGTTGTTAATCCGTAAAAAAACAATCATTCGACATTAGTATATAGAAGAACGGAGGGAGTAACCTTAAGAGACATTATTATTATTATCATCTAAAAAAGCTGAAGAAGCTATTCTGTAAAGAGCACTGTTGGCAATTTACCCGAGTCCCCTTTCTACTAAGCTGTTTACCACACATACGCCTTTTCTGTAAACACTTCTTTGTCTTTAATTTGCGAACTGTGGGCCATGTTTTGAAGGGAAAGAGATACATCAAACTTTAAACTATCTCTCCCAATTTAATTCGGCGCACGTGATTCTGCACTAACCATGCATAAACTGAGGTTGTATCCTGGCCTAATATTATGTATAATCTTCACAAACCAACATGTCCTTAAAACACACAGGTTGGGCGTGGAGTCAATCAAAACATAACATGAAATCATTTGACTCCTGAAACATTTGTCTTATATGTCTCTAAGCACAAGGTGGATAGCATATTTACATAATAGCTGCAGTGAAAGCCGTAAAACCACTGTCCTGGGTCTGACGATAAACTACATCCACGTCCTGGATAAGACGATAAACTACGTCTAACAGCAAAGCCTCTAATCAGGTCTTGAGGAGCGTGGAACCACCACTTAATTGCTGGTGTTCCAAGATCCACCCTGGCCCGGGGTGGTAGAACCTGTTAGGATCCCAGCTATGGGCAAATAGTTAACCCCGAAACTGGGGAAAAAAACGCTATGAAAGTTTAAAAACAGGTTTTAATAGCAGAAATACTTTGTAAAATAATTCCTATCAGCAATAAATTTTTGGAGAAAAAAACAACAAAAAAACTATTACCAGCTATACATTTTCGAGGGAAAAATATTACCGTCAATAGGTTTTGAAAAAAATTATTACCAGCAACACATTTTTGAAAAAAAAATATTACCAGAAATAGATTTTTGACAAAATAAGATATTACCAGCAATTAAAAATTTGTCGGCATTAAATAACCCATTGGGGTTGATATGCCGTAAAACAAACCAAACCAAACCGTGACACGAATTTGCACCATTGTTAACTCACTCGAAATTTGAAACTATCAAGTCAGAAGTAGCGGGCAAGTTCTATCCCGGGCAACTCCTAATCACCAAGTGAATATTAGTGAATAATAACGAGTTTGTTCTCGTGTGCCATCTCGTGACCATAGTTACACGAAACACTCCCACCCCGCAAATGTGATTGATTAATTAATGCTTCGATTTTGACAAGTCCTTTCCGGTTATAGTTTTGGGGTAAGGGTGACTCACGTTTGTAAAGTCTCAAAAAATGCAAGCTAGGATTAAAACACTGAGCTGGTATCTAGTCAGTGGGGGAATGCACCCTGTGTAAGTAATAAACATACCGATTTAACATGTTACATACACTCTAAAAAGCGTCTTTAGTGATTAAAACAAATTCAGAGCTTAAAATAGAAAGGGAAGAGAGAGCGAGAGAGAGAGAGAGAGGGGGGAAGAAAAAAGAATATGACGAGCGTCAGGAAAAAAAGACACACCCGAATACCGATACATACACACAAACACACACACACACACACACACACACATATATATATATATATATATATGGATTTTTTATATATATTATATATATATTATATATGCGCAGTACTTAGTGGAAAGTGCTCAATTTCAGTGATAGAGCTAACATATTTAGTTGGATTGATATTGTTATGGTCGGGTTCCTTGTACCACGGTGATAGTCTAAGGTAGAACCAATAAAGAACAACTCGAACACAGATTTATTACAAACTGGAATATATACGGAGAGGTAGAAAGTGTTATTACGAACAATCAGGTTTAGTAGTAATTCTCTGAACACGACTCTGACTCGACTGACAGACTCGCTCGCTCTGACTGACAGACAGACTCCTGGCGGACATCACTCCAGACTTCAGACTGAACAGTATTTAGTCAACCCACACACGAGGGCATCATGTGGCACAAGGCCGGTTTAACGTGGTGTTGTGGATTCCGCGTGAAAATTCGGTCTCCAATAAATGACAAACGCAAGTATTTAAGCTAAGAAATTAAATGTATTTATACAAAATACAAAAGGTAATGCTGTTATTAAAATCCAGAAACGCCGGTTAGTATTAATCAAAGTTCGCTATATACAGTCTCGAAGTAAACTTCCTTAGAGTCGGGCGTCGTTGTAACTGACTTCTAACATCAACTCAATCACAGTGTCTATGTACTTTCCACTCTGTTTCTCCACCCTGTTCCTCTACCTGTTCCTCTACTCTTCAGACTCTCTGACTCTGACTGACTGTGGCTATTTTATGGCAGCAGGACGAGTCCATTTATATCAGAAAAGGGTGGACCCCATAATACGTGGGATCTCCGAGCCCGTGAGATCGGCCAAAAATATGCCCTTTGAACCCGTATAAACGGGTTCAGGGTCGGTTTAACTCCCCGTAAGAGACACCGCCCTTCGGCGTAGCCTCGTTCAGGTTCCTCCCCGCCCGAAGAGTTCAACTGATCAGCCGATCTTCGGATTGAACGGTATTTGATCACCCCCCTCTCACGAAGGCATCATGTGGCAGAAGGCCGGTTTAATGTGGGATCTCCGATATGCCCTTTGAGCCCGTATAAACGGGTTCAGGGTAGGTTTACCTCCCCAAAAGAGACTCCGCTCTTCGGTGTAGCATTGTTCGGGTTCCTCCTCGCCGAAGGCAGAGAATTCAACCGATCAGCCGGTCGCCCGACTTCGGACTGAACTCTCTGCTTCCTCTTGAGGCGCAGTATTTATTACGTATGGAATAGTCCATTATGTTATTATGGTTAAGGTCCCCTAACATATATATATATATATATATATATATATATATGCACTAATTACATTGTTCATATTCATGACTTTTCGGAAGTTGTACGCTCCGACCTTCTTCGGGCGATTGGGATTTCAAACCGAACCCTTACTTTTGTCCACTGGGGTAGATTGTTCTAGTTCCACGTGCCATGTCTCTTCCGGATATGTTTCCGTTTCGGTTATTTCTTTTTAGCCAGGTGTTGAACTCGCAACTCTTTCACCAACGCTTTTGTCCACTGTGTCGTGTGTCCTAAGGTTCGGTTCGAAATTCCAGTCATCTGAAGAAGACCGGTGCGTACCACGGCCGAAACGTCGTAAATTGAATATGACGACAAAGGTGAGGACGATAGTCTCAAGTCCGAGCAATGCAAATAGTGCAAATAATTACAATACCTCATCTGATATATATATATATATATATATATATATATATATATATATATATATATATATATATATATATAATATTTTTAGGTTTTATATTACATTCAACGTCATCACTTGATAAGACAAAATGGCTATTTTTGTAGTGATTTTATAACATATTAATGTTATATTTTTTTTTTAAATAAATAAATATATCTGCTCTACTTTGTATTGAGCATTCTTTTAAGAATAGTAATTGTCAGTTATTGGAATTCATTACATATACACCAATCATATACTTGTATATATATATATATATATATATATGTATATATATATATATATATATATATATACACATATATATATATATATATATATATATATAGAGAGAGAGAGAGAGAGAGAGATCCAAAACCCTCATAGTGCTCAACAGTAAATGTTTGAAACTGGTTTTGATGCCTGGTTGTTGTGTCTAGTCAGTCAGGGAATGCACTCTGCCTCAGTAATAATTCTCACTTTTTTTATATAAAATTACTAAACTAAAAAGGATAAAATGAAAGGTTGAATGTTTAACAGATTGATGATGAGCGACACTTGGGAGAGAGTGAAAGAGAGAGAGAGCAATAAAGAG
>OZ010572.1:107270207-107277707 GCA_963932145.1 Acanthosepion lycidas
AGAGACAAAGAAAGAGAGAGATGTCGAGTGACAAAGAAATAGTAAGAAAAAGAGAGAGAGAGAGTGAAAGAGATCTGAGCTAAATCTAAAGAGCTGAATTGAAGGAGAGACAAAGAAAGTGAGAGATGGCAAGTAACAAAGAAATAGCGAGAAAGAGAGAGAGAGAGAAAGAGATCTGAGCTAAAAGTAAAGAGATAAGAAGTTTAAGGAGAGACAAAGAAAGAGAGAGAGGGCAAGTAACAAAGAAATAGCGAGAAAGAGAGAGAGAGAGAAAGAGATCTGAGCTAAAAGTAAAGAGATAAGAAGTTGAAGGAGAGACAAAGAAAGAGAGAGATGGCAAGTAACAAAGAAATAGTGAGAAAGAGAGAGAGAAAGAGATCTGAGCTAAAAGTAAAGAGATAAGAAGTTGAAGGAGAGAGAAAGAAAGAGAGAGATGGCAAGTAACAAAGAAATAGTGCGAAAGAGAGAGAGAGAGAGAAAGAGATCTGAGCTAAAAGTAAAGAGATAAGAAGTTGAAGGAGAGAGAAAGAAAGAGAGAGATGGCAAGTAACAAAGAAATAGTGCGAAAGAGAGAGAGAGAGAGAGTGAAAGAGATCTGAGCTAAAAGTAAAGGAACAGAGTAAGAAGTTGAGGGAGAGACAACGAAAAGAGAGATGGCGAATGACAAAGAAGTAGTAAGAAAGAGAGAGAGATAGAGAGATAGAGAGAGAACAGAGATCTGAGCAAAAAGTAAAGGGATAAGAAGTTGAGGGAGAGACAAAGAAAGAGAGAGATGGCATGTATCAAAGAGATAGTGAGAAAGAGAGACAAAGAGAGAAAGAGAGAGAGATCTGAGCTAAAAGTAAAGGAACAGAGTAAGAAGTTGGAGGAGAGGCAAAGAAAGAGAGAGATGGCGGATGACAAAAAATAGTTTGAGAGAGACAAAGAGAGAGAGAGAGAGAGAGAGAGAGAGAAAGTTATCTGAGCTAAAAATAAGGGGATAGAGTAAGAAGTTGAGGGAGAGACAAAGAAGAGAGAGATGGCTAGGGACAAAGGAATAGTGAGAAAGAGAGAGAGATAGGATGAGAGAGAGAGGGAGAGAGAGAGAAAGAGATCTGAGCTAAAAGTAAAGAGATAAGTTGAAAGAGAGACAAAGAAAGAGAGAGATGGCGAGTGACAAAGAAATAGGGAGAAAGAGGGAGAGAGTGAGAGAGAGAAAATGATCTGAACTAAATGTAAAGAGATAGAGTAAGAAGTTGAGGGAGAGCCAACGAAGGAGAGAGATGGCGAGTGATAAAGAAATAGTGAGAAAGAGAGAGAGAGAGAGAGAGAGAAAAAGAGAGTCAGAAGGAAAAAAAAAACTCTTATATTTCAAGTCTATATGAGAGCGGTAGACCCGAAAACTAGCTTTAAACATGATAAAAAACAGACATAGGCGTGAACAGTGAAATGTATGTACGTATTTATTGGGCGAAAAACAAGGGTGCGTTCTTTAAGAAGAGCTAAGTGAGATATTTCAGAATTTTCTAATGAACACTTCCTATTCTATCCGGTTCAGAATTACAAAACAGTTTATTTGAGGCTGGGAGAGCACATTAAAAATATATTCTCTAAGGCAAATATTATTAATGGCGTCAGACATTTCGTGTCGATTAATTTTACTGATAATCTTTTCCAAATTACGAAAAACAGACTTATGATCCTTGAAGCAATATTCACGAAACAAACAAAAACTACCATCAATAAATAAAAACAATTATAAATTAAGAGGCCTCATCTTCAAATATATATATATATATATATATATATATATATATATATATATATATATATAACACCCCTTACGTCACACCACTCTTTGCCTACATCACAACCCTCACTGGTTCTACGAAATTAATATATTAATATCTACCTACCCTGATGATGACTTAAGAAAGTCGAAACCTTCGAGCATACCTCTTGTACTTTTCTTTCGAAATGAAAATTCTGACGACAATTTCTGATGGAATTTTATACTCGTCTGATTAGGATTTTTCGTAATTTGGAAAAGTCGATCAGTAAAATTAATCGACATAAAATATCTGTTGTCTTTAATAATATTCGCATTAAAAAATGTAAAGGGCCATACCCACGGGATACAAACGTAAATTTTTGTGTAAATTATTATTATTATTATTATTATTATTATTATTATCATTATTATTTTATTTGATTTCTTCTGTATAGTCATTTTTCGGGTCCCAACCAGAGGACTATGGTCAGAGATGGTATCATATTTTCCACAGAACATTATTAAGCCTACCCCCTAAAAAAAACTTAGATCGCACATATTTTACATAGATTATTATTATTATTATTATTATTATTATTATTATTATTATTATTTGTGTATGTTATGTTTCCTGTTTTCTATCCTGTACAGTCGAGTCCAAATTATGGTCCTTACGTCCTATAGGAAAATTGTCGTTTAATTGATAACATTTTCTTAGTATAGGGGATGATTCTAGTAGGGTGATCTGGGCAAATTGTATGTTGATGTTATCTGGAACACTGTTAGTAAAATTGCCATTCTTTTTCTCACGTGGCCCAGTGCTCCGATTACTATTGGTACAGCCTCAGTCTTTATTCCGCACATCCTGTTAATTTCAATATCCAGTTTCTTGTATTTGGATAATTTCTAGATAATTTTCATGAAGGTGTTTCTCTCAGATGGTACTCCTATGTCAATAAGAATACAATTCCTGAATTTCTTGTCTTTTATGATAATATCAGGTCTGTTGGCTTTTATTTCCCTGTCATCTTGAATTGGTATATCCCAGAGAATAGTTATATCGTTATTTTGGGTAACTGTGTCGAGCTGGCGCTAATACCATCGTACCATCAGTGATTTCGATTTTGCGCTTCTAGCATATCTTCCAGTGCATATATGTCGCTAAGTTGTTATGTTAGTGGATATATTCATTCATTGCGAGTTCCGGATAACCTGTGAAAATATGGTTAAAAATTTCATCATATTTCCCGAAGATCCTTCATTTCGGGTTAGTTCCACTCTTGATTATGTTCTGGTCGCGAGGCTTTGGTCCTGAGCTGCAATAATTAGGCCGTCTCTTGGAAGAGAAATTAGTGAATCTATTAACGTATTTATTAGGTTGGTGCAAAAATAATGACGTAATAATGTCGTTTTTTGACGTATTTTTAACGTCAAAAAACGACATTATTACGTCATTGTTTTTGCACCAACCTAATAGTTGGAAGCCATGCAATTGATATTCTAGACATGGAATTCAAAAAGTGTCTTTTTTTTTTCTGCTGGAAAATGACAATTTTCAATATTTGTCTATATTTCTGAGATGAGGTATTATGTACATTATTTACATTATTCGGACTATTGTCCTCATCTTTGTCGCCATATTTATTACAACGTTTCGGCCTTTCAATATTTGTCTATATTTCTGAGATGAGGTATTATGTACATTATTTACATTATTCGGACTATTGTTCTCATTTTTGTCGCCATATTTATTACAACGTTTCGGCCTTTCAATATTTGTCTATATTTCTGAGATGAGGTATTATGTACATTATTTACATTATTCGGACTATTGTCCTCATCTTTGTCGCCATATTTAATACAACGTTTCGGCCGTTATACGCTCCGGGCTCAAGGACACATGACACAGTGGATAAAGGCGTTAGTTAAATCCAGTGACAGAACCCAAAGAATGTGAGTTCAATACCCGGTTAAGGCAGTGGAGAACTTTCAGAGGGAACTTAACAGGAGATAACTGATAACCGCCATCCATTAAAACATGGCACGTGGAACTAGAACAGTCTACCCCAGTGAGTGAAATAAAGGGTTCAGTTCGACATTCCAACCACCTGAAGAAGGCCGGGGCGTACAACGGCCGAAACGATGTAATAAATATGGCGACAAAGATGAGGACAATAGTGCGAATAATGTAAATAATGACAATTTTCAAGTTGAAAATTTTATTTGAAACAGAAAAAAATGTTTAGAAAATATTAGCTTCCTTGTACATTTTCTATAAATATTTTCATGGTAATTATTCTTATCAACTACCCCCTTTGGTACCTAGACATGAATTTATGAATTTAAGATCAGAACTAGATTGGCGTCAAGGTCTCTTCATTTAACCTTGGAACTGGCTACATGTAACCGTAAGTTCCAGACAAACAGTCTCTTCTATAGTATTTCGTTTTTTGTTGGTAGGGTTACAGGCGTATGAATCTGTTTCGTGAAGAGTGCATCCTCTTTGTTGATGGAGTGAATTTGGTGTTTCTCTATTTGTAGGAGAGGTTTATTGGTTTTTGTGAAGTATGCTTCCAATCCAGTTGTTGTAGATTTTAGAGTTTGTTCAAGTTGGATTAGACTTCGACATCCTAAACCTCTTGGTACATGCAGCCTATAAACATCTAATTTCAGGTGGTGCATCCTCATTTGGGCAAGCATTTTTCTGGTTTGGGCGTCCAATCTTTTAATGTCGTTCAACTTCCATTTAATAATCTTGAAGCTGCATCTTTCTACGGGTATAGCTAAGGTGTTGACAGCTTCGCTTTCTAAAATTAAAAGCCCTCTCCGATAATATTATTTTCGGATCCTTTTCTACATAATTGAATGTTGTATCCAGTCTCCTTCATTTATTCCTAAATATTCATATGTACCATTTAGGTCTAGTTACTTAATCATGTTGCTGATATCAAGGTGTAAATCTGTAGTTTTCGTTATTTTAACGCCTTTGAATATGGCTTTGTCGCATTTGTCGATTCCGAAATCCATTCTAATGTCTTCGTTGAAGGTTTTGAGAATGGTGAGTAGGTTTTTTTCTGCTGGTTGTCATCCTTGGCAAACGTTTTAACATCCTCAACATCGAATCGGTGATTCAGTTTTCCATTCTGTGACCTGTATCCGTAGATACTGTTGTTCAGTAGGCATCTGAGTTGTGAGAATGAATCTCCTTGGAAGATGCCGCTTTTGATGTTGATTTGGTCTCTATGTTAATGACACATTTGTATGGTTTAGATTTAGTGCGGACTTCCAGTTTTTCATGGTCTCCACTATGAATTTGACCGTTGTGGGGCTACTCTGTATATTTTTAGGCTCTTCTCTATCCATGAATGTAGTAAACTTTCGAACGCCTTTCTAGGGTTGAAGCCTGCTAGGGATAATTTTTTTTTACTTGTTTTCACCTCTTCCAATATTGCTTTATTGATAATTACATCGTCATTGCATCAGTAACTTCCTCTTGTGCACCGCTTCTCTTCTTCTGGGAGTAAATTGACTTCTCAAGGAAGTCGTATGTCCTCTCGATTATAATAGTAATGAGGATCCTGTACATTGTTGGTAGGCAGGTGATGGGTCTATATTTCTTCGGGTTCTGCGTCTCTTTTTTTAAGTTAAGTTACTCCTCACATGAAACATTTAGTGTATTATATCATTGTATGTTCGTGATAAGTTTTTATCCCCAAATTGGCTATTCAGTCTATTCTTGGTGCTTTCCTGTTTTTGGTTTTGTAAATGGCAACGGTTGTTTCAGTATTATCGATATCCGTTCATTTTTGACATTCTACATGTGTGTATTCTTCTTCTTGTTGCTTGATACATGCAGCTCTCATTATGCATTTTGCAGTCTTTCCACTTTTTGTACTAGAACTCTTCGACTTCCTGAATATTAGGTGGGTCACTTTTTCCCACTACCCGATTTATTTTCTTAGAATATTCTTTGAATATCTTGTTTTGCCAGAAGAATATATTTTTTCATAACTCCTGGTTCTCTGTCTTTCTTGTTTCAAGTTCTCTTTAACTTTTGGTACATCAGTCTTATTTCTTATGTTAAGGTTTCGTTATATTTGTCACCTTCTTTTTTCTTTTTCATTTTATCGCCCTTGTCTACTTCACAAGTGAGAATTGTCCAGGTAGTTTATTTATTTCGGTTACCATTTTTTCTTTCCAGACTGGCATTTTTCTTTTTCGTTTACGTTGTGTTTTTAATTTTTCACCTATTGTTTCTGCGACTGATGCCGCCTATATAAGATGATTAATTTCTGTCAGGTTAATCGGTCTTTCGATTTCGTCCCGTATTTTTCTAATTGTTTGGTTAGCGAGATTGAGGTTTTCCTTCACTTGACGGTTCTTTCTTATTTTTGGTATTGTTGGCCTTTCCTCGAAAGACATTTTCTTTAGATTCTCCCATTTATATCGGATGTTTTTGTCACCTCTGTTTCTCTATCATATTTGTCATTATCTTCCTTTATTTGCTTGTGTATCTCAGAGGGATTATTAAAACTTGTTTCTATTTGTTCCTCTGCATGTGTCTCCTCTGCTTTGTTGGCATTTATCTTCTTGATGGTAACGTTTAATATATTTTAATATATCTCAGATTCTTTCGAGTGTTATGTCTGGTAATCTTTTTTTTTTTTTTTATGATGTCGCGCTTGACATTGGCTAGTTTATTGGCATCGATGTTTAGTCTGTTTGAGGGATGTTTGTCTCACCAGATATTATAGGCGGCTTTGGCTGTTGATGTTGTCGGATTTATCATAACAGTGTACAATTCTATCATTAGATCAATACACTCTTATCTAAGCCATTTATTTATTGTTCTTTTTGTGGGATTTTCTTTTAATCAATATAGAAGGCCTCTGCGAAGACTGTCCTTGGCGTGATTTTCCTATAGGTCTCGTTAGATAAAGTTTGTTCCAGTTGCAAACTTTTCAATCCCAGTCTGGTTCTTCACTGAGTATCGCGCTCTGTGTTGACCCGCGTAACGACCGATGCGGCTGACCAATTATTTTCGTTGTGCCAGCATTATAGTTAGTTCTTATTTACCTATACGTGTGTGTGTGGGGGGGGGGGGTCGTGGGCGCCAGAGCATATCCATAACATGGTGGACCATCACGTTCAGGGGTCAAGTCCTCCCCCTGCTATATTTTATTATTATTATTATTATTATTATTATTATTATTATTATTATTATTATTATTATTTTCTTCGATTTCTGGCGTTTACACATTTCTTTCCGGGTCCCGCCCAGGGACCTAAGTTTAGAAATGGCATCATGACACTCTCCACTGACAATATATATATATATATATATATATATATATATATATATATATATATATATATATATATTACATAGCTAAAGCCCTTCGTAAAGTGTGGGCTGTACTTTTCAGAACAATTTATTGTATCTCCTTGAGGCATGGACTTCCAGGAATCCCTTCAATTAGTCCACTGCAATCTTTTCCACCCAGTCCTAGGGATCCAACTACAACAGGGATTGTTGATGTTCCCATATGCCACATTTCTGAGATTTCTATTTCAAGGTCCTTGTATTTTGACAGCTTTTTGAATATCTTCAAAGATACATTGCAGTCAGCAGGGACTGCCATATTAATAAGGAGGGACCGTTTGTGTTTGTGGTCTTTAATAACAATATCTGGGCGGTTGGCTTTGATTGTTCTGTCAGTGTGTATTGTGTAGTCCCATAGAATTGTAAC
>OZ010572.1:107282707-107290207 GCA_963932145.1 Acanthosepion lycidas
GGCTTCAATGAGACTTAATCTATCCGGGTAGAATGTGATACCGTCTAGCCTCTTACAGGTTTGGTTCTCGTGACTACTGGCGGCTCAGTAACAGTGCTTTAAACAAGGTTATTATATATTTGATTGCTGTTCTCTTCACTGAATTTGAAGTGTTATCATCTTCTGATGAGGAAGAAGAACATCTTGCTCATAAACTTTCTTCCAATGTCCGGTCTTGTCTGATGTATTTTTCCCTGACTTTGCACTTAAATCAGAGCTTGTAATATGTGATATGTATAGAACTAATTCGATAATTTCTGCTATCCTCTGTTGATACATACGAAGTCCGAAGACTCGGTAGGATCCCCGCTATTGTCCCAAAAAATGACTGGCTCATTTTATCTTTGAGCTGTAAAATAGATACCTTTCTTGCTTTCCACTTTTCTGTATTTACTGTTTTTAAGAACTCGGGTGAACAGTCTGATCGTCCACACTAACAGCCTATTAATTTTTTTCTGAATTTCTAGTATGAGGTGTTATATTAATTTACACTATACTACGCTTATAGAAACGGGCGAGCGATAACTTAACAATACTAAATAAAAATAAGAACTAGATGATATCCATAGACATGGGCAGTTGAACGAGAACATTCTACGCCTGTAGATTAAATAAAGTGTTCAGTTCAGAATTCCCTCTAGGCTAACCAGATCGATATACACCTGAGGAAGGTCGGAATGCGCAACGGCCAAGATGTACTGATAACAACAACAAAAATCAGGAAAACAGCCAAAATATAAATAGTGTATCTATCGACATCTTTTTTGGCAAAATATTAGAGGATCTAAACAATTCTAAATTGGTTAAGCATCTCACCTTGCAGGGTTTTTTTTCAGACAAACAATAAGGCTTTTGCTTCTCTCTGTCAACTAGCGATGTGTTAACTGTTCTTATTGAAAGAGTATACCTTTAAATAAGAATGGTGAAGCTCGTGTAGTTGATATATATCTCAACGGTGTTTGTTATCCTTGGCTTTTTCACATGTTATGGTCGAATTTTTTTATTCGATTCAATCTAACTTACCAAATCGCAAAATGAGAGTTATCTTGAATGGCCAATCTTCTAGATCGGTTTACAATTATGTGTGTGTCCCCTTGTTCCTAATATTCCTCAACGACCTTCTCGATGTCATCAACTGTCGATTCGTCATCTATGCCGACGAAGCAAGTATTTACTTCCTTCTTAATGGTAAGTTTGGTTGGTTTGATTATGTCTAATTGACAGATTATCTCGAAAATGATCTTCAGTCAGTTGTTAGCTGGGACACGAAATTGTTTTAATTTTAACAACCCCAAAACGAACTTGCTCTTCTTTAATCGTGTAAGAGAAATTTGTTGCCTTCTATAGACATGGCTGATGCTAACCTCCAGGAGAAAAAACAGTTTATCCTTCTCGGGCTGATACGAAGTGGAACGATTATATCGAAAGAATTGCTAAGTTTGTTGCTGGGAAATTTCGTTCAGTGTCTAAGCAATTTTTCTCGCTAGAATTTAATTTGTAAATTTATAATTCTGTTCATCGAATGTTGCTGCCACTGAGGCTTTGCTATTTTTGACAAAATACAAATAAAAATCCGGATTGTCATCGGTCCCGACCTGGCATCTCGGATTCAGTCACATTCTCATCCCTGTGCCTTTTCCATGAATCCTTCATGGGAAATGTTCGGATGAGCTTTCCTCTTTGGTACTCCAACTTTAATAAAGTAAGCGCAGTACTGGATTGGTAACTAGGTCCCATTATTTTACAGTTGAAATTGCTAGATGTAACCGTATGATGTAATGCGGAAATGGATAGCGGTTAAAGGCTGTTATGTTGTTAGACGAGACAGAAAATGCAAAACAAAAACATGTTTTGTTCAAGAATTCTATTTAAAAATGAGTGTACATAAAAAAGACTAGAACACATAACGAGGAAAGAAGGCTTGGAAAATTTGACACAAACATGACATTTTGAAGGCGAGAGGGACAGAGGGAAAGAGTGACTAACCTACTAAACGAGTTTGTGTAAATGGATTGCAGGTCAGAGAGGAGAGATATTAAACAAAAGATATAAGATATAGAAAGAATGGTAGAGCCATGATCGCCTGAATGGAGACGTTCTTATAATTAGAATTGGGAGAAAATAAATAATCAAAAGTCAGTTGTTGATCCGTTCTGGTTCTACGACGGTGAGTCAAAGATTATCCATGCCTTCGCCATAAAATATTATTTAGGTTTGTCGCACTGCCTTCTACGCATGCGTGCGTATAGTTCATATATTTGTGTTCACTTGATCGAAGTTTAGAGAACGTGAAATTAATACACGTTGGCGTAACGCGTCATCCAAAAGCTTTTCCACATTCTCCCATCACTTCCACATTGTGTAGAAAAACATTCTGGCATTGAAATTGCTCAATACTGAATTTTTTCACCAACAGCACCTCGCGAATTTACCATAATGTTGTGACAACTTTGGGGATGAGCGGTTTGTCGTGGGTGGGGGGCAGGATGATAGTGGATAGCAACATTACAAACAGGTCACCATAACGTTACATGTTCCCTAACCAAAATGTAAAGCGTGTGCAACTTTGCAAGGACAATCAGTGTTAGCTGGTCGACGTATACACAGTAACATCCGTAGCACAGTAAGTGTCGAAAAAATCCGACATCAATTTTCCGGCACCTGTTGTCCCAAATATTTAACGGATTACATGCAATGTAAAAAAAAAAAATAATATCTTAATCCCTAATCTGTCATCATTGATCACAGACAGAGGATTTTTGAAAAGATTAAATTTGTCTGTGGTCGATATGTTGATATTTTTTTCCTGAAATGTGTCTTTCTTAAATTTATTCTTTGAGTTTTAAATTAAGAAAAAAAAAATCAAAAACTGACGGTAGTCAGATTTTTTATATTGATTGCGACAAATTGATTACGTGAACTGGGATAAAAGTATATTTTGCAATTTAACTAGAAAATAGGAATATCATAAGAAAACCACTGAAAGGATTTGTTTTTCACGTAAATTCATAAATATTGCTATGAATAATCAAGAGTGATCTTCCCTTGTTTTGTTACTCTCCTCTTTGAGAGAGCTATTACTGTTTACTGGGACTATAAAAGGACACTATACGCAAACTTTCTATTCTCAGTTGATTAAAGCTTTTTAAAAGCCTACACCTGTGTACTTTTGTCATTACAAACATATAAATAATAAAAAAAGAATCCAGAAGAGGAATCGACTCGGATTATTACTCATTGAATATGAGATCGGAAGACGCCATCGAAAATCACTGCTGTTAGCATAACATCTTGGACAGAAACTTTAATTTTCAAGTCCATTCTATATTTGTTGTTATATCGCATTAGGGGGGGGGGGTAAATTTAACGTCATACCTTTTGAATATTACTTGATGTTCAAATGCATGTGGCAAAGTCTAACACTAATATGTGATATATGGCCTATAAGTGTGTATTGTTATTGCGTAAAAAACTGTCGTAATGTATTTAAGAGATAGCAGTAGATAAAATCTAATCACATTTTTCGGCATACTATGCTTGGTGCTACTATGATATGATATCTACCATCCATTTTCTACTACACTATGATATCTACTATTCATTTCCTACTATACTATTGTTATAGAGTAGTTTCACAGTGGAGGCTTGTAATTGTACTAAGTCGGTCCTAAAAAGGTTCGACGTACAAAACGTTAGGAACTTGATATAATAGGTAATGACGCAGCAATCTAGTTGTGGTGGTTGATACTTTAATGACCGACATCGACTGATTCACCAACTCACTGAGCTAACTGGCGACTGCTACTACTACTACTTATTATAGGTTGGAGAGTCTATTAACAATAGAATAGGTGTGTTCAAGTATAACAACTATATCAACTGTCTATTTTATACTATACTATGATATCTACTATTCATTTACTACTATACTATATCAACTGTCTGTTTTATACTATACTATGATATCTACTATTCATTACCTACTATTATAATATATCTACTATTCATATCCTACTATATTATACTATGTACTATTCATTTCCTACTATGGTATGATATCTACTGTCCGTTTTCTACTATACTACGATATCTACTGTCCATTTTCTACTATACTATGATATCTACTGACCATTTTCTACTATACTATGATATCTACTGTCCATTTTCTACTATACTATGATATCTACTGACCATTTTCTACTATACTATGATATCTACTGACCATTTTCTACTATACTATTGTGGCAGCAGCGAATAAATTGGTTCCTCTTCCCTTTTTTTTTTCTGGTGAGGAAAAAGGCTAAACACAGAAGACGATTAAAGCAAAACCTGTTACAAAGATGATGTTGGATCAACGGACATCTCGGACAATGGAATAGGCTGCGTTCCATAGCTATATAAGTGGGCAGTGCGTGTTTATCCGGCTTTTTTGGGCGGAGGAAATTCCAGACTGAATTTAACGGCCAGAGCAGGGGGTCTGCCCCGATGAAATCAACGACCACGTTCCCGTGACCATGTCGTAGCTTAAAGTTGGAGGACATCAGCTGTGGCTTGATTTGAAATCTGTTGATGGGGAGGCATCAGACACGATATGGGTCATTTGGAAGACATCACGCCTATTACGAATGTTGAAATGTTATGGCTACATCACAAAAGTCGACAAGCCATGTGCTAAAAAGTACCCACCCGAGGCAAAAAGGAAGAGGTAGGCAAAGTGAAAGAAAATGGACTGGTAGCGTCACTGAGTCCGCTGAAAGATATTTCACAGTGATTCAGAGACTAGCATGTAAACGAGATATATGGGGATAGCTGATCAGATTATGGGGGTTGATTTTTTTACGCTAGGTTTCAACCTGTACATAAACCGTGGGTCACGTGAGGTATTAGTTTCATTTAGCGAAAGTTTATACAGGTAGGAGATGAAGATAACGGTTACCTCTAGACGTGGACAGATTGTAGTTTTCGTGGAAACATCTACTTGGGTATCTGTTTCACAGAACAGTGGTTCCCGGGAAGAAGCTGTTCGAGTGGAACTTACATCTCAACGACGAGATTTGTATTTACTCAACCCCCACGAAGTTAGGTTGCAACACAAGGTCAGTTTTATGTGAGGAGCCCGAGCGCTTAGTGTCTAGGAACAAAAATTGTCCGCAGCCTCCGCAACCGTCGGTTGCGCTGGCCTCGGTGCGAGCACCCTTCCCTCTCTCTGATGGAATGAGAGTGCGCGGCCTCGGGCACTTGTGCTCCAGGGCTCGGTACCTCTCAGTATAATTTTCCTCAGTTGCCACTCTGTCTTTTGACGGAGCCGCCCGAGAGCGCTTCCTGCCTGAAGACAGAGATGCAACTTGACAGATGATAATGTGTTACAAACTGCTCGAGAGATCAAAATACGTAGGTGATTTGCTACAATGTAAGTGGAATCGAGGTCCCTAGCCGTGAAGGTTAAGCCTGGAGGAACCAAGAAACGTAGTTCTTTCAAGCACTTTCCATGATGATAATCATGATTATGGAAGTCAGTGAATAAAATTGTCCGTTGTTCAATAAAGTTAATTTCTAAAAAAAAAACTAAACATTATTTTTACTTTATAAACTAGATTTACTTTATAAACCGGCATTTTCATGTTGAACGAAGTATCGGGAAAAGGAAGAATTCCTTTAACAGGGAAACAAATACAATATAACAATATCCATATTGTAAACGGAGTTCGGCGATTTAGGGAGAATAAAACCAGGGAGAATGACACGAAGGAATACTTGAAAAAAATCGAAGTAAATCTCAGAAAAGCAATGTAAGTATAATTCCCCAGATTATTGATCGATGGGGCGATTGTTTTGACTCTATGTATTTATATGGATTAGTTCGATTTATAAAGGCTGATGAATGCAAAAAGAAAATTCTATTGTCGTGTCCACAAAGGGCGGGATGCTTACGCGCAAGTATTAAATCAGAGGCCGTGTGCGCAATTTAAATCTATCTATCTATCTATCTATCTATCTATCTATCTATCTATCTATCTATCTGAGTCTGTTCATATTTATCATATCAATTCATATCTATCTATCTATTTACCCATCTATCTATGTGTGTGTCTATTTATCTATTACAGTCTTTTCACATCTATCTAAGTCTGTTCATATCTATCTATCTATCTATCTATCTATCTATCTATCTATCTATCTATCTGAGTCTGTTCATATCTGTATATCTCTCTATCTATCTATCACATCAATGCACATCTATCTATCTATCTATCACATCAATTCACATCTATCTATCTATCTATCTATCTAAGTCTGTTCATATCTATCTATCTATCTATCTATCTATCTATCTATCTGTGTCTGTTCATATCTATCTATCACATCAATTCACATCTATCTATCTATCTATATGTGTGTCTGTTTATCTATCACAGTCTATTCAAATCTATCTATCTATCTATCTATCTATCTATCTATCTATCTATCTATCTATCTGTGTCTGTTTATATCTATCTATCTATCTATCTATCTATCTATCTATCTATCTATCTAACTGAATGAGACTGTTCATATTTATCTAACACTGTGTATGACGATAAACTACATCCGGCAACAAGACCTCTGATCGGGAGACTGAAGGTTTTGAAGAGCGTGGAACAACCTCTTAGTTGATGTTGTTGTAGGTCCACCCTAACCTTGGGTGGTAGCACCTGTTAGGGTCTCAGCTATGGTCAAATGGTGAACCCAAAAACACAAAAAAGAAAACACTATAAAAGTATAAAATACCAGGGATATATTTTTCTATTAAAAAAAAATTATCAACAATATAATATTAAAGCGAGAAAATTTCAATAAAATTACGACATAAGAAACCACAATGACACCTCAACAATTTATGTCCGCACAAACATGTATATGTAGAAAAATCGGAGTATCATCTACCATGTATTCAATTACGAATGCAGAATAACATAGATCATTTTTATATTACTTCAAAGCTCACATGAAAAATAAGTTTCCACATGAAATGCCCCATAAGGAGTTGAAATGTCGTTAAACAAACAAATCAAATCTGTTCATATTTGCCAATATATCTATCAGTCTGCTTCTATCTATCTATCTATCTATCTATCTATCTATCTATCTATCTATCTATCTATCTATCTATCTATCTATCTATCTATCTCTGTCTGTTCATTATCAATTACTCTCACCCACTATCAATGTATCTACCTACGTATCTATCTATGTCAGGTCTCTCTCTCATTATCTATCTATCGATCTATTAATTTTCTCTGTCAGTGTCTTAATTTTCTATCTATCCTCATCTGGTCATATCTATCTGTATATCTATCTTAATCTGTTCATATCTAAATGTTCTAATCTGTTCACATCTATCAATCTATCTATCTATCCATCCATCTATCTATCTATCTATCTATCTATCTATCTATCTATCTATCTATCTATCTATGATAC
>OZ010572.1:107295207-107365207 GCA_963932145.1 Acanthosepion lycidas
CAATAGGAAAAAAACAAACAAACTGTTGGTTGTTTCTTCTATGAAGACGCAAAACAACATACAGGAAGACTAAGAAAAGAAAAATATAGATCTCGGTTGGTCTGTTCTGCCGCACTTGCCATATTCACCCGGCTTTGCACTAACCGAGTATTACTTTTTTAATCGCTGCAAAATGATTTGAAGTGGGCGAGCCGGAGGAACTTTCTCTGATGAAAAAACAAATTCAAGTATTCATCGAAAGCTTTTTCATAACAAAACTTGCAGAATCTTACTCAAAAGTTATCGAAGATAGGTGACAACAACCATTGCAAATAGTGGTGAAATATATTTTAACATATAATTGAATAAAATATATTTGTACTTTGAAGAATAATGTCGTTAAATATGAATGGAAATTAATTATAACTCAACCTAAGATTTTAAAAGTACTTCATCTAATGATTTTGCGTCAAGGCGATATGTATAACAGATCTGTCTGTCATGCGACTGGGGTCCATGACTCGGGGTATATATGTCGAAACTTTAATTACATTCTAGTCTTTCATTATTTTTTTTTTTTTACTCTTGGTTTAACTGAAGTGTATGATTTAATACACTTTAGCAAGTGTTGTGGTAGGATCCACCTAATTTGCATAGTGGAGTACCGACCATATAAATATGGTTGGTACCGAGAAGAGAGGGAAGGAATCGAGAGATTCTCTCGGCGACTGTCGAACTCTCTGCATTAGCAGAGGGGAACCCGGACGAGGTTTTGCCGAAGGGCAAGGTTTCGTCCGGGGAGGTTGACAGGGCCTGAACCCGTCTAGGCGGGTTCAGAAAGGCCATATTTTTGGCCGAGCCTACGGGCTCGGGGATACCCACATTAAAACGGCCTTGTGCCACATTCGATCCTCGTGGGTGGATTGATAAATACAGGAATCGAGAGATTCTCTCGGCGACTGTCGAACTCTCTGCATTAGCAGAGGGGAACCCGGACGAGGTTTTGCCGAAGGGCAAGGTTTCGTCCGGGGAGGTTGACAGGGCCTGAACCCGTCTAGGCGGGTTCAGAAAGGCCATATTTTTGGCCGAGCCTACGGGCTCGGGGATACCCACATTAAAACGGCCTTGTGCCACATTCGATCCTCGTGGGTGGATTGATAAATACAGGAATCAAGAGATTCTGAGACCGAAAGACAGACTCTTGGCGACTGTCAAACTCTCTGCATTAGCAGAGGGGAACCCGGACGAGGCTTTGCCGAGGGGCAAGGTTTCGTCCGGGGAGGCTGACAGGGCCTGAACCCGTCTAGGCGGGTTCAGAAAGGCCATATTTTTGGCCGAGCCTACGGGCTCGGGGATACCCACATTAAAACGGCCTTGTGCCACATTCGATCCTCGTGGGTGGATTGATAAATACAGGAATCAAGAGATTCTGAGACCGAGAGACAGACTCTCGGCGACTGTCGAACTCTCTGCATTAGCAGAGGGGATCCCGGACGAGGCTTTGCCGAACGGCAGGTTTCGTCCGGGGAGGTTGACAGGGCCTGAATCCGTCTAGGCGGGTTCAGAAAGGCCATATTTTTGGCTGAGCCTACGGGCTCGAGGATACCCACATTAAAACGGCCTTGTGCCACATTCGATCCTCGTGGGTGGATTGATAAATACAGGAATCAAGAGATTCTGAGACCGAGAGACACACTCTCGGCGACTGTCGAACTCTCTGCATTAGCAGAGGGTCACCCGGACGAGGCTTTGCCGAAAGGCAAGGTTTCGTCCGGGGAGGTTGACAGGGCCTGAACACGTCTACGGGCTCGGGGATACCCACATTAAAACGGCCTTGTGCCACATTCGATCCTCGTGGGTGGATTGATAAATACAGGAATCAAGAGATTCAACCAGAGACTCTGCCCGACTGCGACTCAGTCAACACATTCTCGAGGAACGGTCTTCTCAGGAATATACAAAAGACTATATGTAAATATTGTGTACACTTTCTTGTTTCAATACATTTTGTTCTAAGTACATTTTGTGTTGCATTATTATTCCATGCATTAGTCAAGTTTCAACAGTAAGTATAAACTTAATTTTATTTTGTTTGAACTTGTAGTATTTTAACTTCATTGGAAAAAATCTTTTGATAAGAAATTGAGAACAAATTGGTATTATTAATTTTTCCTATGTGTTATTGTTATTCATAACAATGAACATATTGATTATAAAATTTCGTTATGAATAATTTTTCTTTTTCCTTCTAACAGGTATTTTGAAAATCTATGTTGAATTTTAATTCTATCATCCTTATTAAATACAAAACATAAATATGACTTTCCTTAGCTATGTTAATGAAAAATGTTATTTGAGAAATTTATCATCAAAGTCGTTGTCATAATTAAATTCAATAAATTTAATATTAAATAACTGTTCTTAAAATACATTGCAAAAAATATAAGTGAAGAAACTTACAAAATATGACATTATTAATGACTTTCTCTATAACAATGGATATATTGATAATAAAATTTATTTTCATAAATATCTTTTTATAAACTTTTAATGATTTATTTTTTCAATATGTTGTAAATTTATTTCCTCATTCATCATGAATAGATAGAATATGTAACTTTTTTTTTTTGGGGGGGGTGTCGTTGTAGAATATGAACTTTGATCAGGAATAATCCTTCTTTTGAAAATTGTTTTTCATATTATTATAGATTAAGAATTTCAGATCATGAATATCCAAAAATAAATTAAGCGATGCATATTTTTAACAGTGCATTATTGTAAGATTTCATAAAAAAAATTCTTTTTCAGTGAAATGTTGATATTAAAGAATGTCTTTGATCCATTCCATTGTTTACTAAAAATTTTCAAAATGAAATGTCATGCGAAACATCTGATAACTTACCAGACATTGACACTAGGATTTCTAAAGTTATTAAAAATGTCATTTTTGTATATAGCAGGCAATGTTACAAGAAAGTATTGCCCAAGAAAATAAGAAATATTTAATATTATTACAACTTTGTATTTTCAAGAATAGGGATATTTTTTTAAAGAAATACATTGCGGTAATTTAGCAATTCCAACAGAGGCCACATTTTAGAGGATCTTTTCTGTTTTATAATATTTGGTGTTACTAAATTAAATCCCGCAGAGAATTTTTGACGTATATAATAGGAAAATATAAACAAATAAAAAAGTACTGAACTGTTATGAAGTATCTGTCCCCTATATGGCAGTGGAGGCTGGATTATCCCCTTAGAGATGAAGTAGAGACTTGACGCAACAGAAATGTGGTTCTACTGAAAGATCCTGTGAATAGGATTGACATTATTTTATGAAATGCATTATTTCAAAATGTGAAAAAAAAACAAGTGTTTATATTGTCAAATATATTTTTAAATATATTATTTGTTTGTTTCTCTTAAAGCAAATCAAGAATTGGCATTAAAAGTTTTGAAATTATCCTAAAATTTAATTGGTAAAATGTTAAAAACAATTCTCTTGAACTATTCTCATTACGTTATGTTGCAGAGTAGCAGTAGCTAGCACCCCTTCGGCACTCTACGGCATGGACTGGCTCATAGCTTTAAATAGGCTAAGATTAAGCACTTCAACCGTTGATTAATAAGTTGATACAAAGCTGATTAATATTCGGATTGATCTTATTTCGTTTGACTATACAGCCTTTGACTCTCCTTTATTCCTTGTAAGTTGTCTTGTTAATTATTTTGTAACTTATTTTTTTGTATGTATCCGTTGACACTGGATACTAGTGCTGAATACATATATTAAGCACTCATTCTTCTCTGTGTATCATTCACCTCGACGATACAACACGTTAATATTAAAAATTCATATTTTCAAATAGTCAATCAATGTTCATTAAGCTACATTAAAAATTACCCGATAATTTTTTTTAATATATTTTTTTTATTTTTTGCATGTAATGAATTGTTTAGCTCAAATTACCCTGTTAAATTTCTGTTCCTGTGAATGTAAATTGATTTTGAATTTGTTTTTTTTAAACGGTATCGCTTCAAGTAAGACGGTACAGCCACCAACACGCAAGGGGTTACAGGGTGTGGAGGAATTAGGAATAGAAATTTGACTAATGAGTCGAAAGAGAAAAGTGTAATCAGAAGGACAGTAGATAGCGATTGACATTGAATTTAAACTTTTGCAGATCAAAGTTGGCTGGAAAGCATGGTCCCGGAAGCGAGTTTCACAGATGAGAAGTGCGAGAAAATAAACTATCAGCATAAAAGATACAGTTACATCTAGCTAGCTCATCAGTCGATGAGATCTTGGCGCCAGTCTATTATTCCAATTTAATTTATACAGTCAAGGTACCATAGCGAAGAGATTACCTGAACAATTACCATGAAAGTATTTATAAAAAAACGCACAGAGAGGCAACCTTAAGGCGGTGGAGAACTGACTGAAGCCGAACCGCCAGATCAGGATCAATAATATTGCTGATTCTTTCTTATTTTTTTTTCTCATCAATGAGCTCAAGGTAAATAGCAGGAGCACCGGAGCATATATGCAGCAATATTCTAAGCATGGGCAAATGTTAGACTTATAGATATGCAAGATAGATTCTGAAGAGAAAAATTGTCTCGCCCATTGTATTGAAACGGCATTCTTAGCGGCAATCCTAGCAATGGATTCCATATAGGTCTTTCCATTTCATGTCAGCTGACAACGTTAGCCTGTAAAGGCGCAATGAAACAATTTCCTGGAGGATAGCATCAACCATGATGATGGAAGGCAGAGAGGAATCTCTCAGATAATTAACAGAGAGAAGTTTAGTTTTGGAGGCGTTTAAATTAAGCCATCTTTTGTTCCAGTTAACGACAATCTTGAAGTCATTTTCTACATCCGCTGCCATTTGGACCTTGTCGGAGTGATCAGACTTAGTATCGAGGCAGTAATAAATAGCAGTGTCTTCAGTGTAGATGCCAAGTTCAGAGCCACTGTCACTGTGAAGGTCATTAATGAAGATTAAAAGCAGCGTCTGTATACCGGCAATATCAGTTTCTTTAGAATGCTTCAGCGACGTGTCATGGTGAGTATTAAAGTAACCGAAGACATGGATGGAGAGAAATCGCCTTTTCTATTGCGTCTAATATACTGCAGTCTGGGCAAGAGTGGGAGCCATAAAGGAAAAAGTGATAACTAACAGAGTTTAGTTATAAAAGAGAGTAAACACACGAAGGAAGAGTCTGGGGCCTCGAGAGATAATTCCCTGACCATCAGAAGATTATATCAAGGTCATGCATGTGAAAAACTTTTCCAGCATCCACTGTCATACAGAAGGATTGGTATTACATAGCAGTTCAGCTCTCTCTTTTTCTTTTTTCTTTTTTGTTGCTTCTAAGGAAATTTTCTTGTTTCTTAGTACATTATTTAGATTTTGGGAGGCATGTTTTGCTAAATAAATATCCGATTAAAAATAAGTTAATCAATTCTTTACAAAAATATTTCTTGTTTTTATGGTTTGGATAGACATCTGAGCTGATACGAAGCTTTCGAGAAAATAATCTCAGTGGACATGACATGTTTTCTTTGAAAAGGAAAAATAGAACCTTTCTTGCTGTGATGTTCCTCGTGGCCGAGCGATGACGCACACTTGCTCAAATGGCGATTGCTCTTACAATGCGAGTCTCACGTTCGATCCATGCTGGGGAACACGTTTTCTTTAGTAATATTTCTCGAAAAGCACAGGGCGATAGACGTAATATGCACTGTTTAATGCATAAAAAATGGGGCGTCTATTTCAAATACGAATATCCATTATAATAACGTTTGATGCAATGAAAATGTCGGATTAAAAATAAATCCATTATTTTCAAAAATCCAGATCTCGTAATGATTTCGATGTCATATTTGCTCGATATTACTGATAGATAAACAGTAAATACGAATATGAGGCTGGGCTGAAAAGTTTCTAGGCTGACTATGAAGGGGTAATGTATTAATCTCAACTCTTTTTATTAATAACTATTGATTCTTTTCAGGTAAACTGATATCTGACTGGTCAAAGAGGAATTCAAATGCAACTAAAAATTGCAAATGAAAAAAATAGCATCTTGGTGTTATAAATGCCTGTAGAAAAAGGGTTTACCTTCTAATGACATTCATACTGACATAGTTGCTACATTAGGGCAATGATGCCCCAGTTTAAATACAGTGCAAATGTGGTCATCTGAATTTACGAGGGGAAGGGAGAGTCTAAAAATTACCCAAGATCTGGATGTCCATCAACTGTCGCCACCAAGTAAAACGTTGATCCTCTTTACTACATAAATCAAATAGCCAATGCTCTTAGCATAATCCGTGAGAGAGATGAGACTATTCGGCACAATGAACTTGGTATGGCGAATGTTTCTGCTCGTTGCTCACAGGAAAATCCGACATTGAGGCAGGACTCGTTGGTTTCCTTGAACGTTGACTCACCCAGGGTAAGTGTTGGGTACATCATTATGAGCCAGTTAAAAAGAGACCATCCATGCTTTGGAAAAACCTTCCTCATCTGCCCCAAGGAAGGCTTAGGTCGTTTTATATGCAAGGAAGGTGATAACCTGTTTCTTTTGGTTTATTGACTATCATCAAAAGGGTAACACTATCAATGGAGAATACTTTATAAATTTGCTGAGGCATACACTGAGGCAATTCTGATAGAATTTAAAACCTTACCGGGATTTAGCATTGGCGGCCACAATCTTAACAACATAAGATACGCAGATGATACAATACTGATAGCAAACACGGAAAATAAATTACAAAACTTCCTACAGAAGGTAGAGAAGAAGAGTGTGAAGAAGGGACTAAGCACAAACAACAAGAATACAGAATGCATGGTCAGGAGTAAGAGGATGAGCCCGAAATGCGATTTGCAGGTCGGGAACACTACAATCAAGCAGAAGCGGAATTTTTAAAATCTGGAACGCGTTCTGACAGAGGATGGTAAATGCGACGCTGAGATCCGTAAATATATTGGGATGGCCAAGGACGCATTCCAAAAGCTGGGCAGAGTATTATAAGACAGGAGGATTTCTTTGGAATACTGAGGTTTTAGGTGACATCTGTCCTTCTTTACGGCAGCGAATGTTGGACGATTTCCTCAAGATGAAGAAGAGAAACGAGGCGATGGAGATATGGTTCTACAGAAGGAGGTTGAGAATATCATGGACAGAGCGTGTGAGCAACGATCAGTGGATGCAATCAAGGAGGCTTATATTTAAAACCAGGAAGAGACAGCTGGAATTCCTGGGATACATAATGAGGAAGAAGTGCCTGGCGAATCTGATACTCACGGATCAAATGGCGGGAAAGAGAATCAAAGGAAAACAATACGTGACATACCTAGTTGCCTTAAGAAAGTGGATAAAAGAACGTGGTCTGGGGAAGGTGGCAGAGGGAAGGGACTTGTTGAGAGCTGCAAGGGATAGAGGGAGGTGGAGAGACATGATCGCCTACGTCCTGAAAGGACACGGCACATAGAAAGAAAAGAATCAAGGCCAAACACCCAGGAAAGCTGACAAAAAGAATTTTGTTTTATCAGGAACTGTGACTGGTTTATTAGCCGGTCTAATCTCCCGATTTGGCTCCACCTGACTGTTATCTGTTCTCTAACATGAAAAAAAAAACAAAAAACACACACACATGCACACACTTAGCAGTATCGCGGTAATGATGACGTCATATCTACTGATGATGATTTTTCGACCAATAGGATGAAAGCTTCTTCACCAATTGGAACCAAACCCTGCAACACCAATGGAAGAAGTGTGTGGACCGCTAGGGGCGTCTATGTTGAAAAATAAACCTCATCTGGTCATATTCCGCTGACATCAAATGTTGGTCGGATTAAAAGTATGTCGGACTAAAGTTCTTGTATTTGTAGAAATTTTGCTGATAATCAGCAAATAAAATAAAACCCTTTCATTAAATATTGGTCGAATTAAAAGATGGCGTTCTACGGGACGCCTGTTATTTCTTACTAATAAATTCTTTTAGTCATTTATCACGTAGTAGTTGGCTGGTTAGATCTCGCAAATAAACTCCGGAAAAATCTACTTGTCACTTTTAATGCTTTCGTCAAAGATAATAAATTCCCTGCGTCTGGAAGTACTGCTTCCATCAGTAACAAACCATATTCTAAGTGCAGAAAACGCCGGGGAGAAACGCTTCAGGCGGTTGTGGACATTTCCGGTAATAAATTAAATGTCAATTGAAACATGATTGGCCACTTGTGCTTGTTTCTATGAATCATCATTGAAAGTGCCAAAACAATCCTCAAGGGTAACACATGCATTATTCACATCACGAAATGTCTTCCTTTCTTCACCTGATTATCAACAAATGCTATATTTCCTTCCTTTTCCTTTCCTTTTTTTTTCTTTGCAGCAGTGGGGGAGGGGGCTTATTCTTTACTTAATCATCTCCGAAGAAGTGTCTTTCTTTCGTTCATTACAAGCATCGATTTTCTTTCTTTCTTTTCTTTCTTTCTTTCTTTGTTTGTTTGTTTCTTTCTTTCTTTTTATATTATTAAAATAAATATTTCTTTCTTGATTTCTTTTTATTACCCGTTTGTTTGTTTTGTTGGTTCGTTCCTTTCTTTCTTTCATTCATTCATTCTTTCTTTCTTTCTTTCTTTCTTTCTGTCTTTCTTTCTTTCTTTTTCTTACTAATAGCAACCCTTTTGTTTGATTGTTTTTTCTTTCTTTCTTTCTTTCTTTCTTTCTTTCTTATTTCGTAACCGTTTCTTTCCTTTCATTGTCTATTATTCTTTCCTTCTTTTGACCTTTCATCCTTTTTTCTTTTTCGTTATCCACCAACTTCTTTCTTTCTTTCTTTCTTCTTTCTTTCTTTCTTTAACATTTTTTTCATTATTCTTTCCTCACTTATTTACTTTTTTTTTACTTTCTTTCTTTTTAATCATTCTTTACACCCCTTCTTTCTTTTACATTCTTCTTTACACTCTTACTTTTTTTTTCTTTCTTTCTTACATCACTATGCTTATATTCTTTCTTTTTTTCTTTTGCTCTAATACCGGCCTCGTCATTCATTCATTTCTTTCTTTCTTTCTTTCTTTCTTTCTTTCTTTCTTTCTTTCTTTTAACTCTAATCATCAGTGGAGACCCTCCCTAGACGTCCTTCTTATTCCCATTCTCCGACCACGCCCTTACTTTCTTCCTGTATCCCCTCCTCCGTGCCCCATTTCCTTGTGATTTCCCTCTCCCTATGGGTCACTGCCATCTGTTCTGGAATGAATTAGGCGAATTCAAATCTAAACGCCGGCCTCGTTGTCGAGCCATAAAATCCGCTGTCTGCCCAACACAGAACGGATTCAGCAACAATGTCCAGTCCACCGTGAAACAAGCAAATGACGAAGAAAACGCTGAGAGACGACGGGGATGTTTATCTTAGATTCGTTTCGCAATGTGTGGTCAGTCAACCGTCTGCCCTTGCATACGACTCTGGTTAATATGTGGGAAATAGCACCCACCAAATCCTGTTTGTGCGTTTGCGTGTGAGGGTCTGTGGGTCTGAGTTTCTGCATGCGTTCTTTTGTATCTGTGTGTAGGGGGGTGGCGATACCGCTATGTACTCGGAAATTCGGGTGGGTTTTTACGAATATATCACTGTGCTTCTGAGAGTGTATGCGTTGGCATAAATTATCACTGGACAAGAAACATTTTCTGCGTGCGCGCATTTCTTCCTCCCTCATATATATATATATATATATATATATATATATATATATATATGCCTCTCGTAAACAAGCGCATATATTCTTTCATAGGGTTCTCTCTTTCTCATCCTCTTTCTATATACCCCTCACTCTTTCTCTCTTTCTCTCTCTCTCTCTCGACAGTCTGTTTAAATATATCCATCTGAGGCTCTATCTATCTATCTATCTATCTATCTATCTATCTATCTATCTATCTATCTATCTATCTATCTATCTATCCCCATCTGGTCATATCTATCTAAATATCTATCTTAATCTGTACATATCTAAATATCCTAATCGGTTCATATGTATCTATCTATCTACCCTCATCTGGTCATATCTATCTATATATCTATCTTAATCTGTTCATATCTAAATGTCCTAATCTGATCACATCTATCTATCTATCTATCTATCTATCTAAATCTGTTCATATCTACATTAATCTATTTATATCTATCTATCTATCTATCTATCTAAATCTGTTCATATCTACTTTAATCTATTTATACTTATCTATCTATCTATCTATCTATCTATCTATCTATCTATCTATCCTTCAGTCGGTTCATATCTACTCATATCCTAATACGTTCGCATATATCTATCTATCTATCTATCTATCTATCTATCTATCTATCTATCTAAATCTGTTCATATCTACCTTAATCTGTTCATATCTATCTATATATCTATCTATCTATCTATCTATCTATCTATCCCAATCTGTGTCTATTAAGTAATGTTTTAAATGATTCTGTTTAAATCATTCACCCTTTCATAGAAATATTTATGTTTTCGCACCAAACACATTTGTAGTTTGTTCTGCCGCCTATTTGAACAAAGCGGTCTGCTTTATCAGTCCAGTGTGAACAGCAAGAATGCCTTTGATTTTTTCATTGCTGTCTTCCGCACGGATTTCCATTCTCAGTCAAGCAAAGACTACTTGCATATTTGTTGTGATAAGCCCATTAAAGGGTGGTGGAAGCATCAAAACAGCCCCGAACTGCATGGCTCACTGTGAGATTTCAAGCATGGACGAAATCCGCTCATCTCAATGCTGGCAATAAACGCATTCATGTCTCATTCAGAATTTCTGTCCTTACACTGTATTCCTGAAATACAATTCATTGTACAAAATGTGGAGAAAATAGTATGATCATCACTAATCCGAAGATGAGATGACGGTGACGCGTCCGAATTCGAACGAATAAAAATTAAACAGAATTTAAACGAGGAGCTTATATTATTGTTATTTATTTATTAGGTTAGTGAGGGCAAAATGTTATTTTATTACAGAATCTAATGAAGGCAGTTCGCTATTTTATTTAAGAAGCTAATGCAGGCAGTTCGCTATTTTATTCAAAAAGCTAATGAAGGGAAGTTCGTTATTTTATTTAAGAACCTAATGAAGACAGTTCGTTAATTAATTCAAGAATTTCCTGGAGTCAAACCATTATGCTATTCAAAAATCCAATGAAGGCAGTATGATATTTTATTCTAGATTTAATGAAGACAGTTCGTTATTTTATTCAAGAAGCTAATGAAGGACGTTCGTTTTTTTTTTATTAAAGAAATTAATGAAGGCAGTCCGTTATTTTATTCAGGAAGCTAATGAACGCATTTTGTTATTTAATTCAAGAATTTCCAGGAGGAAAACCATTATGTTATTCAAGAATCTAACTAAGGCAGTCTATTATTTTATTCAAGATTTAATAGAGGAAGTTCGTTATTTTATTCAAAAAGCTAATGACGGCAACTCGTTTTTTCATTGATGAAGTTTATGGATGGAGTCGGTTTTTTTATTCAAGGAATTAATGAAGGTAAATCGTTATTTTATTCAAGAATCTAATTAAGACAATTTCATTCAAGAATGTAATTAAAGTAAAATAATATTTTATTCTAGAATCTAATGAAGGCACTCCGTTATTTCATCCAAGAATGTAATGAAGATAAAATGTTATTTCATTCAAGAATCAAATGAAGGTAAAATAATATATTATTCAAGACTCTAATGATGCCGTCTTATTTTATTCAAGTATCGAATAAAGACAGACAATTATTTTATTAAAGAAGGTAATTAAGGCAAATCGTCATATGATTCAAGAATCTAATGAAGGCAGTCCATTATTTTATTCAAGTATTTACTAGAGACACACTATTATTCTATTCAAGAATCTAATGAAGGCAATTCGTTATTTTATTCAAGAGTCTAATGTTGGCAAACCATTATTTTATTCAAGAGTGTAATGAAGTGTGTCCTTTATTTTATTCAAGAATTTAATGAAGATAAACCATTATTTTATTCAAGAATTTTATGAAGGTATCCCCATTATTTAATTGAAAATATTAATGAAGATCGACTGTTATTTTATTCAAGAACGCAATGATGGCATTATTCAAGAAGTTCTACCCTGGCAGCTGGTGCTGCAGACTACACCGACCGCTGTTTAGGGGGCCCAATGGGGCCACATATTTTCCGTGGATGGTGACTCGTAATGCCTGAGGCGAAATCATGGTGTCTGAGCGGTCCATATCTTGGATGTATATGTGTCACGCAACTCTTTTTTGTCCTTACTTGGGTTAGACGGGGGGGGGTGATCTGTGATGTCATCCGATCAATCGTCTAGTCGTGTCATATCCCAACACTTATACATTTTTTCCGACTGTTTACTGTATATAAATTGTTATATGACACGCAGATATAATTGCCCAAACCATCATTCCGAAAAATGCTAGAAGTCGGAGGCAATCGTTCTAACAGATGGCTATGCTTCCCTAATATTTCACCATACTACGGTAGATAAATCGTAGGAACGTGAATGCTTGCGGTCACTATTAAGCCGAATTTACTACTCTTGTAGCCCTGTTTTTCCACGGCGAATGGGTTTTCTTCCCCTGGCAATTCGCATAAACAATGTTGAAGTGAACTCCAAGGCGGATAGGGAGCAGGAATGATGGGAAAACTTAATTTTCCTTGTGGTTCAAAATAAAGCCAAGAGAGTACATGCATAATCATGTTTAGATAACGAAGAAAAACAGGAAAATAATATATTCACAAGATTTATTGTTATAGAGTCACAGGTGGACGTTCCATTGACAAGCTGGTCTCCTTTGATAATAGAAAATGTCATTTAAGCAAATATAACACCAAAATCGCCAAAAAGCTAAAAAAAAAGAAAAAAGGGAAATATCTTGCCTAATGTAGACAAGACAAAAAGATACTAACGTTTTATTGAATATGTAAAACTTCTACACCAAAACATCATTGCATAAACTCTAAAACATAACTAAAAAAAAGTGATCAGAAATTATGAAATCTGCCTAGGTAGTCAAGAAAAAAAAAGGAATTATAATCACAAGGATAGATAGGCAGGAAAGGACCATGATTAAAAAAACACGAAACTAGAAACTTATACAGTACCAGAAATTTGAACAGTACCAGAAATTTAAACAGTACCAGAAACTTATGCAATACTAGAAACTTATACATTACTAGAAACTTATACAGTACTAGAAACTTATATAATACCAGAAACTTATACAGTACCAGAAACATATACAGAACTAGAAACTTATACAGTGCCAGAAACTTATACAGTACTAGAAACTTATACATTACAAGAAACTTATACAGTACTAGAAACTTATACTGTACCAGAAACGTATGCAATGCCAGAAACTTATACATTACTAGAAACTTATACAGTACCAGAAACTTATACAGTGCCAGAAACTTATACAGTGCTAGAAACTTATACAGAACCAGAAACTTATACAGTACCAGAAACTTATACAGTACTAGAAACTCATATTGGAAGAAAAAAAAAAGACCTATAATAAGGCTAAAAACCAAACCAAATCTGGAAAAAACAATGCACTTTGTACTCACGTTCAACATGCGTACAATCCTACCAAAACTAAAAACTGGTCATAACACAGAAATCCTATAAACAATTTATTCCAAAGCCTCTCAAGTGCTACAAGTGCTCAAAATATAAGGAGAAATAAAATAGAGAAAGTGTTTTTGGAAAACTTGGAGAGAAAGAATTTTACCATTAGACAGATGAATGCTAAAATTCATACAGATGTACAAAATGCAGTGAAGACTATCCTGGATATGTGAGAACCTCTAAAAAAGCCAAGAGAGAAAATGAAATCTTAAGCGTAATATATAAACGAAGCATCCCTTTTCTGGAGGTACGAAATGTGGTGGAAACTACAAAGGGAACATACATTCAAACGATGCTCTCCACAACAGATATGTAAGAAAAATACTTGATTCCAAAAGCTAAGTAAAGTATTAAGATGTTATGCCATATCGGGTCTACAGTGAACACTGCACAGTATCCTCACAGATAAAGAAGAAACTTAAAGCAACAGAAAATATGTCGTTCTACAGAATATCATGGACCGAACATGTGAGCAACAACAAAGGTTTAGAGAAAATGGAAACAAAAAGGACATTTATATATATCAAGAGGAAAAGACAGTTGAAATTTCGAGGGTACAATTTGAGGAAAGTGGGCTTGGTAAATTTGATACTCATATGAAAGGTTGAATACAAGAAGAACAAAGCAAAGTTGGACATAACCTAACTAGTGAGATTGAAAAAAATGGATGGCGGAACAAGGTTTAGACAAAATTTATTAAGAGCTACAAACGACAGGAAATTGAGTAGAGTCATGATTGCCAATGTTCTGAAGAGACTCAGCACATGGAAGAATTCCAAACATTGCTACAAGTGGGTTCAGGGGACTGGCCAAGACCTTAAAATTGATAACACCAAAACTGGAAGAAAAAAGACCTAAAATGATGAGGCCAAAAACAGGACCAAAAGAGAAAAAAAACGCAACGCACTTTGCACCCATTTTCCAAGATAAATCGCAAATGAAATAATCCAAACCAAGTAATAATAATAATAATAATAATAATAATAATAATAATAACAACAACAATAATAATAATAATAAAAATAATAATAACAGCAAAAAAAGGATTGTATCAAACAGCAAACAGGCAATAATAATAATAATAATAATAATAATAATAATAATAATAATAATAATAATAATAACAGCAAAAAAAAAGGATTGTATCAAACAGCAAACAGGGAATAATAATAATAATAATAATAATAATAATAATAATAATAATAATAATAATAATGATAATAATAACAGCAAAAAAAAGGATTGTATCAAACAGCAAACAGGGAATAATAATAATAATAATAATAATAATAATAATAATAATAATAATAATAATAATAATAATAATAACAGCAAAGAAAAGGATTGTATCAAACAGCAAACAGGGAATAATAATAATAATAATAATAATAATAATAATAATAATAATAATAATAATAATAATAATAATAATAATAATAACAGCAAAGAAAAGGATTGTATCAAACAGCAAACAGGGAATTATAATAATAATAATAATAATAATAATAATAATAATAATAATAATAAAAACAATAGACAACATAAAATGTGAAGGAGTTTTTACTGATTCACATTTCGTGTGTTGTTTCGTGGCAACTAAACACTCATCTGGTAAACATGAACAAACTGAAGGAAAAAAAAAAACATGACGGCGACAAAAAGCTAAAATAAAATCAAACGTGACTCGATTCACAAAATTTTTCGTACAAAACGCAAACTGAAAAAGATTTTAAATTTTAAAAGATTAAAAAAAAACCGCTATGAGAAACTAACTTTAGAATTAAATAAAAACAAATCGTAGCCTCTGTTTCATTTAAAAAACCAAAAAAAAAAACCAAAAAAAGGAAACAACTCCATCTCTGTTTTGTTTGTTTGTCTAACGGCATATCAGCTCCTGATGGGCCATTTAATGCCGAAATCTAATTTCCTTAGGAGCTAGGAAATGATAAAACTATGTTATATGTCATTTGGCTTTCACAGCTCAATACATGGTAGATGATTCTCAGGTTTTGTGCATATGCATGTTTGTGTGGGCAACATCACTCGAAGCGCTGATATGTGTTTTGTGTTATAGTTTTTTTTTTAATTTATGTTTTGGAATACAGTTTGATTTCTTTCATAAATTGTCGGATATTACGTGGATTAATATCATGAAAGAGTTCTTTCATGTTGGGTGTTTGGTTGATTGCTTACTTTTCCAGTAAAACGTTCAGAATGCTAACATCGAAAGTTCTCATTAGCCAAGTTTAAAATCACTGTCTAAGATTTATAGCGCAACTATTGGACCTGGTGTGATAAATTATGAATTCTCGAACGAGTTATCAAAAGCATCTCTTTTACAAATATACAACGAAATGTAGCTCAGTGGTAACAATCCCGATCTATGTAAGAGGTCTCTATGGGTTAGTTAATACCAAAATATAAACATTTTGAACGCAATTTTATTGCTTCAACTAAATATTTTGAACGCAATTTTATACCTTCATCTACAGATAAATGTATTTCTGGTCATTTTGCTTTAAAAATGTATTGCTGCTATTTTATAATTACATTATATATGTGTATGTACCTTTATATATTTTATAGTGTTTTGATTTTATTTGGGGATTCACTATTTGTCTATAACTCAGACCATAATTTGCTACCATCATGAGTCAGATGGCGGACTTGGGAACAACAGCAATATAAAGGTGGTCCCACGCTTTTCAAAACCTTCAATCTCCCGATCAGAGGCCTTGTTGCCGAATGTAGTTTATCGTCATACCCAGGACTAACTTACTTCAGTAAAACTTTGGTTCGACAGAAAATTGCGAAAATGCTATCAGAGCAAGTCGTAGTGATTCCGAGAAGTCTATACTGCACTCTACAAATGAAAACTTTAAAAAAAAGCCATTCAAAAAAACAAAAAAAACAAGAGTCAAATCACTGAGAGCTATAATATGAGCCATACGAACTGTGTAAAAGAACTATGTATTCTAAAATAAATACGACTGCAAAATATAAATCTGTATGGGACAAGATCAAAAATATATGGCCGGTGGGGGTAACGAATAGCAATATTTATTCTGTTTTCTACAGAAATGTGGCACAAGGCCGACAAGGGGATTGGGGAAAGGACGCTCTTCTTCTGTCTTAACTATAACTTAGCTAGCCGCAAACACTGACCCAATCGTACAAAACAATATTCCTCACACCAAAACAACACAGTCATACGTACCTTTCTTACTACAACCACCATAATGCCTCTTTGTCTCTATGAAAATACTAACTAGTCCCCATATTTACAATTCGTTGTCTGTGGGGGGGGGGGGAATAAAATAACAATTCTAAAACTTAACCCCAATGAGTATTTACAATATGAATACAAAAAACTATTTACAAGAATAGCGACCCGGTAAAATATTCAAATCAAAATAACAAATCAAAATAACAAATCAAAATAACAAATCAATCACGGACAAAAAAAAACGTATAGAAAACTCTCTGGCAGACTTGTTTGTGCAAAACTCATCGTTTAAAAACCAAATCCTAAAATATAAGACAAAGGGAAGAAAAGGAACAAAAATACAGGTCCGGAAAGCTAACATCGACGATTTTCATTAACCAAATTTAAAATCACTTGCTAAGATTTATAGCGCAACTATTGGACATGACGTGATTACATTATGGATTCTCCAAAGAGTTATCCGAACTATCTCTCCAGTATCTTTTACAAATATACAACGAAATGTATCTCAATGATAACAGTCTCGATCTACTAGCGGTTAACACTTATCCCCATGCATAAACGCACAAACACCCAACCTAACCCTTAAAATTCCAGTTATTGACCCATTAAATTATAGAACAGTAGCCCTCACCAGTTGTGTTTGTAAAACGATAGTGAGAATGATATACATCGGGATAATGTGGTATATATTATTCAATAGGTTGATAACAAAACTTTAATCAGGGTTCAAGAATAAATAATAACTTGATTATATTTTACGACTTGATCTTTTTAAATAGAAGCATTTAATAAAAAAGTCACAAGTAGTAATAGTGTTTTTTGACATGGAGAAAGCATATGACACGGCCTAGAAACAGCATATTTAAAGACCTGAATGCCCTTCGATTAAATGTCAGAATGCTAATTGTATCAAAAATCTCTTAGAAAAACGAAAATTCCAAGTGCGTTCAGATTTAAAGCAGAAAAATAAAGAAATATTTTGTCGACCATACTTTTTAATAGCAAAATAACATTTGAGCCGGGAGTGTATTACTCCTTGCTTGGTTTGTTTTTTTGTTTTTTTTATGGCATATCAATCTGAATGGGTTATATCATGCCGACAAGAATTTTATTGCTGGTAATATTTTTTTTGTGTTGGTAATATTTTCTAAAAATGTATTTCTGGTATTAAAACCTATTTTTATACTTTATTAAAACCTATTTTTATACTTTAATAGTAATTCAATCTCCTTTTTTGGTGGGGGTAACTATTTGCCCGTAGCTGGGCCCTGACAGGTACTACCACCCAGGATTAGGTTGGACCTGGGAACATCAGCAATTAAGATATGGTTCCACGCTCCTCAAAAGCTCTGATCAAGGGCCTTTCTGTTTGATGTACTTTATGACGCGAATGTACAGTGTAACCCGGATATAAGAGACCCGAATATAAGGGAAACCCTGATATAAGAGAGATTTTCTCTGGTCCCAAATTAGAGCCATACTTACCTAAACAAAATAGACCAAACCCGGATATAAGAAAAACCCGGATATAAGATACTTCTTCTCCGGCCCCGATAAAAACTCTCTTATATCCGGGTTACACTGTAGTTTATCGTCATACCCAGGACGGGTTTGTCATGAGAATGATTTTCGAATATTTCAAAGATTGAAATACACGTTAAACCTAATATAGAACGCAAACTCCAACTGTGTCGGAATGGAAGAGAAGGATTCACAATGTCTAAAACTAAAATCTAATGCGTGCTTTTTTGTAACCCCTGCAAAATATAAAAAGTTAGATAATATTGAAATACCTCTAGTCGAAGAATATAAACATCTACGCATAATACTTGATAGAACAGTTGTCTTTCATCCCACACATCAAATATTGGGAAGGAAATAAAACAAAGCAATTCAGCTACTCAAAGTATTAGGGTGGTGCAAAAATAATGTCGGTTTTTGACGTATTTTTTTAACGTCAAAAACCGACATTATTTTTGCACCACCCTAATAGTAGCGTATACAGATTAGGGAGTAACAATTATTATTAACAATCTACCAATCGATACTAAGACCAAACTAGATTACGGATATTTTATTTACAAGTCAGCAAAAAAAAAATAATACTTGAAAGAACTAGAAACAATATACAGTGTAACCCGGATATGAGAGAGTTGTCGGGACCGGAGAAGAAGTCTCTTATATCCGGGTTTGGTCTATTTTATATACATTAACACAGGCTCTAATTTTGGACCAGAGAAAATCTCTCTTATACCCGGGTTTCTCTTAAACACGGGTTTCTCTTATATCCGGGTTACACTGTATTACCAAACCTTCATACGAGCACCGGAAGCTTTTAATAGCTCTCCCATCGAGAGTATTCGTGCTAAAGCAACCTAGATCCCATTATTCTTAATGTGACAGGAACTGGCATTGCAAAACTACTTCAAACTAAGTTCATGCCAAAAATTTTTTACCTACGATAGTGTAATTAACCCTAAAGAGATGACTCTCTTAAATAAAAGAGAAAAAAGCTATTAAACCATTTTGGCCTATGTATGGAAGAGCTTAGAACTGAAGTCGAATTGAACGCAAAATGCGTGTAAGAAACTATTTTCTCAAAACCACCAATGTGTCTTCTTACTCAACCAAAAGACATATTAGAACTTACAAAGTTCCACAAGGTTGATAGTAATCTAATATTCTACCAAGAAGAATCAACAAATTAATAAAACATACATAGGAGATAAGTTTCCCTATAGTCCTGTTCATACTCCTTACCAGGCTTTTGAATAAGCGTAGATGTTTATCCCTTGTTTTCTGCTTAGGATTTAGGTCGCCGGTTCCTTCTAAAATCTACTTCGAGTCTATACATCTAACCTCTCAGCCTGGAATTTTATTCGCTAGTTAAATATTGACCTTTTCATGTCTAGAATTAGCTGTCAATCTTTCCTATTATTTTTCCCTTTCTTAAATCTAACGTCTGTGCCTGAAATTTTTTTCGCTAATTAAATCTTGACCCTTTTCAATCTAGAATTAGCTGCCAATTTTTCTTGTTATCTTTTCCTTTCTTAAGTTAATCCAAACAATAACCCTCTGCCTTGAGTAGCCCTTGGGCCTTGTACTGGGGAAACATTCGTAAAAAAAGTCCTAAACGCTCATATGGTTCTAAAAATGGAGACAATGTAGGATGTACAGCCATATTAAACAATATCAGATCGATGAAATGATTACCAGATAAATCATCAATCTACAGTGCAGACGACTTGGCTATAGAACTTTGACACTAGAAAGCATTTCAAAGAAAAAACTTTATAAAACCATTATCTTTTCTGAGTCTAAATCCGTAATTATCTCGCCGTAAAAGAGAAATAACAACAAAACTCTCCTCATTAAACTCATGAAGAGAATCTTTTTTCTAAAAATAAACATATTATCCGATGTCGGATGCTGAGTGCTATTGCTATCCAGGGAAATGAAATGCCGATAAAGCAACAAAACACTCATTAAACATGAGACCCTGGAATATAAAAATTCCAGCCACTGACTTGCGTTAAACTATCAAAGAGCTTATGAAAGAAAAATGGCAACAGTTTTGGAACAATTTTCAGGGAAACAAATTGCACCACATCATGCCAAGCTTCGCCACAACGAAATTACGTTTGTTAAATTATAGTTTCAGACTTTTATTCTTTAGTGACAGTGTATTTTGGCTCGGATCTTCTGAGGCTGACCTTTAATGTCAGATGGTAGACAAAATAGGGATGTCGATTTTGATTGACTGAGCCGAACGTGGAAATGTTAGAGAGATAGAAAGTGATTTCGGAGAGTTCAGTTTTGCACGTCAAACATGATTATTTCGTGTCTCGGCGAACTTTAATCCCAGTTGGGATGATTTGAGTAATCCCACTGTTTAATTAAACATGTACACGTCGACGTGTTTAATAAAATTCCTTTTGCTTATGTCTTTTATCTCCGAACGCCAAAACATTTCGACACACGTCTGGGAGAAGACGACCAAGAGAGAAGAATGCAACGTTGTAGCGGAATTGACCGTGTCAACCAAAAGAAATCCCCAGTAAATAGCGGGTGGATACAACACATCAGTTAAAAGTTACAATATTAAGACTTCATTGCTATATTTTATTTTTACTTAGATTAATTTTGACGCGTCAGTGGGATCCATTAACTATTATTAAACAAATCATTCTAAAAACGGAAACAACACTTTCCGCTAACCTGAGATGGAAAAAAATACATTAAATCAATAGCTTCATCTATCGCAATAAAAGTTGGTTCTATGTATCGCGCCAGAAAGTTTTTCTCGCCTGTGTCCATCTTTCAAATCTATGAATCAACCATTCGCCCTTGCATGGAATACTGCTGTCATATATGGTCTGGATCCCCCGCTGTTCGTCTTAACGTCCTCGACAAAATCAAGAGACGGATATGCAATGTGGTTGGCCCTGATCTGGCATCTCATCTACAGTCACTTTCTCAGAGACGTGCCGTCGCTTCCCTCTGACTTTTCTACAAATACTTTCACAATAACTTCTCCGACGAGTTCCCAAGCAGCATGCATTTAAGCGTGCAACTATGTTAGCATCTCAGTCCCACCCTTTCACTGTCGAAACGGTTCAGTGTAGTTGCTTCATGTTTCGCACTTCCCCTCTGTGGAACTCCCTACCTCTTACTTGCTTCCCTGATTGCTATAACGTACAACTATTCAAATGCAATGTCAGTCGACGTCTTCAGATGCCTTGATCTATTAGGTTGGTGCAAAAATAATGACGTAATAATATCGTTTTTTGACGTATTTGTTAACGTCAAAAAACGACATTATTACGTCATTATTTTTGCACCAACCTAATAATTTCTCGTCCTTCACTTCAACCTTTTCTCTATCACGCCTCTTTACTCTTGGTCCCACTCTCTGTAGCCCCTTGCGTGTTAGTGGCATTCCCGCATTGCTTGGGGAGAAATGCTTAAAAAAGTAGAATGTTCAGCCATATTAAACAATATCAGTTCGATGAAACGGTTACCAGAGAAAAATTTGATCTACAATGCCAAAGTCTTGGCTATAAAAATTTGACAATAGAAACAATTTCGAAAAAAAAAAAAAAAACATCATCTTCTGATTCTAAATCTATACTCAGAAGATTCGTTAACATGGGAAATTTACTTTCTTTGAATAAAGATATTATCCATTGCTGGATTCCGAGACCTAATGTTATCTAGAGAAATGCTGATAAAGCAGAAAAAGACGAAATAATCCTGACACATTCATTTACAGAGTGAGGCAGAAATACTTCCCACATATATATCGCTCCAAAATACCTCTCACATAATGGTACGCGATTTGCTAGATGGAGACTTCATTAGCACTTGTCCAAGTTTACTAGCATCGCACAGGTGATAGTTTAAAACCTGGTAGTTATTTCTGTCGCATCATACAGCTAATGTCTTACCATTATGCGGGTGGTATAAATGGGAGGTATTTCTGCCACACCCTGTATAAATATTCCTGACACTCAACAAGTCTGTGAAAGACAAATGGCAACATTTTTAGAACAATTTTCACAACATCAAGCCAAGCCCTGGGGTATAGGATACACACACGCCATCTACCAAAACCTACCCTAAACATCGTTGTGCATACTATGGAAGGGTCATACACAATTGAGCATGTGTTGATAATATGTAACGAATCCGACAAACACAAGACAAGTAGTAGAGTGCAGATAAACGGAAGGAACCGTTCGAAAGTAAGATTTTTTACAGTTCGAAGAGGAGATTAGTTTTAGAATAGAATATAAATTTACGATCTATTTGTCTACGGTTTATATTTGGAAAATAACTACAATCTATTTATGAAGAAAAAAAAAGCTTTTACAATTTATTTTGATGCAAGCTGTAACTGTAACTAAAAAAAAAAAACAAAAACAAAAAAACATTTTTATATAATTTATATTTATCTCCCAAATTGTTAATAGAATATTCACTGGCAAGCAAAAGAAGGATTCTTATGCAAGTCAAAAATGTTTCATCTTTCAATAACTCAAAATCAATCAATAAATATCATTATTAGTTGAGTTAAAGACAGTCATGTTAATCAAGAATGTAATGAAGGCAGTCCGTTATTTTATTCAAGAATGTAATGAATGCAGTCCGTTATTTTATTCAAGAATGTAATGAAGGCAGACCATTATTTTATTCAAGAATGTAATGAAGACAGTCCGTTATTTTATTCAAGAATGTAATGAAGGCAGTCCGTTATTTTATTGAAGATTGTAATGAAGGCAGACCATTATTTTTTCAAGAATGTAATGAAAGCAGTCCTATATTTTATTCAAGAATATAATTAAAGCAGTTCGTTATTTTTTTTCAAGAATGTAATGAAGGCAGTCCGTTATTTTCTCAAAAATGTAATGAAGGCCGTCCGTTATTTTTTTCAAGAATGGAATGAAGGCAGTTTGTTAAACTAATCAAGGAAGAATTGAACGCAGTCCTCTACTTTATTCAAAAATGTAATGAAGGTAGTCCGTTATTTTATTTCTGGAGTAACTGAAATCAGTCCGTTATTTTATTCGATTAAATCGCATATCACCGGCACATGCGAAAAATCAAATTCCTTAATATATTATTAGTAATACGATATTATATTATCTGTAAAATTCAATAAATATTTCAAGATAGACTAACCATAAATATACAAATACCCAACATCAAAAACATTTCGATTGCTTTAGAAAAATGTCCTTTAGATTGATTCGTTTTCGACAGTTTATGAACCCTTTGCAGGTTATTTAAAGCCAAAGCATATTTTTATATTGTAAGAATTTTTTTGTGAGATGATAATGTTTTAGGGATAATAGTCTTGCTAATTACCCATAGCAGAGGAATAGGTTATTTCGCTTGTAACGAACCACACGGAAATTGGAACTTGGTTCACCGATTGACAATACCGAGCCATTATTCATTACACCATCTGCACACCCAAGCTTAAAGCACCTGGAATTCCTAAACGGTCACCAATTTAGGTACTGACCAGGCTCGACGTTGCTTAACATAATAAATATATTTCAGAACTTCTACTAATAATAATGATAATAATAATAATTTGCAGAAGAGAAAAAAAAATAAAGAGAAGAAAAACCAGAAAAAAACACACACACCAGAGAATCGCTAAAAATAAAAAAAGAAAAAAACAAAGAAAAAAAAACAAAAACAACAAAAGACAAAAAAACAACACTAATCTCCCCACGGATGAGGAAGAAACTGGAGGCAGCCGAACTTCAGTTCTAAAGAAGGATACTGAAAATTCCATGGTCGGAGTGATTAAGCAATATGGAAGTCTTAAAAAGAACGACATTTTTTTTACAATAATGTTCACTCTGTAAAATGCTAAAGAGACACTCGATATAGAGTGTTACTGAATAAGAGACACAGTTTATGGGGATATATGGGAAGATAACGATTAACCCTAGACTTGAGCAGAAAAAAAAGAGTGTTCGGTGAAGCATCCTATTGGCAGTTATTTCGGCAAAGCAGTGGTATGTGGGAAGAATCTGCTCGTGCGGAATTTAAGTCTCACCAATGGAATACGAACAAAATGAGGATGGTTCGGTGCAATGTGCGTGGCATGCCGGGCCTTAGCCGTGCAGGTTAGAATTGGTGGAACTAAGGAGTGTAGTTCTTCTGAACACTTTTCATCGTAATAACGACGGAGCAGTGAAAGGCTTGTGAGGTTTCATCTATGCGAAATGTTTTGGTTTGGTTTGGTTTGGTTTGGTTTACGGTATATCAACCTCAATGGGTTATTTAATGCCGACAAGATTCTTATTGCTGGTAATATTTTTTTCTTCAAAAATCTATTCCTGGTATTAACCTTTTTCGAAAATGCATTGCTGGTATTAAAACTTATTTTTACACGCTCATATTGTTTTGAACCCAATTTGGGGGTCATATATTTGCCCATAGCCGTGGGCCCACATGTGCTACAAGCCTGTCAAGGTGGACCCGCGAAAACAAGCAATTAAGAGATGGTTCCACGCTCCTCAAAACCACCTGATCAGAGGCCTTGCTGGTGGATGTAGTTTATCGTCTTACCTAGGACGGGAAGGGTACTGTAGGATGGAAAATAATTAATCACCCACAAGGACAAGGACACACTTTGGGACTCTATCAAGACTGGAAAATGGGTAGCTGCTGTCCATATATGGTGGCAGTACTTTATTTTCAGCCTGCTCTGGATCTTGTAAATTTAGAGGATAGCAGGAGGTGTCAGGTTCTTAGTGGATGGGTACAGGGACACGACCATTTTTCCAGATTGGGAAAAAAGGCCGGGATTCCTTGGAAACATAGAGAGGAATGAGGGCTTGACAAACATAATCCTCACGGGGCATATTAAGGCCAAGTGAGACGGGAGAATGCAACGAGCCACTTAACTGACGGGAGTGTTTGAATGGATAGTTGAAAGATGTTCTGGGCATTAGCAAAGGGAGGGAAACTGCTTAGAGCCACAGGAAATAGGAGGTTGTGGAGAGACATGGTCGCCCATATCTTGAAGATACGCGTCGCACAGAAGAAGAAAGAAGAATAAAGCACAAATATAGACAAATAAACAACCACTCGACAGGTGGAATGACATATACCTGCAGCATGTTTAGGTAAGCATCATCGGTGAAGGTTTGCTAAAAAAAGGAAGAAACGAAAATCCAATGTTGATATCCCTTACCAAACTGTAATCTCTGATAAGTTCAAATGATGTCCCATAGTAACATGCGGACATTAAAGAACCCACTAGGTGCAATTGTGCCGAGTAATTTAAAGGTGACATCATTGCTCCAAACAATTTTGGATGGAAATACTGCATATTCCACACATTTGCCCAGGTACCATTCACAAACCTCAGCTCTTTGGTCAAGGTTATCTTCATTTAGAGCCTGTATAAAAATTCAACACATTGACTTGCGCCTAGCTATCAAAAAATTTATGAAAGACAAATGGCAACATTTTGGAACAATTTTCAGCGAAACAAATTGCACAACAGAAAGCCAAGCCCTGGAGAATGGCAATCAGCCTACAGAAAGAAAATAAAAGAGAAATCGTTCCTAGCCAAACTGTATAGATTACAGACACGCTACCAACCCGGAGTACAACATTTCCAATGGACTCGATTTCAAAAAGCGATAGGCGCCCGATGTTCTAACAAGTCATTTGCACTACAGATTTATCTAGAGATTGGAGAATAGCTTACAGGAATTCTTTTTTTGTGGGGTCTGGTAGATGACCGTGGATTTTCTGAATGTTGCTTCTGAACGTCGAGAAAAGTTCCATCTACTTTAAACTTATCTTTGATGCGTGGAACGGTGCGTCGCGTTGGTAGATTTCTGTGAGACAATCTTCTAAATTATATTTGATGTTTTCGTGCTTAAAGTAAACAAATAAATGCAATTTATTTTCCATCAAAACATGGTACTACTGCCATTATTAGGGTACCTTGAATAAAAAAAAAATTCAAGAAGTTAGAGGAACTTAAAAGTAAGTAACTTTTTAGGGATACCTATATATATATATATATATATATATATATATATATATATATATATATATATATATATATATATATAATAGTTGCGAACGAGATTCGTCCGATGTGGACTTTCTCAAGGCAAAAAATATTTAAAAAGAAAAAGAAATTATTTTATTAAACAATGTAATTAATAATAACAAAACAAAATGTACTTAGCAACTGGAAGAATTTAGAGAACGATATTTTCATACTGTTAGCTGAAAATTACGTCAATTACTGTCACGTGTGGAGATATTGCTTTTATTGTTGTGTTGACGGATTCGACAATTTTCTTTTGATTTCTTGATACTGTTCTATACGTTTGTTTGGGAGAGTAGTAATTCTGTTAAGGAAGGTGAAATAGGGTAAAGGCCTGGGCGTAGATTAATATTTGGGTAAAATTTCGGCAACTATTATAGTTTTCCTATTGTCTTTTACATTTTACATTTATAATTATTATCTTTTTCTACAGGTTAACTCTGAGAAATTTTTCATATATATATATATATATATATATATATATATATATATATATATTACGAAATGGACAAAGTCCGACAATTTATTTATTAAATACATTTTTATGTTTAACGTTCTTTTTATAGATACAAGTATTTAAGTAAATGCTCCGTTTATAATAAACAGTATTAAATAACATTTACCGGCCTGAATCTCCGAGAAATATTCATAGAAAATATTCGTCCTTTGACAGGATTCGAACCTGCATGCTATACGGAACAGCCATTTAGCCGGGCGTGCCTAACCGATTCGGCCACCAAGGATCGTTCGGTAGGCAAGGTCGAATTAAAGTTTATAAACAGTAAATTCGACCTTGCCTACCGAACGATCCTTGGTGGCCGAGCGGTCACGGCACGTCAGCGTAAATGACGGTTCCGTATAGGATGCGGGTTCAAATCATGTTCACGGACGTATATTTTCTATGAAAGTTTCTCGGACATTCAGGCCAGTAAATGTTATTTAATACTGTTTATTATAAACGGTGCATTTACTTAAATACTTGTATCTATAAAAAGAACGTTAAACATAAAATTGTCTTTAATATATATATATATATAAATGCCAATGGAAGTGTGTCAATATGTCACACTTTTTCAACTTTACTCCTAGAGGTCGTAGCCCAACATAACATATCATTTAGGAATCAGACTAACTCTATTAGCAAATTAAAAATATTCCAGGGTGGATCCATACCCCGCAATCATGAAATTTTGGATTTACAAATTTTCATTACTGCGATTGTTTTTTGCGAATTATTTTACCTGATTTTTTTCGGCGATTTTTTTTTTTTTTTTTGTGCGGCAAGAATCTATATAACTTGGAAATAAATTTGGGAATAATCAAAGTTAAATGCGAAATCCAGCGAAAGTCACCCATGAAATAAAAATAATTGTTTGTATGGAAAGCAAGGGCTTCAAATTGTCTTTAGATTAAGTGGCGGCAGAAGAATTATCGTTGAACTTTGAAAATATATGCTTAAATATTAATGTAATATTTAAATTCCCAATGAAGATTTCTTCTCTTCTGTCGGGTGTCTCGGGGTAGTAGGTACCGATCTTTTCTGTATTTAAGTTATTTCATTTATGCTGGGATAATGCTACATGATTCTTAGCAATCACTAAGGATCGAACTCACTACACTCTTTATTATCACTGCTTCTCAACAAAACAAAATATGAGACTGTAATGACGTATAACTGAAATGACTATAATCCCTGGGAAGTTTTTACAATTAGGGATCGGAAATTTAAATATCTGGGATCTAACGAACGCCTTCACTGTTTCCTTAAGGTTAGATTCTTTGGTTAGATCCAGTGACAGTGTGAGTTCAATACCTGGTTAAGGCAGTGGAGAACTTGGAAAGTTGAATTAACTGGAGATAACTGATAACTGACATCCATTAGACATGGCACGTGGAACTAGAACAGTCTACCCCAGCGAGCGAAATAAAGGGTTCCGTTTGACATTCCAACCAACTGAAGAAGGCAGGAGCGTACAACGGCCGAAAGGTTGTGATAAATATGGAAACAAAGATGAGGACAATAGTCCGAATAATGTAAATAGTCTGTAATAGGACTTCGTGTAGGTTCAGGCAGAGAAAAGGTTAATTCTACTGACAGTTCACGCCTAGATCAGTTTTTATCGAATTTGATACGCTTCTTTCTTTCTTTCTTTTTTTTTTTATTTATTTATTTGCTTTTTTTAATCATTTCATCCCGAATAAAGCAATACTGCTACTAAGAAGCGAAGGAATTCCCGGTTAGGGGTTTCGTGGGTATTACGCGCAGATCCTGGATTTACTACTCCATTAAGAAGAGGCAATAGCAAGATATAGAGAAGCTGGTTAATTTGAACTTTATAAAACGAGTAAATTAATCCTTTTACGTAAAAGCATGTATACAGAATCCCCTGCAGTGGGTCTATCTCTATTCATTTCTATTGCGTTTTATCTCCGGCGTATTTCGATGGGCGCATCCGGAAATGACTGGGAGCTCTTCGTGAATTTGTTTTATATTCTCCGGTCCTGTTTCTGCTCTAGGGCACAAGCGACGCATTAGAAACGCCAACCATAACTACGGTTAGAAAAAAAAAACAAAAACAGTAGAAATGAATTGACTCGAATCATGTATGTTCGTACGCATGCGCAGAGGGTTGCGCCGATTAGACTGGGTACAAGGAAGACGTGACAAAACTTTCAAGCGAAAGTGATCGCCACCAATAACAGGGTGGAATAGTAAAGAGAAAGAGAAAGAGAAAAAGAACGAAGATCTACTGAAATGAAGGGAAGAGTTTTCCGAGAAGATTGCCTTAGAGACGCGGCCTTACAGATTTTGAGAAAGTGAGAGAAAGGAAAAGAGAAGGACAATGAAAAAATAGGGAAAAGAGTGGGGGGTAAGATCGAGGGAGATGTTTTCTGACTTCTACCGTCCAATCAGTTGGGTCCATGGAAAGCAAACTTAAAGAAGTTCTTACAATAAACGCCTAAGCACGTACATGGCCGCGTTGAATGAGAGAAAGGAAAAGAGGTGAAGATGTTACAGAGAAAGAAAGAGAGTGTGCGTGAAAGAGAGAGAAAGAGATCGTGTAATAGAATGAAAGAATGCAAAAAGGGAATGAAGAAGAATAAAAAAAAAGACATGAAGGATGATAAAGTGAGAAAGAAGAAAAAAATTATGAGGGGAAAGAAAGAGACCCGAATGAGACGCAAAAAAAAAACATTGAAGCCAAACAGAGAGAAGAAGAGAGATAGAAAAAGCGGGAAAGAGAGAGAGAGAGAGAGAGAGAAAGAAAGAGAGAAAGAGTAATAGGTTCAAAAATAAAAGAAAAAAGAATGAATGTTTTAAAAGAATTAGCGAAAATAAAAGGAACAGTGAAAGGAAAAAAAAGAGAAAAATAAAGAAATGTGGTAGTCTTAACGATCACGAAAAATCTACGATTGAAATTACGTGAGTGATTGTTCAATATATATACATATATATATGTTTCTTTAACGACGACTGAGAAGGTACTGCGGTTAGGTTTTAAGTAAACTTGTATAAAAGAGAGGTTGATGTCCAAATACGCAATTATTAAATTACGTGACCCGGCAGCCAACAAAAAAACTTACCGCATTACCCTGTCAGACATTTTTTTGCAAGAAACTTGTATAAAAGAGGCTGTGCTGCCCAAATACACAATTATGTACGTGGTGGTTGCAAGCTCGTGTCCGAGTACGGCCATTACTGCATATCTTTTTGGTGAATATCTGCTAATGTGCGGAACGAATGTGGCTATTTATCCCAGCAAGGAATCTACATGCTCTGACACAAACAGGTCACATGAACGGTTCTAGAACCGCATATCTTACCACAAATATCACATTTCAATTGCTGGACGTCTGCCGTTTTATAGTCAATTTCCACCTTCTTCGGTACGCTCTCAAGTGACTCCTTAGACCAGCTATCGGCAAACACACTCTATCACAATGTATACACGTCAGATCGAACTGCCTAGGTGTGTCTTCAGGAAGTTCAACAGAGACGCCTTTACGCATATCTATTTTAAGCTTTGTGTGCCCCCTTTTCTCAATTTGAGGCCTTCCACTCACGGCTTGAATATTAGATTCCTGTCGGAGAGCGCATGTTTTCTACGAAATTTTTCTTACATTCAGGCCGGTAAATGTAATTAGTGCTGTTTAATTTTAAAAAAAAGAAAATAGAGCATTTACTTAAATAAATTGTATCTATAAAAATAACGTATAAACAGAAAATATATTAAATAATTGTCGGATTTAATCCATTTAATTATATGTTGTCATTGTTTACGTTAAGTTACTTTTTGTGAGCAGATATGATCAATCGAGAAAAATCGTCGAAGACTGTGTTTATAAACAGTAATTCGGACTGCTAACCAGACACTTCTCTATGTCTGAATAGTTAACAGCACATCAGGTCAAGTGTCGGTTAGAGGTTAGATTCCTGTCGGAGAGCGCATATCTTTTACAAAATTTCTCGAAGATTCAGCACGGTAAATGGAATTAATAGCATTTAATTAAAAACAGAGCATATACTTAAATAAATTATATCTATCAAAATGTGGTATAGACAGAATATATATATATATATATATATATATATATATATATATATATATATATATATGTGTGTGTGTGTGTGTGTGTCACGTGGTTTTATGATTTTTAATAGTTTTATCAATAAATACTGTTCCACCATTTCCTATTTTAGCCATTTTACCCTGAAGGTCCGTTTAGGTGAAACCTCGGTAGGTTTGCCTGGCTAGTAAGGATTTATTCTAATTAATCACTCTACTTAGCGTATGGAGCCCTCTACGTTTTCGTTGTGCTTATACTCGCTTGAGTTTTTTGCTTTGGACTAATGACATAAGACACTTGACGATTTGTTTTGTTTTGTTCTGATATTTTTAGTTCTGTAGTTATTTGCTGACGTGTTTCGTCCAATGTGGACTTTCTCAAAGCAAACTTTGAGAAAGTCCACATTGGACGAAACGCGTCAGCAAATAACTACGGTTTTCCTTTTGTCATTTATATTTATAAATATTCTCATTTCTACAGGTTAACTCTGAGAAAGTTTCATATATATATATATATATATATATATATATATATATATATATATATATATATATATATATATATCAGATTAATATTTATAAAATATCTAACTTAGCTGATTGATGTTACATTCAGCAACATTACTGCAGAGTTCCGGAGTCGAAAGTTTGTTTAATTGTTCAGTACACTCGTCAGGAGATATCAGCAAATATCTGTCATTTTTCTCGTTTTCGTTATTTTCATATCAAGTTAAAATAATTTATACACATTTTTATTAGTGTTAGACTGATTTTTCTTCTTTGTGTACGTGTGTGTATGTATATGTGTGTGTTCACGTGTTTATGCGTGTTTGTGTTTGTGCCCGTGTTTATACGTGTATGTGTTCGTGTGTGTACGCCTATATGTGCGCGTATGCGTACATGTGTCGGATGTCGTGATTGTTTCTTCTTTTTATATATTTTTATTGTCTCCTTATAATCTTTCATTATTCTTTTTTTTTCTTTTCCTTATCTGCCAGTTCTGTGTGTCAAAAGATGATGTAACATTGATATATCCGGTGGCAGAAACGAGTTATATTTAGCACAATTTTCCCGGATATTCGAGGCCGGGATTCTAAAGTTTTTGAAAATATAGGTGTATTCCATTTTTAAGTGACTTTCCCACCGCTGTAAGACAGCTTTCCTACGGCTTTTCTATAGGTTCTTTCATGGTAATAGTTCCAATGAATTTTATTCTATCTTACTTAGATTTTATGCACAATATTTGAATTTGGCAAGAGTTTCTCATTAATTTACAACTGAATTGACTAGATGTAACCATAAGTTCTATGCTAACAGCCTCTTTGATAGCACTTCTTACTTGTGGAACTCTCCATGCTTTCCAGCCAACTTTGATCTTCAAAAATTTAAATTTAAATGCAATCGTTATCTACTGTCTTCTTGATTACTCTTCTGTTGTTTTCAATCCTAAATAATGTTTTTCTTTTTCTTATTCTTTTAAACTCAGTAACCCCTTGTGTCTTACTCGGAGGGAAATGTTTAAAAGAAAATAGTTTCGTTAGCCTTTTCCACGTCACTCCATCTGTTACTGTAACTGCAAACATTCCTTCTTAACCACCTTTGTTTTTGCTCTACTGTTCACTTACACAAGCTCATTAAGTAGTTTGTACGCTGACTTGCTTTGTTCCACTTGCTTTCAGAATTCCGATGTCTGTTTTTCAGTATAATTTTACTTAGAGTTCATATTTTCCTTAAAGCTTCCCCATTGCTCAAATGTCCTGTCCATGATATTCTCAGCAGTCATCTGGAGGACCATATATCTGTCGCTCCAAGTCATTTCTTCATCTGTCAAGAAACTGTTCGGTATTCACTGTTATATAGAAATATTACTGTTCAGCATTCTAATACCAGACAGAAATGACACAAGAATTTAATAATAAGGAGCACCTACCTGATTATTGGAATTGCAAGGAGAGATCATCTTCTTCTATGCGTCATGTCCCTTTACAACATGGAAGATCATGGCTCTCCACAATTTCCTATTTCTTATTGCTCTTAGTAATTTCTTTCTTTTTACCAACGATCCCAATCCCCGTTTCGCTATATATTCACAGAATCTGGTCGGATATGTAGCCCGATGTCTCCTAAGTCTCTTTTACAATCAGTAGGTCCTGTTGATGACGCATTATCCAAGCCTTCCTTACTCATTATGCGTCAAAAAAATTTCAGGTGTCTCTTTTGGATTCAGAGTATACGTTCTATTTACTTCCATTTTACTTAAGGCTTCTTTGTTGCATAAGCTCTCTTTCCTTGATATTCCCTTTCTGTAGAAGACCATTTCTGTTGGTTCAAGTCTCGTCTTCATCTGTGCGGATATTGTCCAGCATTCAATTCCCCTCCTATTCGTACAAACTACCCCCTAACGTAAACCTCTACCTCGAGTGGAACCCGGGCCTTGTAAAGAGCAAGATTTATTTTATCTAGCTTTTCGGATAAGACATTTAGCCATCTTAACTCAGTTTGTCGTACTAATCAGAAAAGAAACCTTTGACTTATTCAGCTAGAAATAGAAGAGGTTAAAATCGTTTTGTGCCAGCCCCTACTATGTCTTCCCAGCTGACCAATACTGAGAAGAAAAATTTCATTTAGGCCTTTAGTAATGGTACCACCATTCATAATCGGGCTTCCATCTTCAAAGTCCATTCTGGAACCCATCAAGAGAACGGTAAATATGTTTAAAAAAGAGGGAACAGTCGGGAGGATAACTGGATCAAGAGGTCACAGCAGCAAGAGAGATCCTCATTTCAGCTTAGAGCTAAATACATTCGTATTGTTCAATTAGAGTCCAATAGTGTTATAAAAACTAGAATACAATGCTTCAAATCTTAATCTAACAATTGAACATTTTTATTACACGTTTTGGTCAATTTTGCTGTTACACCATATATATATATATATATATATATATATATATATATATATATATATATATATATATATAGATAGATAGATAGATATATAGATAGATAGATAGATATATAAGTGAACATTGAAGTCAACACTCAGAGGCGACAGGACGTTTCATGCTAGACGTAATCGTCAGGCTGCTTTATATTTACAAGCACTCTATTTCTGATATTGAGCACTATATCCCATACACAGCTTCCTGCGAACCACTGCTATGTGGAACCGACTAGAGGATGTTTCTCCGATCCCTACAATCGTAAGCTGTTCATGTCTAGGGTTAACCGTTATCTTCCCCTCCTATTCGTACAAACTACCCCCTAACGTAAACCTCTACCTCGAGTTGAATCCGGGCCTTGTAAAGAGCATACCTTACAGTAAACACCCTCATATATCGGGAACATATAAGATAATTAGGAAATCGTTGATTTTAACACAATCGCCGATGAATCGGCTTCATCAGAAAAAATATGAATTGTATTTTGAATTTATCTCTGACACTGATTTTGTTCATTTTCGGATAAGTGGTTGGGTTTTGTCAGCTGGGTTTCTGTCCTAGATTCTTATTTAGAAGATTATTGCTTCTAATGTAACTATTGTCCCCTGTTTTGCATTGTTTACATTTTAATTGGTTTTTAAATGTTTGCCATAATTTTTATATTGAAATTAATTGAATTTCTTTTAAGACCATTTGTAATAAATTTGTAGGTAATAAAAGTTATGTAGAGTTTACTTCTTCGTTTAGACCTACTTTTTCGTTTTTGTTTTTTATGGATTTGGGATTCTTTCCTTTTAGCATTGTATATGAAATAGCTAGAATAGCGGGGAATTTTATAGGTTACATAGATTAACTAGATAGACTAACTAGAATTTTTTCAAAAGTGTTCTATAATTTGTTTTTTATCTATTATAGTCCCTTCATTCTGACTGAATAATACTGATTCTCCTTACCAAAACGGAAGAAAAGCGAAAAGAAGGATAGGGAATTGAAAGATAGAAAGAGAAAGTGTAAGAAATGAATGAAAATATAGAATATAATAGAAAAAAAAATATAGGAAGAAAAAGGAAGAAAATGGAAAAGAAAGATAAGGAAAAGCCATTTTTCAGAGACAAAAAAAGTGTGAATAACCAAAGAAAAGAGAGCGTAGGGAGAAAAAGAAAGAAAAAAGAGAACTGAGAAAGAAAGAGAGAAAAACGAATGCAAACAAGGGACAGAGGTGGGGGGGAAAGAGAGAAAAGAAAAAGAAACAGGGAAAAGCAAAATAAAACGAAGAAATAAAAGAAAAAAGAAAGAAAGTGTGAATGAATAAATGAATGAAAGTACGAAACAAAATAAATATACAAATAAAAAGTGAAGGAAAAAAAGACGAAAAAAAAAAAAAAAAGAAACAAAGAAAGAATGAAATAACGAATGTAAAAGGAAAGAAAGAATGAATAAAAGATTGGAAGAAAAAATGAATGAAAAAAGAAATAAAAGGAGAAATAAAATAGCGAAAAAAAAGAAAGAAAGACAGTGAAAAATAAAGAATGAATAAATGAACAGCAAAAAAAAAAAAGAAGAAAGAATGAATGAATGGACGAAAAGAGAAAGAAAAATGAATGAAATAATGAAGGAAAACAGGACAAAAGAAAAGAACTAATAAAAGGTCGAATTAAGAGAAAGAAATTATAAAAGAAAGAAAAAAAAGAAAGCACGGAAGAATGAATGAATGAATGAACAAAAAAAAAAAGATAGAAAAATGAAAGAAATTAAGAAGGAATAAAAAGACGAGAGAAAACGATTAATAAAATGAGGAAATAAGAAAAAGAGATGATAAAAGAATGAAATAAAGAATGAATGGACGAAAAAAGAAGGAAATATTGAAAGAATAAAATGACGAAAGACAAGGACTAATAAAATGACGAATAAAGAGAAGGAAATAATAAAAGAAAGAAAGAAACAATGGACAAAAAGAATGAAAAATGAAAGAAATAATGAAAACGAAAAGGAATGAAGAAAGACCAATAAACAAAGAAATTAAAACAGGAATGATAAAAGAAAGAAACCAAAAAAAAAAAAAAAAAAGATTGAATGGACGAAAGAAGATAGAAAATTGAAAAAAATATAATAAAATGATAGAAGTAATGAAGGAATAAAAGGACGAAAGAAAAGAATTAATAAAAGGACAACGAAATGACAAAAGAAAGAAAGAAAGAAAAAAAAGAATGGACGAAAATGAATGAAAAATGAAATAAATAATGATAAAGTAAAAAGGCGAAAGAAAAGAAAGAAATGATGAAAAAAGAAACAAAGAAAGAATGAAAAAGTGAATGAATGAACGAAAAAAGAAAAAAGAAATGAAAGAAATAATGAATGATTAAAAGAACGAAAGAAAAGAACCAAGAAACGGAAGAATAAGAAGAAAAAATAAAATACAACAATAAATAAACAAAGAAAGATTAAATGAATGACAGTTTGATTAAATGAAAGAAAAATGAAGGAATACATTAACAAAAGAAAGGAACTAATAAAAGTACTAATTAAGAGAAAGAAATGAAAAAAACAAAGAAAGAATGAATGACTGACTTAATGAATGAATAAATGGACGAAAAAAGAAAGAAAAATTAATGAAATACTTGAGCATTAAAAAGACGGAAGAAAAGAACTAATAAAAAGACGAATTAACAGAAAGAAATGATAAAAAAAGAAAGAAAGAATGAATGAATGAATGAATGAATGAGATAAAAAGAAGAACGAAAGAAATAATGTAGGAATAAAATGACGAAAGAAAAGTACTAATAAAATGACGAATTAAGAGAAAGAAATAATAAAAGAAAGAAAGAAAGAAAGGACAAAAAAGAAAGAAAATGAAAGCAATAATGGAGGAATAAAATGAAGAAATAAAAGAACTTGTAAACAGAACGAATTAGGAGAAAGAAATGATAATGAAAGAAAGAATGAATGAATGGCCGAAAAAGAAAGAAAAATAAAGGAAATAATGAAGGAATGAAAGGACGAAAGAAAAAAAACTAATAAAAGTTGGAATTAAGATAAAGAAATGTTAAGAGAAAGAAAGAAAGAGAGACAAAAAGAATGAATGAATGAGTGGAAGAAAAATAGAGAAATAATGAAAGACCTAAGAAAAGAACTAATAAAAGATCGAATTAATAGAAAGAAATGATAAAAGAAAGAAAGAAACAAATAAAGAATGAATAAATGCAAAAAAGAAAAATGAAAGAATTATTGAAGGAATAAAAGAACGAGAGAAAAGAAGTAATAAACGGACGAATTAAGAGAAAGAAATGATAAAAGAAAGAAAAAAATGATGAATGAAAAAAAGAAATGATGAAAGAAAGAAAGAAAGAAATGATGAAAGAAAGAAAGAAAGAAAGAAATGATGAAAGAAAGAAAGAAATGATGAAAGAAAGAAATGATGAAAGAAAGCAAAAGAAAGAAAAAATGATAAAAGAAAGAAAAAAATTATAAAAGAAAGAAATGATGAAAGAAAGAAATGATGAATGAAAGAAAGAAATGATGAAAGAAAGAAAGAAAGAGATGACAAAAGAGAGAAAGATGGAATGATGAATGAAAGAAGGATATGAGGAAAAAAATAAATGATGAAAGAAAAAAGAAAGAAAAAATGATAAAAGAAAGAAAAAATGATAAAAGAAAGAAAGAAATGATAAAAGAAAGAAAGAAGAAATGATCAATGAAAGAAAGAAAGAAATGATGAAAGAAAGAAAGAAAGAAATGATAAAAGAAAGAAAGAAGAAATGATAAAAGAAAGAAAGAAGAAATGATCAATGAAAGAAAGAAAGAAATGATAAAAGAAAGAAAGAAAGAAATGATAAAAGAAAGAAAGAAGAAATGATAAAAGAAAGAAGAAATGATCAATGAAAGAAAGAAAGAAATGATAAAAGAAAGAAAGAAAGAAATGATGAAAGAAAGAAAGAAAGAAATGATGAAAGAAAGAAAGAAGAAATGATCAATGAAAGAAAGAAAGAAATGATAAAAGAAAGAAAGAAAGAAATGATAAAAGAAAGAAAGAAGAAATGATAAAAGAAAGAAAGAAGAAATGATCAATGAAAGAAAGAAAGAAATGATAAAAGAAAGAAAGAAAGAAATGATAAAAGAAAGAAAGAAGAAATGATAAAAGAAAGAAAGAAGAAATGATCAATGAAAGAAAGAAAGAAATGATAAAAGAAAGAAAGAAAGAAATGATGAAAGAAAGAAAGAAAGAAATGATGAAAGAAAGAAAGAAGAAATGATCAATGAAAGAAAGAAAGAAATGATAAAAGAAAGAAAGAAAGAAATGATAAAAGAAAGAAAGAAAGAAATGATAAAAGAAAGAAAGAAGAAATGATCAATGAAAGAAAGAAAGAAATGATGAAAGAAAGAAAGAAAGAAATGATAAAAGAAAGAAAGAAGAAATGATAAAAGAAAGAAAGAAGAAATGATCAATGAAAGAAAGAAAGAAATGATAAAAGAAAGAAAGAAATGATGAAAGAAAGAAAGAAATGATGAAAGAAAGAAATGATAAAAGAAAGAAAGAAAGAAATGATGAAAGAAAGAAAGAAAGAAATGATGAAAGAAAGAAATGATAAAAGAAAGAAAGAAAGAAATGATGAAAGAAAGAAAGAAAGAAATGATGAAAGAAAGAAATGATAAAAGAAAGAAAGAAAGAAATGATGAAAGAAAGAAAGAAAGAAAGAAAGAAAGAAAGAAAGAAAAAAAAGAAATGATAAAAGAAAGAAATGATGAATGAAAGAAAGAAATGATGAAAGAAACAATGAAAGAAAGAAAGAAATGATGAAAGAAAGAAAGATAATTGAACTTAGTTGTGGAAAATAAGGTCATCAAGAAAACGTTACAATTTCAAAATAGAAGCTAGAAGGCCACCCCCCCCCAAAAAAAAGAAAAAGAGTTCAAGACGATAAAACACGTAATAAGGTAAAGGAAAGATGGAGGCGAGATTTTTGGCGTGCTGACGCGAACCGCAACTTAATGAGACGAGAAGACACGAAGGAAAATAAATTAAGAATGAAAAGCCGACAGGAAATGTCAGCTTTGAGGAAATAGACGAAAAGTTGAAAAGAGAAAGAGAAAGAGTGAGAAAAGCGGATGAAATAGACGAAAAGAAATCGAGGAAAAAAAATAAAATAAAATAAAGAATCCAATTTAAAAGTGGCGGGCTCCAGAGTTGTGGAGAAAACTTTCTCAAAGAAACTGAACGTGTCTTTCGCGGTAAGTAGGTAGGACAATGAGGGGCCCGGACAGAAAAAGACTGAAATGTCGTCGCTATGCAAATAAAGACGTCAGAGGCTGATAAAAAAAAACAAAAACAAAAAACAAAAAAAACATAAAACGAACAACCATTGGAGTAATTTAGGATTAAATTTCGTTTCTTCTTGTTTTACTTTTTCTTCTACTTCTTCAATAACCCAACTGTCCCATTTCAAGTGTTACGTTTTAAATACTGAAGAGACCCTTGGACGGTTTGAATCCTTTTCTTTAAAAAACAATTTTTAGATATACTCTCCTTGTGCAAAATAAAGCCTTATCACTTTAATTTCTTCCTTTAAAAAAAAGAATGAAAGAGTGCATTAATGTCTCGGTGTATGTATGTGTGTGTGAGTTTTGCTAGCGATTTTAGTGGATGTTAATATGAAGATGAATATGAATCTGAGAAACATTCCCACTTATTATCAGAATCCAAGAAAATATGACCGAATCAATTTATTTCACATGATTAGTAACTAACTTAAAAGACGCCTCATCAGGCGGCATTTAAACTAGCTCCTGCGGTGGGTTTTTTTTTTATTGTGCCTTAGGCTTCTTCAGAAGTTTGGGAGTCCCTAAGTCTTTGTCTATTCTCAGCATTTGAAGCTCTCCTGGCTGCCGTTTGACTTGGTTTTTCATTTGCATGGAACTTTCTGTTAATCGTTGCAGCCTTAAACTTTTGATTTCATTATGGCCCTCTGTTGGCGAAGATTTCGTTTAGCGAGACATACTGGTACGATAGGCAACAATAAACTGCAGAAAAACTTAAAAATGATCGCTGCGTTGAAGTATTGCATTAATATTTACGCTTAGCTTTTAAAAGTTCAACAATAATTCTTCTGCCGCCACTTAATTTAAAGACAGTTTGATGTGCGTAGGTCCTTACTTTCCGTACAAACAATTATTTTATTTCATAGGTGACTTTCGCTGGATTTCGCAGTTAATTTCAATTATTCCCAAAATTATTTCCAAGTTCTAAAAATTGTTATCGTAATAAAAATTCGTCTCAAAATATCACCTTAAAAATCGCCGAGAACAATCGCAGTAATGAAAATTTGGGATACCAAAATCTCTGTAACATGAGCTATTGAAAGTTAGAGAGTTGTGTCACTTTAATGGAAAAAGTTTGGCACAGTAACATACACATATTCGCATTTATTATATAGATGGTAATGGTAATTTTATTCGTTTCCTTATGCGAAAACATTTAGCATTCATTGATAGAGCAGATAGTAGCACCTTTTGCGGAAGTTTATACTTTTTTTTTAATAAAAGAAGTCTTCGGGAAGTCCCTCAAGTCCAGCAAATGTTAATCGCTTCGACGCTGAGATACGAAGACTTATTGGGATAACGAAAGATGCATTCCAAAAGCTAGGCAAAATATTGCGAGTCAAGAAGATTTCTTTGGTAACAAAGAAAAGAGTACTGAACTGTTACGTGATATCTGTCTTCCTTTACGGCAGTGAGTGTTGGATGGTCTCTTAAAAGATGAAGAGAGAGAATCGAAGCAAGAGCTGCATGGTTCAACAGATGGATGCTAAGGATATCATGTACCGAATATATAAGAAACGATGAGGATTTGATGAGGATACAAACAAGAAGGAAGTTTATACTTAACATCTGGAAGAGGCAGCTCAATTTTCTGGGATGGCTAATGAGAAAGGAGGGCTTGCGGAATTTGATACTCACAGGACGGATAGAGGGGAAGAGAGACAAGGGAAAGCAACGTGTGATAAACCTAACGGGCTTAAGCAAGTGGATGACGGAACAAGGTTTGGGAGTTGTAGCTAAAGGACAAAACATATTGAGAGCTACAAGGGTTATGGGGAAGTGGAGAGCCATAGTCGCCTACGTCCTGAAGGGAGACCTCACATAAAAGAAGAAAGAAGTTTTCTAAGGATTGTGTCGGTGAGCAGTTTAAGTAAATCGCTGAGAAAACCTACGCTTGTCTTACACTTCTTTGTATATTTGAGATATTCACTGAGGATAGGAAGCAAGTTGGAGTAATGTATAGCGACAAGGATTGAGGAAACGGAGATTCGAATACTACTTGAGTTCATTGCATTCACTTACATGCAAATACTATTATAATTCTATCTCTTCCCCACAACAACCGGTTTAAATGAAGGGCAACTCTGAATTCAAAACCGCCAACTATAAATCAAATAGCCTTACCAAACCGCAATTGGCTCTGTGTGCTAATTATTGGTACACCACTGAAGACATGGTCACTCAGAGAGAAGTTCTTCCAACAAGAGTGAAAACAACCTGGTTTGGGATTTGGATTTTGATATCGACTAAATTCGTTCTCTATTGTCTGTCATATGAATTCAGTAATCACTTGTAAATTTTATAATCTTTAATTCCGGTGTTGATTATGTTTTTTTTATTGTTTAAGTTCACCCCAAGCAAGTTAGTAAAACCACTAAGACAAAAAGAATTAATGGAATTAGTGAAGAAGATCTGTATGAAGCTTTCGAGACGTCCAAAGCAACGGCCTGAGCTTCGCCATTCTTATCTATAAGCTTGACAGAGTCTTTCCGCAATTATCCTCGGTATATCAGCAGTTGACCTAGAGAAACTAAAATCATGTTACTCGTCTGAAATAAGGCCCTGAAATGTGAGATGCTTAACAAATTCACTATTGAGTATGGCTCCTCGTAGTTTCCCAAAACCTTCCTAAAAGTCTTTGAAAATGCTAAAATGTTACCTTCTTGCGACAAAACGCAATCTCGCTTGGAGCAAGAATATGTGATGATGGCACTCCAAAATCAATACATGTGTCTGTGACAGTAATGCGTAAATCTTTAGGTATCGTGACGCTTATGGCAAAGCGAGGATACAAGCTTGCAAGAAAATGAAGATTTCTGAGAGGACTAGACAATGAATTTTTAGAGATGCTATCGGGCCTCTTATATGGCAGTGAATGCTGGACAATTTGAACACAGATGTAGAAGTGACTTAGAGGTAGTAAAAATGTGCTTCTACAGAAAGCAGCTGAAAATACCAGACGTTAGAAATGACATAGAGAAAAACGGAAACAAAAAGGACACATACTTCACACTAGAATGAAGTATTTTAAAATTTTAGGGCGCATAACGAGGAGAGACGGCTTAGAAAATTTGCCACTCCCATGATATATTAATGGCAAGAGGAACATGAAAATTACGCATAACATACCTAACGAGCTTGTGAAAAGGGTTGGAAGAACGGGGATAGAGAGAATACAGAATTTGCTAAGAGATAGGTGTGGAAATTGTGGAGAGTCATGATCTCCCACATAATAAGCCACGTATCGAAATTTGAGCTTATATCTTGACCAATAAATATCTTTAGTCATTTATGTGCCATGCGTGAAACACGCTTAGACGATCATGTATATTTCGATGCATGACTGACTAGGCAGATTTTTCCCGCATTAGGTTGCCATTTCTTTATACAGTAGACCAGTTGCTATCAAAGGTTATAGAACCTGATATGTCCTGCTATTTACTCATAGATGGGGTGGAGAAGAAGAGGTTTCATACGATTCCCAAGGGTATTAAGTGAATAAATGCAGTACCTATTCGAATTAAACGAAAATTGTTTGTGCGTACACGCTACAAAGAAACCTCATACCAATTGGCAGAGGCAATCCTTAAAAAGCCCCATAACATTCAGAATGATATCTGGACAGAAGAAAAGTGGTTCAATCTTTGCAGTCCTGGCGCAGCTTTATTATGTTAAGATCAGCAAGTAACATTGGCTAATTCTACTCATAGGTTTATGATAGAGAAATAATCCTTCAATATGGCCGTGAATGCTGGATGATCCCTTCGCAAATAAAGGGAAAACTTGCAGAAACGGAGATGTAGTTCCACAGAAAAATGCTAAGAATGCCATGAATCGAACAACGACGAAGTTTGATAGAAAATGTAGATAAAATGGAATATATTACACTTCATATCAGAAAGACAGTCGAAATGTCTAGGGCACATAATGAGGAAAGAGGGCTTGGAAAATTTGACACTCACAGAAGAGATTAAAGGCAAGAGGGACAGATTGAAACAACGCATAACCTACCTAGCAAGCTTCAGTAAATGTATGGGAGAACCAGGTTTTGTAGAGAGAAGAAAATAACAAAATTAATTTGGAGCTATAAAAGACATGAAATTCTATAGAGCCATGAAGGCCAACATCCTGAAGGGCAACAGCATATAGAAGAAGTTATCACTTTACAGACATTGGGATACGTTGTCTAGTTATTGTTAATGGATCTTCGGCAACACACAAATCGCGAAATATTCTCGAAGACTACTTTTCTCGAAGACTACCTTTCTCAAAGACTACCTTTTCTCAAAGCCAACTTTTATCGAAGACTACCTTTCTCGAAGACTACCTTTCTCAAAGTCTACCTTTCTCAAAGATTACTTTCTCAAAGACTAGCTTTCTCAAAGATTACCTTTCTCGAAGACTACTTTTCTCAAAGACTACCTTTCTCAAAGATTACCTTTCTCAAAGACTACCTTTCTCAAAGACTACTTTTGTCAAAGACAATCTTTCTCAAAGACAATCTTTCTCAAAGACTACCTTACTCAAAGACTACCTTTCTCAAAGATTACATTTCTCGAAGTCTACCTGATCAGAAAGCGACCAATAAATAAAGCAGGATGTAAATGTTCTGCAAAGTCGGTGATAGTTGCTTTTTCTGCGTAATATTTCAGTGATCAGTTTTCGCCTTTAGAGAACTAGAGTGTCTTATTGCCATTCAAAAAGAAAATTATTTGGAGTGACTTCAATCCAAACGTTATCTGGAGGTGACTTCACTCTCAAAGAAAATGTTCAAGGGATGAACTTAAATAGTAAACTGGCAACACCCAATATTTCACGCTTGACGGTCAGAAACCTACAATGATGGGCGAAAACCCCTCAACACATTTCCTCTAAATAGAAAAAATCAGCGACAGATGATTCTACCTAGAAAGGACAAATAGTGCTGCTATAAACTCCTGTATATACTCGTGTATAATGCGAATTTAATGATCTAATTTTGAAACTAATTTTAAGGGGGTTGCATGGTACACGAGATAAAATTCTCCTATGTACTCCTCCCTGACTACGCCGTTGACCAAATTATATATGCATTTACTGTAATCAAATTAGCTTCGAAATTAGGTTTCAAAGGTCGCATGATACGCAAGTACGTACGGTAAATGTAGAGCGGGAAAAAATAAATAGCGTTTTACAATAGATGCCATTTGATCACATGATTTCCTTTACACGATATGATAAAGTATTGTTTGTTTTCATTTCGTAACTAATATCTATCGGAATATTTATATTAACATAACACATGTGATGAAAAGAGAGAAGAAAAAAAAATGAAATTTGTCGCCCACACGGCGGGGGCGGGATTAGCAAATAAAGAAAAAAAATCTGTGCAGCTATAAACTATAGGGTCGGAACACATTTAGTAGTATTTTGCCATAACCGACATTTGATCACGTGATTTTACTTCACGTGATTTTACTTCACGTGATTTTTCATATATATACATTTGCTATTACTAATTTTCACCCAATACAAAGACCAAGAAGCACTCAATGTAGAGGGATTCTGTATACACTTATATTAGCGTAGGAAAAGACAAGCATTTGAAGTCTATAGATGCAGCAGAATTCAGAAGGGATCGTAAACCTAACCCTAAGCAGGAAACAGGGGATAAATCTTAAATCTTAAAGACCGGGGAGGAGTTTAAACCGGGCGAGAGGCGAACGTATATATATTTAACGAGTCATTTCAACGCGCCTTTCGCTGTTCAGCGGAAGATAACCTGGTGGTGGGGACAAGAAGCCGCTCTGCACCCGAAGGAGGTCATGTTGTGTATCTGTTAGGAGTAGTAGAAAATTGCCATTACGTGCTCGCGCCTCGAAATATTAATTCAGACAAGCACTGCTCCCAACTGAAACCGATTAAACGCAGAAATCGATGCAAAACATTCGGAATTGGTCAATAGGAAAGGTGTCGTTTTCCCATTACGACAACGCTAAAACCTCGCGTCTCATTGTAGACCTCGCAGAAATTGGTACAGTTTAACGCAATGACCTTCACCCACTTGGCTCAAAAACAGACATTTGGCATTACTGCGACCTTTCCCAATTGATATGTGCTATATTTAGTTTGAAAGTAGACAATCTCAGGATTTCAGAAATCGCCTAACTTTGTCATGACACGAAGTATTTGTCAAGTTATGACCATTTGATGTTAATCAAAACTTGCACATTTATTTTTAGATGGACTGTTCTGGAATAGTTGATTTTTCTGTCTCTTTTAACTAGCGAAATTATTGCAATCTTATTGAATTGAGTGCTGTTATAAATGACAAACATGCTTGCCTTGTGACTTTTGTTGGTCAAAGTAGAGTTCAATAGTGTTATAAAAACCTTAAAGAATTCCAGTAAGATATCTTTAATCATTTCTAAGATCCAACGGTTCAAATCTTAATCTAACAATTAGACAATTTTGCTGTTACACCCGGTACATATATATATATATATATATATATATATATATATATATATATATATATATATATATATAGAAATATTTAAAAAAATAAAATCTTCAGACAGACTGTTTTGTATTAGGTTGGTGCAAAAATAATGTCGTTTTTTCAAATAGTAACATATGTGAGAAAACGACATTATTTTTGCACCAACCTAATATTATTAATATTCTTTCGTTTTTATTATTATTTCATTTAGATTCCTCGACTAGTTTTGGCAAAAAAAATTTCTGCTTGCTGGTAGCAATATATATATATATATATATATATATATATATATATATATCAAAGTGAACACTGAAGTCAACATTGAGAGGCGATAGGCTGTTTCATACTAGACGCAATCGTCAGCTAGCGGCCTAACGATTGCGTCTAGCATGAAACAGCCTGTCGCTTCTGAGTGTTGACTTCAATGTTCACTTTTATATTTGCACACGCTCTATCTCTGATATTGAGCACTTTATCCGATAAATATCGCACACCTTATAACTATATTTCTTCATAATATATAGATTGGTTTTTAAGGCATTGACTACCAACCATGAGATAACTCGTGGTTAGCAGTTTTCATTATGGCGCCGATTTCATACTAACTCGTACTTGGCATTTTCTGACAGATTGCCATCTGCGAGTGTCAATAACGAGTTTATTCAAAGCAAAGTCAAGTCTTCTGTTGAAGCTATACATCAAGTCATAAAAATCATTTACTGTCTAAATTGGCTTTTATAATAATGGCGTTTGAAGTCAAATTTTTTTAATTGACCTCTAGCAATCAAGGTGTTAAACAATATACCTCAAAAAGTGAATCTAAAATTTTTGTGTCTGTGTGTAGGCGCGATCGCGCGCGTGGGTTCGTGCTTTTTGTGATATACTCATGAAACAGTCGCTCTAATGTGAGAGTTGAGTTTGCTATTTTTAGAGATAATTTCTTTATCCCCTTCAGCGCATGTTAATGTCCAGGCCCGTATATCAAAATACAGAGACTCCTGCTAGGCGAAGATGTTTGGCTAAGAGTAACGAATTAAAATCTAAGATAAGGTGCAGCATTCTACTGTACTTAAAGCGTGCTACTCCAACCAAGAAGAAAAAAATATCGACTGTGTTGTAATATAAGACAAACATCTTTCAGATATGTATATAAAATATAGATATATAGATTTATTTAAGAAGTAAGTTATATAAGAAAATGAAAATAAAGCAAAAGTACAATAATTAATAGAGTAACAGCGAATAATATTTTCCATCAAGATGTGTTTGGATTTATACCCCAGCCATTTTCATTCATGTATAAGTGTCAGTCATCTCGCTAGATCAATTAAAAGTGATTTCGATCCTCACTGGGTGTTCACATTTTCAACATGTAAGCTACGCTTAGAAAATTCACTGTGTTTAAATTTCAATCATTCAAAAGAGCTAGTCGATTTGTGAGTTACGCCACAAGACTTCGCCAAACACACGTTAGTTGGCGCTGTTTAATTTATATAAAAGGACAAACATTTCCTTCCTCTTTTTCTTTATTTCACTTGCTTCAAGATGAAGTGGAACGTAGATGGAGGCGTCCTTGCTTGATAGCGTTCCTTTTTCCGGTTGACTGAACTCTTATACGCATGCCTACGTGCACCTCACACAAACAAGTAAGTTCTTAATAGATAAATTTTATTTAATGTCTTTTCCTTTCCTTTCAACTTTGTACGTATTGATGTGCTTTGCTTTTCTTAATACGTGCACTGTTTGTTTAACATCAATGTGTTGGAATTTTTCGGTACCCTAGTGTACTAGTGAGCCAGCCAAAATGAGTTGACTCATTTTATAGTCCATCAATAGAAGGGTTAACCAATCAGAAGGCTCAAAATATTCAATGTGACGTGTATAAAGGCGGCCATGTCTTTCCCGAATACTCCCTGCCAGCCTTTGATAACCCGGACGAGGCTCCGCCGAAGGGCAGAATCTCGTTCGGAGAGGTTGACTGCCCCTGAACCCGTTTATACGCGTACGAATAGGGAATATTTTTGGCTTAACCTACGGGCTCGGAGATCCCACGGTTATCCAGGCCTTGTGTCACATGTAACCCTCGTGGGGTGTGGGGGCTAAATATCACTGCCAGCCTTTGATATCGAAGACTGAAGAATTACGGAACAGCTGCTGGTGGTTTTGGCGATATAATCAGATTCAGTAAAATATCTGACTCGAGAGTATTAATCTTTAACGTTGTCTCATTGAACAGATTACGTACTGCGCTGTATTCTATATTCATAGACTCTGGTGAACATGGTCAACACAGTGTTCAGTGTGTTTTTACCCAGACTCGCTTGAGTTCGCCAGATATTGTTAGCGGGACAAATGTACCATGAGTCATACAATATTTAATGAAAAACATCCACATCTTGCAAGAAAAATGGTGTTTCCTGAAACAGTCTCTATATATTGACGTTGATGAAAAAAAAAAAAAAATATCCGAGCCTTCGCCATAACATATCTTTAGACAAGAGTTTGGATATTTTTTGACTTTCTCTTGTGATATCCATATTATCATATATTTTATTGAGTAGCATCCATAAATTTTTTCATCCCACATCCCATCAAGTCACATCTCTATAGACCTATACCTGATACATCTACACTCTTATGGGAACGCTAAATACGCTTTGCAGGACACATCTGGTGAGCAAGACAAGAGCTCGTGAGTGATCTACTGCTATGGACACCTAGCTTTGGAGCATGATGGGTTGCTCGCGCAGCAGCCATCTACATGACCACTTATTTTACGACACAAAATGCCACCCTAATGAACGTTCGACCTTGATGCAGGAGTTGGATGTCCAAATATGGTTCGACCGAATAATAATAATAAAAAAAAACTATCTTTTTAACGGTTCCTCGCTATGCTATTCCTATTTTTCCTGCAAATATTTTGAGGAATTACATTTATTAGTTGCACCAGTTCAGATCTTCACAGCTAAGACTCGCCATGCCATGCTTACTAGGAGAAATGATCTCCATTTTATTTGTACTCCATTAGTAGGAAAGAAGTTTCATTGAGACAGTTCTTTCTAAGAGCCGATACTCTGTAATCCTTCTCTGATCGTAACAACCATAACCACGTAAAGTCTAGTGTCAACCGTATACTTGCCTACATATCCTAATAACTTACACTTCTAGAACAACATTCAACACCTTTCAAACTCGAGTGGCTCTTGGGCCTTTTATTTGTTGAACAACTAGATAAAAATATCATTCGTTCATGCTTCGAAAGTTGCTACCACATATGATCTGATGCCCTTGCTATATATTTAAAGATTCTTGAAAAGATCAAAAGAAGAATATGCAATGCCATTGGTCCTGATCTGGAAACTTGGCTTCAGTCAGATTTCTACCGCCGTAATTTCATTTCCCGATGCTTTAAAAAAAAAAAAAATACAACGTGCCGTGCTTGACTAATATTAACTCTAAATTTATCTTACATATTTATAAGTCCACCATTCGTCCATGCTTTGAATATGGCTGTCCCATCTGGTCTGCTGCTCTTGCTATATATTTCGAATTTCTTGAAAAACCCAAAGAGGTATCTGCACTGTTATTAGTCCTGACCTGGCATCACTGGCGAAATGCACCTTCCCTGTGACTTTTCTACAAATACATTCATGGTAATTGTTCTGATGAACTATGGTAGTTAGACTTTATGAATTTAAGTACTAGATTGGCAACAAGATTACATCAATTTACAGTTGAATTGGCTAGATGTAACCGTAGGTCCTATGCTAACAGATTCTTCTGTCGCACTTTGCGCTTGTGGAACTATCTTCCGAATCCTTGCTTCCCAGTCACTATCTTCTGTCTTCTTGATTCTTCTTCTTTTATTCTTCTTTCGCCTTAATAATATTTTTTTTTCTTTTTCTTAATCTGCCTCATCAGTAACCCCCTTGACTCTTAGTGGCTTTATTGCCTTTCCTGGGTTGAAATGATTTTTAAAGAGATTGTCGGTGCCAGACATCGATATGGAATAACATTTTTCAATATGTTTTTGTATATATGGTAATTTTAATTCAAGGTTACGTACAGTTGTCTCTTAATTGTAGTATCCATATATTAGTCGACTCTCTTCGAATCAACATCATCATCCTTGTTCTTGTTCTTGTTCTTCTTGTTGTTCTTCTTCTTTCCACAACCTCCTATGCTTCCTTTTTAGAATTTTAGTCTCTTTGTCATCCCTCTCATTCCCGGGTCTGGCACGCATTTTCATAGGTGCTTTAGATAACTTACACGCTGCTTCCTCTGGTTCTCTTAACTTCAATATGTCTTGAGAATATTAAATTTTTTAAGCCTTCTTTTGCTCACTATTTACTTTATTCGGACTATTGTCCCTATCTTTGTTGCCATATTTATTACAATGTTTCGGCCATTGTACGCTACAGTATTCTTCAGGTGGTTGGAATGTCAAACTGAACCCTTTATTTCGCTCACTGGGGTAGACTGTTCTAGTTCCACGTGCCATGTTTAATGGATGTCAGTTGTCAGTTATCTCCTGTTAATTCCCCTCTTCAAATTCTCCACTGCTTTATGCGGGTATTGAACTCACACTCTTTGGGTTCTCTCACTGGATCTAACTAACGCCTTTATCCACTGTCAGGATACATGGCACAGTGGCAACAAAGATGAAGACAATAGTCCGAATAATGTAAATAGTGTACATAATACCTCATCTCAGAAATATACACAGATACCTTTTTTGTTATTATGTGCTCTAGAGGTTTCAACTCTTTCACATTCTAAATACTAGTGTCCGTTTACCTTTCAATATCCTTAAGACATCTTCACTTACACGATCTATCCATAGCATTTTCAGCCTCATTCTCAGAACCGTATCTGTGCTTCCCCAACTCTCACGTTCAGCGGTGAGGAGATTCAACAAAATCCCTGTCGCATAAATAAATTGAAACTTCAAGGAATGTTTAATTCAAATTTTAATGTCAACTTGAGGCATTAATTATAAGATATACTATATATACTTATATGTACAAGAAATATGTTTCTCCCGGGCACGTCACGTGTTTATGGGGCCTCTGCAAATCGACCCAAGCTCAAAAAACACGTTTTCTAACAATGCTACGGACACATGTTCGATATATTTCAGAGTTAGGGGGCCCTAGTATCTCATAAGATCGAACTTTATTTGACGAACGTCTCAATTTGACATTAAATTTCAATTAAAAGTTCCTTGAACCTGAAATTTATTTATGACTAGCAGTAGAGCCCGGCGTTTCCCGGGGATGTAACAGTAAGAGATAGATCAAGTATCGACCATCATAAAGACTGAAAAATAAAATAGACAAAGATTATTGTTTAAGGTTGACGGACACGCATGTCTTAATTAGTTTTTTTTTTTTTTTTTTTTTTTTACGAATTGGTCAAACACAAACAAAAAACATTGTTTTCAATCGTTATGAGTCTACCGATTGAACAGAATTTTATTATAAACAATTGTCTTGTAAATGGAATTTTTAAAGCATTCTGAATGTAAAAAAGTGTGCAAGACAATAAGAAAGACTACCTGCCAAAAAAAGTGAAGTATTGTTGAAATCGGTTGAAAAATGTCGGAAATCCGATCCCATATATGAATGAACACACACACACACACACACACACACACACAAACAACCTGGGTTTTATAATAAGTATAACTTGATATGAGTTGTCCCCCTTTCATTCTCGCGATGCCTCTTAATCGTATTTTCAAATTGATTTCGTGCAAAAACAATTGTGTTTTTTTACAATTTTTGGCGCTGTCAGAACCACCGCAAGGTAATTTTACGTAGTCCCGTGAAGTTTTGTTGAAATCGGTTGAAAAATGTCGGAAATCTGATCCAATAAATAAACGAACAGACACACACACACACACACACACACACACACACACACACAACTTGGGTTTTATAATAAGTATGATATTCAAAGGTTTTGCCTACTTTTGGCATAAGAGGCTAGGATTTTGTCCACAGGGTTTTTGTCCGGTTATCCTTGGGCATATACGCAGAACGATATTATATAACAGTTCCGCATGTCCTTTGATTCTAAAAAAAATTTTCATTTTTTTTAATACTTTGCTGAGCATTTAGAAGGCATAATCCAAGACGTTTTTGCATTTCGGTATTCTATTTTTCGTCTTCTATTCCAAAATATCTTCAGTAACTTCTGGATTTGGCTATCCCCAAATTTTAACTCGCATCTTAGGCTGTTTCTCTTGCCGACAACCATGCATTCTGTCATCTTTCAACTGAAAAATATTCCTTTCTTCTTGCTTACCTTTTCTTCCTTATCTATAGTTCTTCCAGTTTCCTTTCTGTGGCTGTCATCCGTGTACACATCCATCGATTAAATATATCCATAGTATACAAAATTTCTAGGCTGGAGCCATTTTCAAAAATACGACCAAATAACCAAATATCTGAGTTCGGGCCGAGAACTTCGCGCCAGTTCCTCTTGTAATCGAAGAATCGACTTTACAAGCATACACTTATATTGCTTCTCTTCTCTCCTCTCCCTCTCTCTCCTCTCCCTCCTCTACCTCTCTCTCTCTTCCTTTTCTTATTATGTATTCATACCTTGAGATCTGATTCTCCACATCCTGCACAGCCAGTGCGTGCCGTCTCTATGACAACCACGTCTCCAGGACTCCACTCGGAGTGACACATTTAATCCCATTTGTTGAAGGATAGAATTCGGTGGCTTCCCAGTACAAAGATAAATTTCTTGTAGTACTGGGGCTTTCTAATTCGACTTCGCTTGGGCAACTCACTAAAATGACTACGAATTAGGCCCTCCCCACTTGCGATGATTGACACAACGCAATCATTACAATAAACATTTCTCATCTAACAAACTGGTTTTAAATTTCTTTTCCCCTTTTTTCGTGATCGGCAGTGATGAATATTGAAAGTCAGAAAACGTGTGAACATTTCTAATGTTGATTTTTAAAGCAGACCGGACGTCGATAGTTGGGGTGTTTGCGTCAGACGAAGCGAAGGTAATTAAATTCAAATAATATATAGCACATCATCTATAACTTTGTAGAAAAGTACTAATATACACGTCCTGCGTATGACGATAACCTACATCCAACAGGAAGACCTCTGGTCGGGAGATTGGAAGTTTTGAGGAACATGGAACAATCTCTTAAATGCTGTTGTTCCCAGGTCCATCCTGGCTTGGGGTGATAGCAGCTGTTGGGGTCCCAGCTATTGGCAAATAGTGAACTCCCCCAAAAAAGTCAACTGTACATTTTTGTAGTAAAATTACCATCAATAGTTTTATTATTCACACATTATATATTAAAAACATAACTTTTACCCAGAAAGTATAAAATTATGCACAAAATATTTAGATTTCAGCATGAAATAAGCGATAGTGATTTATAAGCGGCTAAACTTAATCAACCAACCAACTAATATAATGGATTATATATATATATATATATATATATATATATATATATATATATATATATTACACAGCGAAAAATCCCAAATTACCGCATGTGCGTATATTGATTTTCCAAGCGAAGCTTAGATGTGGCACAAGGCCGAATGTATATATATATATATATATATATATATATATATATATATATATATATATATATATATTATTATTATTATTATTATTATTATTATTAAACTACTAGTAATACTCCTTTAAAAAAAAAATAAAACATCGGACAGCATAACTTTCAAGTCTATCAAAACAAATTGGTACCCGAGGAAAAAATTGGAAAAAAAGGAAAGAACTAGAAACATCCGAACAGGGCGAAATAAATCGTCCAGTGCCTTAAGTTTTTAGTCCAAAGAAAAGACGCTGAGCGAGTATCAAAGCTAAAATGTGGAGTGCTCAATACGTTAAGTAGAGCTGAATAAATGGAATAAATGCTAAATAGCTAGGAAAAACCTACCTAAACGGATGAGATTACCATGAAGTTCCGTTTAGGTGAAACCTAGGTAAGTTGTTCCTGGGTCTTTAGGATTTATTCCATATATATATATATATATATATATATATATATATATATATATATATATATATATATATATATGCCTTCTCTACGGTTGTATTGAGCTCTTTTTAGTTAGTTGTTTACTCGTGTCGGGTTTTTTTCTTTGGGCTGTAAACCTGTATCTGCGCAATTTTTTCAACAGACTTTCATGTTTCTAGCTCTTTCTTTTTTAAAACCTTTTTTTCCTTCGTGATTGATTTGATTATTGGCAAATCAAAATTCGTATATATATATATATATATATATATATATATATATATATATATATATATATATATATATATATATATATATATATATATATATATATATATATATATATAAAGACAAAAGGTTTGATTGATTCGTTTTCTACGGCTTGTCAAATTTAAAGCCAGAAAATATTTTTAGATTGTAAGTTTTTTTGTGGTGGTGGAGATAATAATTCTTTAGGGATACTGATACAAGTCTTACTAATTAACCCATAGCTAGGGAGAGAAGAGATGGATTCATACCTTTTTCAAGTGTATTTGCCCTTAAGAGAATAAAACGATCTCAACGGAAATTAGAACTTGGCTCTCCGGTTATCAATTCCGAGATGTTATCCATTACACCACTCGCACAGCCAAGCTGCCAGCACCTGGTACTCCCAATCAGTCACCGATCTAGGTACTGACTCGGCTCGACGTTGTTTAACTTCGGTAATCGTACGGGAAGTGATGTTTCAACGTGATATGTCCGTGATCAAAGGGAAAAGGAAAACCTTTGCTGACGTATTTCGTCCTCTGCTGGACTTTATCAAAGCAAATGCATCGATTTTATTTTGCAACAAATATTGATAAAAAAAAATTAAAATTCCGTTAATTTTTTTCGAATTTTTTAATTGCAGAATGATCAGATTAACTGAAAGTCAAGGTTTTTATAGAGGATGCTAGACTCCTTATTTTGGGATTAATTTATTCATCAAATATTTCAAATAATAGAAGGTTTTCAAATTAAGCGCTTTCTTTTAATTTAAAACAAAAATTATAGTCATGTACGTTGGTAGCGCCCGGATTTTTTCAAATATCTCATTTCCTACATTATTTATATTATTCGGACTATTGTCCTCGTCTTTGTCGCCATATTTATTACAACATTTCGTTTACAACACATAACACAGTAAATAAAGGCGTTGGTTAGATCCAGTGACAAAGAGTGTGAGTTCAATACCCAGTTATGGCAGTGGAGAACTTCGAGAGGGGAAACTGATAACTGACACGAGGAACTAGAACATTCTACCCCAGTGAACGAAATAAAGGGTTCAGTTCGACATTCCAACCACCTGAAGAAGGCCGGAGCGTACCACGACCAAAACTTTGTAATAAATATGTCGACAAAGATGAGGACAATAGTCCGAATAATGTAAATAAAATACATAATACCTCATCTCAGAAAAATGGACATCTCCTTTCCTGAAAAAAATACTCTTTCAAAAGCCAATATTGATTTTTCTTTTTTACTTACTGACATGTAAAAGCAGTATGTGAATAACAATATACAAAAAATGTTTTAAAAATACAAAAAATTGTTTTAAAAATACAAAAAATGTTCTAAAAATAAAAAAAAATGAAATAAAAATACAAAAAATATTCTAAAAATAAAAAAAAAATAAATTGTTCTCACGATTATAGCCCACGCCTTACGAAGGGCTATATCCATTTGTGGTTTCTTTTTTTTTGGGGTGGGGGGTCAGTTGAAAATGTCATGATGGCATTTCTAACCTTAGGTCTCTGAGCGGGACACGGAAAAATGTGCACAGCAGAAATCAAAGGAAATAAAATAATAATGATAATAATAATAATAATAATAATAATAATAATAATAATAATAATAATAATAATAATAATAAATGGTAGTTGGCATATATTGAATAGACAGATCTCCATCAGTTGTATTCTGACATTTTCTTATTCAGTGTGTCCGTCACCCAGGTAAATCATACCAAGAATTATCAAGCAATTGTGATAATCACTGCTCTGTAAATGCTGATCATTGGCAAGCGAGATTCCGACCGTCTTTGAAACGCTCGGACTACTCAAAAATAAAAAGTAAACATAAAATTAAACACTCACTGGTGAGTTCAGTTGCAGATTTGTCAAACTTCACGGAGAATGGTGAGCTAATCCTTACTCGATAGACATAATTGTGATCTAATCCTTACTCGATAGACATAATTGTGAGCTAATCCTTACTTAATCAACATAATTTGCTGAACGGTGTAAAATCAATAAAACCTATGTATATAGGTTTATTACAATTTACATGATTTGCAATACCCCCGATAATTATATGTGACATCTTGATAGGCATTTTTAGCCTAAATGGACGGTTGCACTGGATGCAATGTAGGCTGTTTTGAATAAGCCGTCCTTATGCTAACCAAAGCAATACATATATATATATATCTAAAATGATTGATGAGTGCCAATAAACAGCAATTCTCGTGATAATAATTCATTCAGATTGACCATTGCCTCCGATGCGCGCTCTACCACGTGATATTAAATTATTGTAAGCAAAGAACATTTTAAAAAAGAAAACATTTAAAAATATAAAATAGCAATTTATTTTACGCCGTTTTAGGGAACCAGAACCTTGATATTATTTTACGCTACGTATGTGAAGGATTGACAATATTCATACAGAAAGTTGCTCGAATTTGTCAGCCTTCGTCAAGATTGCAGAACCGTTCCAACGCAGCCTTACATCGCATCTCCTGCTAATTCAACAGAACTAGACACCATGAAGTAATGTTGGCAGACTGATTCAGTAGGCTGGGTTACCGATATGAGTGCGTGTTTCCGTTCAGTGATAAAATTACAGGATGTATCGTCTAGGAACTTTCCGATACCACTTTTTATACGTGACTTTATATGGAAATGCATAGAACGAAATGCAGACATCTCGTCACGGTAGGCAACGAGGATAATTAGAAGCAAGAGTAGTTAAAGTAAAGATTTCAATCGCGTCTTAGAATACATCAATGCGATCAAAACAAACACGTTTGTTGTTTGACGAAAGGGGAAAAAAATCTCATCGTATATTTAACATTTTTTTCAGGAATAGCGCAAGATAGCAAAATCTCAGTGCAGATTAGAACTATCATACTACATGATCCTGAAGACATCCGACCGGTTCATCAACAATATATTTTACTAACATAAGTACCCGGCATTGCATAAAAATGTAAATATTTTATAAACTTATTGACGCAAAAATATAGCACATCTGACAGCTTAACTCTTCAAATACAATACTGTAATTTCTGAACAAGTTTTAATAGAACATAAACAAATATATCACACGGGCTGATCGTGACGCGTACGCCGACATGTGGCCTAATATCTTCCCTTTGTCCATAGAATATCAAATTCAAGATTTCTGGGAATTTTTTTTTCTTTGGAGAAAATGATTAAAATTTGCGCTTGATGCACGGGCTGGTTACGGACTGCCTGCCTGAGGGTAGCGTAAAACCTTCCGCGGGACTAAAGGAGGTCGTATAACAAGTTTCAGCTCACAAGGTCCAAGTGCTGAGTAGCGTGTAAAGCAAGCAAACAAACATACAAACAGAAGTGCGGAATTATATATATATATATATATATATATATATATATATATATATATATATATATATATATAAATTAGTAAATCCCAATGAAAACCAATTTCCTGTTGGTTACTCTAAATCAGTGCTTCTCGTTTTTTTTTCTCGACCGCATTTACAAAATGAAAATTTGTTCGCGCCTCGCCAAATTTTAAAGTACATCTAAAAAAAAACAACAACAAAAAACAACGACATATATTAGGTTGGTGCAAAAATAATGTCGTTTACTCGCATAGTAACATATGCGAGAAAACGACATTATTTCTGCACCAACCTAATATATGCATGTAAAATTATAGAATTTAACGTATCAACAGAAATTCGGCCAAGTAAGTCCTCAGTATTTGATAGGAGCATTTCAGATATAACAAAAACATATATGCGAATATGGAATTAAGTGAATAACGTGAATAAAAACAAATGGAAAATTTAACTACGTCGCAGTGTTTTGTCCTCTTATGAAATTTATCAAGGCAAATATACGGGTTTTGTATTTAAAAACAGAAATAAAATGTAACCCGGATTACAGTGTAACCCGGATATAAGAGACCCTGATATAAGAGAAACCCGGATATAAGATAAATTTTCTCTGGTCCCAAATTAGAGCCTGTGTTAATGTATATAAAATAGACCAAACCCGAATATAAGAGAAACCCGGATATAAGAGACTTCTTCTCCGGTCCCGACAACTCTCTTATATCCGGGTTACACTGTAATGATAATAATAAAAATAAAAATGTCATTGATTTGAAAAATGATTCCAAAAATAATTTCTGTCATTTAGGGATAGATCCTGGAGGTTTCAGTAAAATCTGACAATTATCTGATTTTTCCAGAATTTCGAAATCAATGCAAAAAGATTTTAACCAACATTTCGAAAGTTCTAAAAATGATTAAATATCCAATTTTCTTATATAAGATCTTTTAGTCTTAAACCTTCTTATTAACACAAAGTTTTTAGCGTTAAAATTTTGTTTTTAATAAGTTTTGTTTATATTTACATTATGTATGCTCATTTTTAGCGAATATTTGGAGGTACATATATATATATATATATATATATATATATATATATATATATATATATATATATATATATATATATATATGTTTATGTGTGTTTACCAGAAATAAATGTGTTCTTGTCTCTGTCTTATTCCTTCACTTGAGTGCCAAAAATAAGCAAAGCAAGATTTACTTTTCCTTAAATGGTTTTGATCTGTTGAGAGTAAAAGCGATTTTAAAGCAATTATTTTCGTTGTCTAAAATAGATGAAGAAATTAGTCCTTCTACGTTGTAGCCTTATCCAAGTATTGTCTAGAATTCTTTTAAACTTATCTGACAGAATTGATAAACGAGGTGCCTTGAGTGCGTCTCTCTGCCTGCAGATATGTCAAAGGTTATAGTCAAAACTGCGATGCCCTCGACGCCCCCCCCTCTTTTGTGTTCGCCATAAGAGTACGTTTAAAAAAATGGTAGTGGAAAGCCTTTACGCTATTTTAACTTAAGCCATATGTTGTGGAGTTTACAAGCTTTCTTTTTGATCCCTTAATCGTTAGGGTAGGCCTGGCCCTGACTGTTGGGTCTAAGCAAGTAATAAGGAAACGTGAAGTGTGAGAAGGGGAGAGGGAGTGGTTGGAGTGGGTCAAGAGCTTTGGGAACATTTCTTTCAGGCTGTGTTTGGACGCAGGCTAAAGAATTAAAAAGTAAAAAAAAAAAATTGTAAAACAGAAAACAATTTCATGATTTGAATAGCCACAGTTAAGGTCATCTATAGTAATAGTAACGCTAATAGTGAGAATAGATCTTTCTATTTGGATTGGTAACTAGATCCCGTGGGGTAATGGAAAGGGGCTCGGATTGAGGAATCGGAGAGCCGAATTCAAATTCCAGTCGAATCCATTACGTACTAATACCCTTTGGAATTGTCTGAATCATCATCTTCTCCACCCCGCTATGGGTAAATAGCAGGAGAGACCGGGTCGGAAGGCAACTGATCTACCGCAGAGTGAAATAGCAAACTACTGCGGGGAAAAAAATCTGCCTCGTCAGTCATGTATCGAAAGATACATGATCGCCTAAGCGTGTATCACGCATGGTACATAACTGACTGAACTAGGTCCCATCGTTTTTTATTCATTTGTTTTTGTCTTGTACAATGAGGTTCACTCTGTACAAAGTCAAGGGGTCACTCGAGGTAGAGGGTTTAGAGTAAAGGGCACAGCTTATTAGGACATGCGTGGAAGATAACGGTTAATCCTAGACTTGAACAGGTTAAGATTGTAATAATAGAGAAAGCAACCTCTTGGCAGTCAATTCCATAAAATTAGTGCGAAGCTGCTGCCTGAGTGGAACTTACATCTCACCAAAAGTATCTGAAGGTAATGAAGGATGTTCGCTACAATTATTGTGGCACGTGAGGTCTTAGCTGTGAATTTTAGGACTGGTGTAACTAAGTAGTTTAGTCTGCTGTGTCAACTAAATTATTTAACAAAATATTTCATCATAATGTAGATATTGCAAAAATATCGTGCAGACGTAGTAGAAAACATACGACGTGGCTTTTTGGAGTCAGTTAGGAAGAAATGAATAATATAATTCTGGAGACGTTGTTCTTATGAAATGTGTATAAAACTTATGAAATCCGGTCCCAAACATGAGACTCACAGATGTCACCAAGGTCCACGTCATACTAGCTCTTTATCTTCAAAATCCCCATTCACGTCCACGTGCAAAAAAGCTAAACTACAAAGAGACGGCTTGAAAGTATGGTAACACAGTTCACAGTAAGAACTAGATTCTAATTCATTCTTGTACCGCAGTTACAACTAAGCACGCACGCACATACTAAATCTTTCACATAAATACACATATAACAACATTTCTCACTTTTTCTCACATACGTACACTAATATAATTTATATTCTATTCGCGAAGTTTATTGACTAAAACAAAAAGACATTAATTTCAAATCTATAACCATCTTCTTGTATTCCTGTTATAACTATTAAATTAATATTTATTTGTTGACACTACGTTGTCTTTTTTTATACTGGAATTTATTCTTTCAAAGAAAATCGTGGGATTATTCTAAACAGCCGAATTACGAGCAGTCCTACAATAATATTTTTTGCTATTGTACCGAATCCCGACACTCCGAATTTTGACATTTAACAAAAACCGGAGTAGAAGGTTTCTTACAAGTTTATCTGAACATTCTCTATGGAAAACACTGATCGAGCAGTGAGTGGCATGTGATGAATCTTCTGTGAGAAAGGGGTTGCAGAGTAGAAAATAATTTGTCGTCTACAAATCCTAGACTTGAACGGGTTAAGATTGTAATAATAGGGAAAGCAACCTCTTGGCAATCAGTTCCATAAAATTCGTGCGAAGCTGCTGCCTGAGTGGAACTTACATCTCACAAAAAGTATATGAAGGTAATGAAGGATGTTCGCTACAATTATCGTGACATGTCAGGTCTTAGCCGTGAATTTTAGGATTGATGGATCTAAGGAGTGTAGTTTGTCGTGTCTACGAAACTATTTAACAAAATATTTCATCATTATTTAAGTAGATATTGCAAAAATATCGTGCGGACGTAGTAGAAAACATACGACGTGGCCTTTTGGAGCCAATTAGAAAGAAAAGAATAGTATAATTCCAAAGCTGTTGTTCTTATTAAAAAGTGTATAAAACTTACGAAGTCTTTCCCAAACACGAGACTCACAGATGTCACCAAGGTCCACGTCACACTAGCTTTTTATCTTCAAAACCCCCATTCCCGTCCTCGTGCAAAAAGCTACCGCACCAACAAACTACCGAATTACGAGCAGTCCTACAATAATATTTTGTTATTGTATCGAGTCCCGACACTCCGAATTTTGGCATTTAACAAAAACCCGAGTAGAAGGATTCTTACAAGTTCATCTGAACATTCTCTATGGAAAATACTGATAAAACAGTGAGTGGAATGCGATGAATCTTCTGTGAGAAAGGGGTTGCTGAGTTGAAAATAATTTGTCATCTCCAAGCTCGTGGAGAAGATTTTGGATTCTATCGAGAGTGGAATGGGAAGACTGGACACCTCCGGCTCATATATGACACCAGTACTCCGTTTTCGGCTAGATTTGGCTCTTGTAAAGGTAGACGATAGCAGGAGCAAAGAGGCACTTGCTGGATTAGTAAGGTAACCTACCTTTTACCCAACATCTTCAGCGTTGGATTCTATACACACGTTCCACTTGAAGTCTGGGTTGAGTCTATACCCCAACAAGCACTCAAGGCACGGTGTCATTCCTGAGTGAACAACCGTTTATCGCGATTGACGAAAGTTCTGGACCCGATCGCCGATGGTGGAAAGTCAATAGTTTGGTTTTTGAGACAATGAATGTGACCAACCAGTTTTTTCCCTACTGAGCTGCTAGAATTTGGTCAGATGAGCGATCAGCTGCCAAACATTGGTCATCTAGGGTTTTGGTGGTACCCCTATATACCTTTATATACTCAGCATAGATATTCACAACTCATCGGAGTATAAACTTAAGCAGATCATTTATATTGACGGGGATGAAGGTTGGGCCGAGAAACGAATCTTGGAGGTCACCCGAGTTGATCGCCTGGGACTCGGAGGATTGGCCATTAACAACTACCTTCAGGAACCCACCCGTTAGGCAAGATTTTAATGTGAGTTATATTCGAATAGTATATTTTCTCGTACTTTTCGCCTGTGAATCTCTTTTCCGTTTTTGGTTCCTTGCCGCCTTCGATCTTCAAAAATGTTCATGTAACGTTAATCGCCGTCTCCTACACGCCTGGACCTCTTCTCCCCACCAGGTATGGATTAATTATTAAGACTTGTCTCACGAAAACAATTATTATCTACAAAAAATTAAATAAAATTGCTTACAATATATTTAGATTTCAGCATTTGATAGCCAAGAGAGTTTGATATGCCGGTAAAAAAACAAAAAACAAAAAAAAAAACTGTTTTCCGGAATCATATTAATATTGTATACTTTCTCCTCACAAACGTCTTCTCATTCTCTTTCATTCCTACTAAGCTCATGCGTCTTTGAGGCAGTATCGCCTTGTTTTGGACGAAATGATTAAAAAAGCAACACAAAAAAGAAAGAAAAAAAGAAGCATATCAATTTCTATAAAAGCTGACTTAGGTGTGAACTGTCACTAGACTTAAACATTTCTATGCTTGAACCTACACGTACTCCTGTTATATCGATTCAACTTTGAAGTAAATTTGATCAGTAGACTTATGCTGTCATTCTAGGTATTTACTCTGTTTCCTAACTAAGACGAGTTGTGACAAAATGTCTTTTTTATGGTGGGAACCCAAGCGCGTACACCCGGGCCAGGAACAAAAATTGCTCGCAGCACCCGCAACCGTCGGTTGCGGTGGCCTCGGTGCGAACACCGATCCTTCTCTTTGGTGCAATGAGAGGCTGCGGCCTCGGGCAGCTCTCCCCCAGGGCTGGGCAACTCTCAGTATAATTTTTCTCAGTTGCGACTCTGTCCTTTGACGGAGTCCTCTCTGCCCAAATACGCAACTGAGAGATGATTACAAACTCCTTTTTGATTTTCAAAGCGTAGCTTAGATGTGGCACAAGGCCCAAAGCAATGGACACCCAGTGACGATCAAACTCACTATTCAGTCGTAACCGTTGCAGCGAGACATGCTTGGTAACCATTACTCGACGCCGACATGCCCAAAATGATTTTTTAAGCATATCTTAGATGTGGTACACGGTCGAGAGTGTGGAATATCCAGTGAGGATCAATCTCACTATTCCGTCCTAACTGATTTAGCGAGACAAGCTTGCTAACCATTACAACACACCGAAGTGCCATTCTAAATTTGCTGTCTTCAGCTACTCATTTCCAGCTTTCATTAATAATTTAGTGGTTCTGTTTGGTAACATTAGTACTTCCCCAACAACTTCATCTCTAATTTTAAATCTAGTGAGGAGAGACTAATATTAACCTAATATTAACTAATATTTATATTATAATATTATTAACCTAATATTAACCCAATATTAATATTATAATTTTATTAACCCAATATTAATATTATAATATTATTAACCTAATATTAACCCAATATTAATATTATAATATTATTAACCTAATATTAACCCAATATTAATATTATAATTTTATTAACCCAATATTAATATTATAATATTATTAACCTAATATTAACCCAATATTAATATTATACTTTTATTAACCCAATATTAATATTATAATATTACTAACCTAATATTAACCCAATATTAATATTATAATATTATTAACCTAATATTACCCCAATATTAATATTATGATATCATTAACCTAATATTAACCCAATATTAATATTATAATATTATTAACCTAATATTAACCCAATATTAATATTATAATATTATTAACGTAATATTAACCCAATATTAATATTATAATATTATTAACCTAATATTAACCCAATATTAATATTATAATTTTATTAACCCAATATTAATATTATAATATTATTAACCTAATATTAACCCAATATTAATATTATAATATTATTAACCTAATATTAATTATCATTTTTATTATTGGTCATTATAAAGTAACATTTTGTTTTGTTGAGAATTAGTGATAATAAAGCCTGTAGTGAGTTATTTCTTTACTGATTTAACCAGGGTAAATGAAATACGGTAAATACAGAGTGGGCCTGTGTGTACTACCCACCAATAACCCCACTGGAAGGAGGAAATTCTGATTGAGGTCCTCGGAGAGTGACAGTGCTTTATGACCCTCGCTATCTTACCAAAATTTGCATTTTTCTTCCTACACTAAACTTATCACAGCTGGATATTATTGAATCATCAAACATTTTCGCGGATTTGTACGTCTTTCTGGTGTTTCTTTTTTGTTCAAATCCGTGAATTTGTTTTGCTCAAAGTCTCGAAAAACACTATATAAAACTCACTGTTTTTTTTTTGTTTTTTTGTTTTTTATCCATAATGTTGATTAAAATTCAGTAAATTTTTAACAAGAAAAGTCTCAAGTTGATGTTAAAAGTTGCAGCAAAACATTGTTGATTTATTGACAATGGGATGATGTATTATGACATAGTGAAGTAATGAATAGCGAGTCGGCTTCAGGAATCGTGAAAGCCGAGTTCGAATCCATTAGATAATTCCACTGTACGTAACATTTAATTTAAAAGAGGGTTCAATACAGACAAGAGCTAAATATTATTTATTTTAGTGTATTAAAAGAAAATCAAAATTATATTTATGTTTCAAAACTACAAATGTTTTCTCCTCGGGTGATGTTAAACTACAGGCGAGTGAACGATTATTTTAATTTTAAAACCAGAATGCTTCCTCTTTTTTCGAGAAAACAGAACAGAATAAAAATAGGCTTGTGGTCTCTACCGTGATTAACTAATCGAAGGTGACCTATACTAAATCCAAAATCACTGAAAAAAATTAATATAAGTCATGACACGAAGTTGTCTGCATACAAATCCTAGACAATTTTCTTATGGACATATACACTTGGTTACATTATCTGATAAGAAGTATAGAAATCTGGCGTTGAACTGGCGTAAAAGAGGTAGAAAAGTAATTTAACAAAATAGTAACCAGTAATGTGCTCGCCCAGCTTCATTTTTTTCTCTAAAAGAAGAGAAATTATTCTGCTTTTGAAATTAAATTAATTGTTCACTCGCCAGTTGTTTAACATCGCCCCAGGAGACACATTTGCAGTGGTGAAATATAATCGTAATTTAGTAGCCATTTTTAACTTGTTTTAATATCCTAATATATATATATATATATATATATATATATATATTGTAAATGACGAAAGGCCTGAGCAAAGAACATCGAGTGTTCTCTCTACCTGTCATTCCTCAAGTAAAAAGAAAAACTCAAGTTATACAATCCTGTACACATTCGGAGACGGAACATTTAAGGATGTCTTATTAATTGTGTGCGTGTTGCAGTAAGGGATAGGTTAAACCAGTCATTCTCAGTTTGATCTGCGATCACTTTAGCACCTGAGGCGAGACACATCATGCACCTTTATTTCGGTGCTAGTTTGATGGATAGATTAAGATCTGAGCTGCACAAACAATTGGCCACTACAAATACATCATTAATCTAAACTAACCGGTTAAACTATTTTTGTTCAGGAAGACCAACAGTAATTTTACTTAAGTGCAAAACTTTTTTTTTCAGAACCCTCATTTCATTTGTCGTTATGGATATGAGAAATAGCCAAGTGTGTGTATGCAAATATATATATATATATATATATATATATATATATATATATATATATATATATATATATAATATTATAAATTAATTCATTTAAAATAAGGTTTTTCCACTACAGAGTTCTAACCAGGTTTCAAAAATGGAAGGTCCGAATTTAATTTTGTAATTAAATTAAAGACATTAGTTCCATTTCATCCTATAGGACCGTCCATTTTTGAAACTTGGTTAGAACTGTGTAGCGGAAAAAACATATTTTAAATCAATTAATTTATAATATTAATTTTCTGTAAATTTACACTGAGTACTATTTTGTAAAAATAAAAATATCTATAAGAACACCGGATTATATATCTTACTGTTCTTTCTTTATATATATATATATATATATATATATATATATATATATATATATATATATATATTACAGGTAATAAATCCATTGGTTTATAATTCAGGGGGATCCTAGTAATATCAAATATTAGGTTGTTGCAAAAATAATGTCGTTTTCTCACATAGTAACATATGTGAGAAAACGACATTATTTTTGCAACAACATAATATTAAAACTCATCCACAAAGAGAGCACAATGTATTTATTATAATAGATCATATATATTACATACCAAAAATCCAAAATTACCTCCTGTGGGTATAACCTATTTCAACCAGCGCAACTTCGCACCATTCTTCTTCAACACTGCATTTGAGTTTATTTATTGCCAATAATTTAATCCATCCTTAAAGTTATGAATGGATAATCTATTCTAAATTTAGATTGTTTTATCTTTAAATACCCCATTCCTTAATAATATAAAACCATTAAATCTATTTTTCTTTATATCAATTGTCTAAATGCGATTTGTTGTAAATCTTATTAACACATATATGTTGTTAGTATAGCGGGAACCTAAATTCCTTTATATATATTTAAATGTTTTGGTCATAAATAAACTCCGCTTTCGGTCCTTCTTTTAGTTTCAATTCAACACCTCACTCTTCATATAACACCAAATTAGGATCATAAGGTTAATATCGGGGTTGATTCCAGCAGGCTTCTTTCCCTTTTAGAGAGATAAATGACGCCATCACCTTACCACCAACTCGGGCTTTTTATCTGGTTGAGGCACCATTTTGGGTAGGTTCGGTATCTTTTCATGGACTGCTATCTAAAAGAAATTCTAAATACCTGATTCGGAGGCGAATTCAGTCCCGGGTTGACGAAGATGAGCACAAGGTTGCACTGGTTGAAAGTAACTACACTCGTCACGGAAAACCTTCGGTTTCTTGATTTGCCAATGATCAAATCAATATCGAAGGAAAAAATGGTTTTAAAAAAGAAAGAGCTAGGAACATGAACGTCTGTCGAAAATAATCGTACAGCATACAGGTCCAAAGTCCAATGAAAAAAATATCCGATAAGAGTAAACAACTAACTAAAAAAGTGGTCAATACAAAAGTAGAGCAGACCTAGTCAAACCTAGAGAGCCAGACAAATCTACCAAGGTTTCACCTAAGCGGATCGTCAGGGAACGCGTAGGTGAAACCTTGATAGGTTTGTCTGGCTCTATAGGTTTGACTATATATATATATATATATATATATATATATATAAGAAAGGTTTCTGAAATATTGTTAAGCCAAACAAAATGCCATTCTAACTCTTTCAATTTCACGCTCACACTCTCTCACTCACTTTCTCTCTCTCCATATACACACACACATATAGACATACATACATACATATATATATATATATATATATGTGTGTGTGTGTGTGTGTGTGTGTGTGTGTATGTATGTATGTATGTATAACGCACCAATGCAATCCTAAGACAAATACTCATTACCGTTTGCACCAGAATTAGTAAACTATTGTCCAATAAAAATAAAGAACCATATGAAAAAGCCCTGCAAAGAAGTGGTTTAAAAAAAAGCTGTCTTTCGCAACACTTACAGGCAGTACCGTCACACAAAAAATGGGATGTAGGTGTAAAAATAGGAAGAGAAAAATCTTTTACTTCAAACCGCCGCCCCAGACCCCCACTTCTGCAAATTTTAAAGTATCAACATCGGAAACTACTTCCTAAAATGAATTACTAAAAGCTTTCACGAAAAACACTCTAAATACAATTTTCAACAGGAAGTCAATCAAAATAAGCTACTCCTGCACTAATAACATTATTAATTCCCATAATAATTACATCTTAAGTAAATTTCATTAGAAAAAAATTCTAGCATGGAAATTCCTTGTAACTGTAGAATTAAGAAAAACTGCCCAGTGGAGGGCAAATGTAGATCTACTAGGCAACCCTTAACCCTAAACAAAATATGAAAAAATTATAATATTTACACCAGCATCACTGCAGGAGAATTTAAAAAGAAAATCAAGGCACAGAGACACTCATTTACCAATCCACAATTAAAACACCAAACAGCTCTTTAAAACAAAAAAAAAAAATGGAAATTGAAGGAAAAGTGTCCAAATCCCTAGGTGAGTTGGAAATTTTAAGGTTTCACGAACACCGAGTGGTGCACAGAGTGGTGTACGCTATGTTTGGAGGAGTAAATTAAGATAATAAAATAAAAAAATAAATGCAAACTATTAATTGAACGGAAAGAGTTAATTATAAAATTTATACATAGGAACAGATTGAAAATTACATAATAATATATGTATACGTGGGGATATGGTACTTACATATATGTAAACGCATAGACACGTATATGTGGGTAAATGTATGTGCATATGTGTTGGATAGCATGTTCTATTCTATTACGCGCCTCGGTATTACACACAATTTATGAATCTATCTTTTAAATAATTTATCTAAATGTTATGGTCCGGTTCCTTGTACCACGGTGATAGTCCAAGGTAGAACCAATAAAGAAGAACTCGAGCACATATATGGAATAACACAGATATATTACAAACAGGAATATATACAGAGAGGTAGAAATGTGTTAGTACGAACAATCAGGTTTAGTAGTAATTGTCTGAAACGCGACTCTGTTTCGGACTGCCTCTGACTCGACTGACTGACTCGCTCTGACTGACTGACAGACTCCTGACAGACCTCAATCCAGACTTCAGACTGAACAGTATTTAGTCACCCCCCACGAGGGCATCATGTAGCACTAGGCCGGTTTAACGTGGGATCTCCGAACCCGTGGGCTCGGTCAAAAATATGCCCTATGAACCCGTATAAACGGGTTCAGGGTCGGTTTACCTCCCCGAAAGAGACTCCGACCTTCGGCGTAGACTCGTTCGGCTTCCTCCCCGCCCGAAGGCAGAGAGTTCAACCGATCAGCCGGTCGCCCGACTTATGGGTAAGGTCCCACAACACTAAATTTAACTGGACTTAATGCCCCAGAAATTATTAACATTAAACCTTTATAGTCTAACTATTATTTACTGTAAATCCCAGGAAAACACACTTGTTGATAATGTACGGAGCACCCCATAGTGGGAACCGAAATTTTATTATATACGATGAAAAGCTCTAGCCATAAATATACTCCAACCCCAGACCACTTCCCCCGTAATGAGATAACTCACGCCCTACCACAGTGACCAACACAAACCCCTTATTATAAACAAGGCGTCTCGGATGAGCAATGATATTTAAAATAAATTCAAATCCCTATTTCCGGACAAACATTTAAGAGATGAAGACGGCTGGGTTCAGACCAGCTTGACCTAGAATAGACTGATGTTGGGGTAATTTTGGTTTTTGCCGTAAAAAATAGATATGCTCTGTTATAATAAACTAGTAGTGTGGCCCGGCGTTACCCGTGCTTGTTTCAAAAATCGTACGACTCATACAGCAATCGCTATCACTTAAAATATTTTTGCCCTTCCTTGCCTTTAAAGGAGTGCCCTTTGCCATGCTGATGTTGCTACATGCCTTACTTCTTGCCTATCTCACACTGCAACTTTTTTCTAAGCTCTATACTAAACATTAAATCTGTTACGAAAAAAGAACTAAACAAAATGAACACAAAATGATCAGCTTTAAAAAAAAGGACTCGTAACTGGAAAAACCGAATGAAAAAAGAATGTTGACAACAAATACTTTTTCACACCCAACCCAGTTCTGCGAAATCAGAATCAACGTTGAGTTTAAGCAAGCGAATGAGCCAATTGGAGTAAAGTGCCATGCAGATTTAAATGTTTCCCACTTGTGACGAATGCAGCTATCGATTTTTTGCATGCTAGCATGCTAGTTAACATTTTTGTCAGTCAGC
>OZ010572.1:107370207-107372707 GCA_963932145.1 Acanthosepion lycidas
AAACTGTTGACGTCTGGTGTCAGACATGTTATCCTCAGATATGTTCGTTATTTTTTTTTATTTCCGACTTGCGATGAAGTTCAGAAAAAAAATAAAACCCAAATAGATTTTGAATAAGATAAAAAGGGGGAAAATGCTACAAGAAGAATCAGCTGGTCTGTCTTTAACAGAAAAAAAAACCCAGACTTTTGAAACATTTTTTCTTAGTTTTGTTAAAAAAAAAGGTCCATTTTTGCTTATTCTGTAATCAAGTTTAGCAGAAGTGAAAACCAAAAATAAAATAATAGCAAAAATATTTATTTTAGAATCAGAAAATAAGAAAACAAACCCGTTCTACCCACACACCCATGATAGTTCATTTGAAAGAGTATTGGAAAAGGAATGTTAAGATTCTTAAACTTAACGAACGTAACTTAAGAACACACTATGCAAGGGAGGGATTACTAGGGTTACTGAAAGTTAGAATATTACGGTAACCATTCTTAGTGCAATGAATGCGACTATACCTGGGCGCTCCAGAAAAGTGGTCTTATGTCAGACCATAATAAAATAAAAAACCGTTATGTAAAATTTAGAAAACACCTATTTTCAATGTAATTATTGATTAACCCGTCTGTTCAAATATACATATACATGCATACATACATATATACATACAAAGTCTGTATATTTAACTGTATCAATAACGTTATTAACTTATATCACCAAAATGCACCGATACTTAAAAAAGACGGAACAGCAATGAAGGACATCATACATATATATATATATATAAAACTAGTCGATAAAAATGAATACATTAGATTTATTATTTACTACAAATAAATTCAAAAATAGCAACTTAATTATTAAAAATAATATATTCCAAACTTCCAACTCCCTAGATAAGACCAATTATTTACATTAATATACTTACCAAATCGGAGAATAAAAAATCACAAAACATCAGACATAGGATATAGCATAGCAACACCCAGCAGCCCATTGGACCAGAGTACCAACAGACAACACATTAATAAGCAGAATAAGGATCATAGTAACGTGAAACAGCTAATAAAAAACAATATGGAAATGCTAGCAAAATCAAATACAGTGTAACCCGGATATAAGAGAGTTGTCGGGACCGGATAAGAATTATCTTATATCCGGGTTTATCTTATATCCGGGTTTATCTTATATTCGGGTTTGGTCTATTTTGTTTAGGTAAGTATGGCTCTAATTTGGGACCAGAGAAAATCTATCTTATATCCGGGTTTCTCTTATATCAGGGTCTCTTATATCCGGGTTACACTGTAATAAAAATAAAGTTATGATCTCTCGTGCAATACTTATACAATAAAAATTACGATTAATAAATAAGAATAATTATAAAATAAGTACCCTGGTACCCTGGTACCCTGCAGTGTATAAAAAATACGTTACAACTCACTGACGTCAAAACATTCTTTGTATATTTTTTGAGAGCTGGACAGGTCCAACTAACATCAGTGATCTTTAATTTCATTTGATATTTTATTTTGTTTTTTTTTTTTGGTGGGGGTTATCCCTTTCCCTCTCATTTTATATCATGTACAAATTTTCATTGTATAGTATTTTATAATCATGAAATGAAATTTTTATGTCATGGGGTACGTTTTTTAGGTCCCCACCCCTGAGAGTATGCGGTAGTATGGTATATGGAGGATTGATTGTCGATGGATGAGTTTTTGTGGTGAATATGTCAATTGTAACGAATGAATGGGTCGTGAATCGGATTAACTAGGTATCGGATAGTAAGTGACGACCAGCCTCAAACCCATTCCCTCATTTTCGGCCTTGTGCCACAATTGGGTATTTTACGCAGTAAATCTTAATACTCTTTGTCTACGTCACAACACTCACTAGTTCGACAGCAGGTTTGGTTTTTAAAAAACAAAACAAAACAACAATTGTATACATTTTAATGTCATGGATGTTTTAGCAGGATTCCTGTCAATATGCGTCATTATGATATGTGTTAGATTGAGTTGTAATGAATGAGTTATTGTGGTGTATGTGTAAAAATGTAATGAATGAATGGCCTGTGAACTAGATTAGATAAGTGTAGGATAGTGTCGACAAACCTTTTCCTATCTCCCTTCAGGCCTTGTGCCACATGAAATGTAATATTTCAAAATAAGAACACTCAATAGTTCTACGAATCTCAATAATTGTCTCTGTGCCGACTGGGAAAGTCGAAAAATTGGACCATATTATTTGTACATTGGTTCTGAAATCAATTTTGTGTTGCAGTTTTTTGTGTATATTTATCTACTAGTGAGTTAGCCCAAAGGACTTCACTCACTTTATAGTCCACGAATAGAAGGTTAACCAATCAGAAGTCGTAGAACATTAAATCTGTCGTGTATAAAGGCGGCCATTTTGTCTACTCTACCCGAATGTCCAGTTCAGCTTATCAAGCGAAGAGAAACAGAACGACAAACTACGCTCTGCTACTTTTACCAAAATATCCACTGCTAAC
>OZ010572.1:107377707-107407707 GCA_963932145.1 Acanthosepion lycidas
TAGAGACTTAGAGAGTAACAAGCACGGCCAACGAGGATATATGTAGAGGATAACGGTTAATCTTAGATTTGAACAGGTTTAGAGTGTAGTGATCGGGGAAGCTTCTTCTTGGCAGTCAGTACCGCAAACCAGGTTCGTTGGAAGTTGTTTGAGTGGAACTTCCATATCGACAAATAAATACAAAGGAAATGAGGGTGGTTCGCTCCAATCTTAGCCGTGAAGGACTTGTGGAACTATGGAGTGTCTTTCATCTGAACTCTTTTCATGTAAGTAGCAATAGAGCAACGAGAGGCTTGCGACTTCTGTGAGAAAGGGGATGTAGATTTTAAAATAATCATCACCTACAAGATGGAAGATAGGCTTTTGGAATGTAACCAGGGAAGAAAGCGAAGACTGGGTATCTCCCGCCCAAATACGGTAAAAATACTTCATTTTCTGACTGATCTGACCTTGTAAATGTAAAGCATAGTAGGAGGAGTCAGATACTTGCTGGAGATTTACAGGGAACCGACCATTTTTCCAACCACTTTGGCGATGGATCGCATGTAAGAGTTCCACTTGTCCGGGCAGTATTTAAACACCAAATAGGCGCTCAAGACTATTCCCTGAGGGAACAACCTTTCACCGCGATCGGTGAAAATTCAGGGTCCGCTCGGTGGCGATGGAATATCAGTAGATTGGATTTCGAGATATTGGATGTGATCAGCCATTTTTCTCCCCCACTGAGCTGATAGAGCTAAGTCAGTGGTGAGATCAGCTTCCAAGCAGATCTAGGGTTTTGGAGGTACAGTTGTATCATCAGCATAGATATTCGCAACTGATTAGAGTATATTCTTCGGCAAAGTAGAATGAGGAAGCAAACATATATATATATATATATATATATATATATATATATATATATATATATATATATATATATATATATATATACAGCAAAAAAAAAAATTACTTCAGCGTAGAGATAGTCTGTGCGCGGCTATCATCACTTCCTAAGTGTCTGTGTCTTCACGTTTCGGGAGCAGATATAATCCATTGATAAATATCGTCAAAGATTGCGTGTTTAAAAATTGTAATTTAGACTTTGCTAACCATCTGTAGGTGAATGGTACAGCAGGCCAGGTCAAATGACGTTTTCCGTATTGGAATACAGGTTCGATTCCTGTCAGGGATTTACCTGTTACGAACGATTTAATAACTGATAAATCTCCAGCTATAGAATCACTGGGATTTCATAGCTGGAGAGCTTGTGTAGCAAATATGTGCCATACCTTGCCGAAGGCTTTCGAGATATCAAATGCTATGGTCCTCGAAGTGTGTGTGTGTGTCGCAGACTTTCTACGAAATTTCTTAAACATTCAGGCCGGTAAATGTAATTAATACTAATTTAAAACGGAACATTTACTTAAATAAAAAAATATATATATATATATAAATTTACTTAAATAAAAAAAAAAAGAAATATAAAAATAACAAATAATCAGAATACAGTGTAACCCGGATATAAGAAACCCTGATATAAGATAAACCCGGATATAAGAGATATTTTATCTGGTCCCAAATTAGAGCCTGTGTTAATGTATATAAATTAGACCAAACCTGGATATAAATAGAAACCCGGATATAAGAGACTTATCCGCTCCCGACAACTCTCTTATATCCGGGTTACACTGTATATACACTGCGTGCCAAATTATTATCGATATAACTTTTTTCTAATATTTCAAAAACCTCCAATCAGTTCGCAAAATTTTCACACAAAGTTGGCAATACTGACCTGCGCAATCACTGAATTTTTCGTACTGATCTGCGCAATGTAAACAAACTGTCGCCATATTTGTTATCAGCGCGGTGATTTGAGAGTGCCAAATTATTAGGAAGATTTAGTAAAAATCCCAAAATTGAGCAACCAAAACGTTTATTAATGTTGCACGCGAATCTTTATGATCAAAAGAAGCTAATAAATAAGATAATCGAACAAATAATAACAGATACAAGCAAAGGCACAGTTTTAAACAAATTAATAGGGAATGTGCTTTCCCTGTTTTGAAATTACTTGAAGAAGTCGACGATCCATAGAATTTGTTAATTGTAGGATGTCATCTGATGTAATGCCGCGAGGTATGTCAAGAATTGCTTCACACAACTCAGCGTTCCTCCTGAATTGTCGTCCGTTGGCGTACAGTCTTCGCTTCATGATGCTCCAAAGGTTTTCGATTGGGTTCAAATCCGGAGAATTTGCTGGCCACTTCATTTTTCGAGGTCCATCGAAGACTAACTATTTCAAATATTCAGTAGTCTTGTGAGCATCATGTGAGGGAGCATTATCTTGCATAAAAAGAATTGCCCTTCTGAAGGCTAGTCTTTGCCTTTTCATCCACGGTTCAAGATGCTCCTTCATAAACGCTATGTATGCATCAGCAGTCATTTTGACGCCATCTGGTACTCTCCATGGGTTCACTAATGTTTTCCCAATAATACCACCCCAGATCATTATGTCTCCACCGCCTTGTTGGCGTCTCAAACGCTGATGGCGATTCTGTCCGTTCATTACCCAGCCTTTGCTCCATTTATCTGGCCCATCAAGTGTTGCTCGAGTTTCGTCTGTGGACAAAACTTTAGAGAAGTCAATCTTCATATTGCCCTCGGCCCATTTCAATCGATTTTGAATGTGATTTCTCGTCAACGGAGGCTTTGATACAGGTTTGACTGTTGTTGTAATTTCCCTCAGATACAGACACCGAGTACTTTTAGACACAGTAGGATCCCCAATGCGACTGAAAAGCTCTTGACTTCGTGGCCTCTCGTTTAAATCGTGACATGAGACGACGTGAAATAACCTTCGCCTTACCTTTATCTGCCCTTTTGCGTACTTGTGTAGGGTCGGTGGTGAACTTTTTTTTTATGACACCTCCCTATCATTTTAGAAATTTCTAGGGTAGATTTACCTTTTGCGAGTTCTGAGGTGATAGTTTTCTTTTCAGCATCACTTAAACTGCTTTTACGACCCATCTTTTCTAATAATTTGGCACTCTCAAATCACCGTGCTGATAACAAATACGGCGCCAGTTGGTTTACATTGCGCAGATCAATATGAAAATTTCAGTGATTGCGCAGGTCAATGTTGCCAACTTTGTGCGAAAATTTTGTGTGAATTGATTGGAGGGTTTTTGAAATATTAGAAAAAAAGTTATCTCGATAATAATTTGGCACGGAGTATATATATATATATATATATATATATATATATATATATATATATATATACAAGTATAGGATTGGTGTATATGTAATAAATTATAATAACCAAAATTTACAATTCTTAAAAGTCTGCTCAATACAGAATAGAGCGAATATAATTATTTATTTAAAAATTATAACACAAATATGTTATAAAATCACTACAAAAATTGTCATTCTGTTTCAACACCTCTGGTGTCTTATCAAGTGATGATGTTGAATGTAGTATAAAGGTTTTAACATCATCACTTGATATGACACCAGAGGTGTTGAAACAGAATGAACATTTTCGTAGTCATTTTATAACATATTTATGTTATAATTTTTAAATGATTATATATATATATATATATATATATATATATATATATATATATATATATATATATATATATATATATATATATGATCGAATCTCCCATCGAGATTCGACGTATGAGGGTCAAGCAGATTAGTTTCTAGGAAACCGACAGCCCGACACCGGCACATGAGATTTGATTATAGTGGTGAAGGCCTCGTGCAGGACCATCCACACTTTTTGGAGGGACGAATACAGAGACCTGGTGCACCGAATGCCACAAGGTTCCCAAACGACCCTCCGCAGGTTTTGAATTCAGAGTTGTCCTTCTCCTAGACCAGTTGCCATCCAAGGCTATAGAACCCAGTCTGTCCTGCTATTTTACCAATAGAATTCGAACTCGGCTCTCCGATTCCTCAATCCAAGCCGATATCCATTACTCCACCGTGCCTCCTCTCTCTCTCTCTCTCTCTCTCTCTCTCTCTCTCTCTCTCTATATATATATATATATATATATATATATATATATATATATATATATATATATATATATATATATATATATCCTACAATAAGAGTTAAAATTACATTAGGTTAATGATCATTTTCACCTTGTAAACTGAAATAAAATTAACAAGGATTTTTCAAACCAGTCAGTGGATGAAAAATCCTTGTAAATTTTGTTACAATTTACAAGGTAAAAATGATCATTAAACTAATGTAATCTTAATTCCTGTTGTATAAAATATGTTGCTCTGTTTAATTAAAACATTGAGCTCAATGTGTGAATCAGTTTTAATATTTAATATTTTATATTTTATTAATAGGATATATATATTCTCACTCATTTATAGCACAACTCAGGGTTTCATGTTCAACGCAGACTTCAAGTGGTGAGTATGGATTGATCGTTACGTAATTTAAATTTTAATAAAAAATATCTGGTTATCGCAATGTTGGTAGTTATATATTATACTGGGACTTTTAATTCTAAAAAATATATTTGGCATTTAAAATAAACGGTATTTATATATGTAAAAAAATTATTCTAGAGATGTGAACATTATTTTTATATTAAGCATAAAGGCATTGTACAGATTCTTTAAAAAAAACAAAAAACAAACGAAAATAGAATTTGACATTTTTTTTCCACTGAAAATCCTTCGATATCCCGTTTCTACCATTTCTGAATGACTAGGAAATATGAAATACATAAACACCCCTGATCTCTCTGAATATTTCTTGTAGTTAAAGAATGGTATTAGGTTGGTGCAAAAATAATGACGTAATAATGCCGTTTTTTGACGTTAAGAAGTACGTCAAAAAACGACATTATTACGTCATTATTTTTGCACCAACCTAATAATAATGCAACTATTGTTACGTGGGACATTGTGACAAGAGCCAAATGTTACAGTGGGAAAGGCAATTGATATAATTTAGGTCTTGTTGAAAATTAGTTATCTAAATTAAATTTATACACAGATATATATATATATATATATATATATATATATATATATATATATATATATATATATATATATATATATATATGAGTGAGAATATATATATCCTTTTAATAAAATATTAAATATTAAATATTAAAAGGGTTCAGTTCGAATTTTTTTTTTTTTTGTAAACAGTGACTATTATAGCTTATATATAGCGAGATTCTTCGCATAGCGAATCGAGTCACTGTCAGTCACTGGGCGTGTTTATAAATAAATAAATACGCTAAAAATCCAACTGCTTCCCTGCCGTGCGCCTACGGCTTAGTGGTAGAATCTCCGGCTGATACCAATTCAGTCGGGTTTCGATCCGAGCTAGAGGCAACCGGATGACTAGCCACACTGATGAGCAGCGAAACAGTCTGTCTGTGGATGATGTTATAAATATAAATATATATATATATATATATATATACACACATGAGCTGGATTCATATATATATATATATATATATATGAATCCCGCTTATTTACATTATTCGGACTATTGTCCTCATCTATGTCGCCATATTTATCAACGTGGTAGATTCAGGTGGTTGGAATTTCGAACTGAACCCTTTATTTTGCTCACTGGGGTAGACTGTTCTAGTTCCACGTACCATGTCAGTTATCAGTTAGCATCTTAACCCGGTATTGAACTCACACTCTTTGGTTTCTCTCACTTGATCTAACCAACGCCTTTATCCACTATGCCATGTGTCCTTGAGAATTTCTGGGTATTATAAGCCTAATGTCTTCAGCAATCATTTTTACCAGTGCTCGTATTGCAACTTTTGTTGTTATCATTGCTTTTCTCTGGCACTCCTTATTACTGGTTCCCATATTGTATTTATTTCTATGCTTGGCCGAACAGTACCTCAATTTCAACTCCCACCATCCATACAGCGTAAAGAAAGGGATTGTCCGTTGCTTACAACACCGAGCAAAAGTCATAGGTGGCGGCCCAGAGACATCAGACAAAGAAGTGTTCAGTATAAGTAGTACCCTACAACGTAACGACTACCCTAGGTACATGGCAGAGTGTGAGTTCAATACCCGGTTAAGGCAGTGGAGAACTTTCAGAGGGAAAATTAGCAGAAGATAACTGACATCCATCAAACATGTCTAGCCCAGTGAGCGAAATAAAGGGTTCAATTCGAAATTCCAACCAGCTGAAGAAGAACGGCCGAAACGTTGTGATAAATATGGCGACAAAGATGAGGACAATAGTCCGAATAATGTAAATAATGTACATAGTACCTCATCTCAGAATATAGACAGACTATGAATCCCCCTTATTTTAAAAGCCAAATATATTTCTTGTTAATTAAAAATAACTGTAATTATGTAAACGTTGCGATAACCAGATATTTTTATGAAAATTTACATGGCCAGTCTATAGATACCACCTGAATTGTAAAATAGTCATTCAAAGAATAGATCAATAAAGTTAATGTAACATTCGCTAACATATTAATATGTGTGTGTGTGCGTGTGTGTGTGTGCCCCTAATTTTTAGATTTTTCTAGTCAGAATTAGATTATTTTCACAGATTGCAAGCATTTTATTTTAAATTATATATAAATTTAATGTAATGGCCGACTGAGCAAACAGATTTCCGGATAATTTAATAACTTTAACCCTTCGTTTAAAACTATTTCTAAACATTCATTGAAAACAATTTCTTCCATTTAAAACTTTGTATTCGTTTTAATCATTTCACCCCAGGCAAGACAATAAAACTGCAATGAGAAAAATGGTTACTGAACGAGAAAGAAAAATTAAAAGAAAACTTTATTAAGAAGCGAAAACATTGAAAGAAGAGGAATCATGTAGACAGGAGATAACAATTGACATTGTATTGAAAGTTTTGACGATCAAAGTTGGCTGGAAAGCAAGAAGCCGGAAGAGAGTTCCACAAGCGAGAAGTGCGGGAAAAAAACTGTTAGCAAAGAAATTTCGGTTGCACTAGCCATTTCAACTCTAAAATGATGAGACCTTGTTGCCAATCTGGTACTGCTCTAAAATTCATAAAATCTAGGTAACAAAGAGTAAAGTTCATCAGAACAATTACCATGAAATAATTTATAGCAAAAGGTACAGGATAACAAATTACGGTGGTAAGAAAGTGACTGAAGTGGGGATGCCAGATCAGAACCATTTCAGATTCGTATTTGGAATTCATCAAGAATCAGATATCTAGCCACACTGATGAGTGATACAACGAAACAATCTGCTTGTGTATGACAATATATACGCCACAGGAAAATTTAATTTCGGTCGAGCACTCTTCGGAGAAAGCGCGAATTTGTAAACAATGACTACTATTGCTAGTACTGCAAAGCTCTTCCATGAATTGGTCATTGCCGTGTTTATCGAACATTTGCGTGTTTATTCGAAGAATAAGTACGTAAAAATAGCCTTCCTCTCAACCAGAATATTTACCGTCAGAACAATTACAATAAAATAATTTATAGAAATAGATACAGAACGGCGGTGAGAAATTGACTGAAGCCAGAATGCCAGGTCAGATCCAATAACATTGCAGATTCGTATTTGGAGTTTATCAAGAATCAGATATCTAGCCACCCTGATGAATAATACAACAAAACAGTCTGCCTGTGGATGACAATATATACGCACAGGAAAATTTAATTCCGGTCGAGCACACTTTGGAGAAAGCGCGAATTTGTAAACAATGACTATTATTGCTAATATTGCAAAGCTCTTCTATGAATCGAGCCCTATCGGTCATTGGCATGTTTATTCGTAGACTAGTACGTACAAATTAGCCTTCCTCTTAACCGGAATAATTACCATCAAAACAATTACCATGAAATAATTTATAGAAAAAGGTACAGAGTAGCTGCCTTATGGCGGGGAGAAAGTGACTAAAGCCGGTGTCCCAGGTCAGAACCAATAACATTGCAGATTCACATTTGTAGTTTATCAAGAATTTCTGAATACATAGCAGGAGCACCAGACTAGATGTAGCAGGAGTATTCGAAGCATGGACGAATGGTAGACATATTAATATGTAAGATATATTTTAGAGAGAAAAAAGCTTGTCTACCACGACCCTGGGAATCAACATTTCTAGCAGAGACCAAGCATTTAATTCATTATAGTTTTTCTACCTCGTGTCGACAGTGAGCGTCATTCCGAGAAGGCGAAACAAGTCATTCCCCTGGGAGGTTAGAATCATCCATACTGATGGAAGGCAGAAAGGGGTGTGTGATATTATTAATAAAAAATAAAAAATAAAAAAAAAACAGCTAAAAATTAAAAAGTCGTTCTTTGTCCGAGTTAACAGTAGATTTTAGGTCACTTTTGAGCCCTTCTGCCATATTATGAAGCTTATAGAGTAATGCCTCGTGACATTAATTTAATTCGTTCCAAGTCCGAGCTCCTAACTAAAAAAAAGACTCGTATCTCAAATCAATTTTCTGCATTTAAATTAATGGAAATATTTTCCGATCCGTTCTATACTCCTAAAATTTCAACACTGATCTTTACACTAACTCTCTTCGGGTCACTAAAGGAATTTTGCAAAATAACGACAAAAAAGGCACAACACAACCCAACACAGCAGTGATCCGTCCTGATGCATAACTGAAACACGGTCATATCTCAAAATTCAGCTCTTATATCGAAATTGGCCAAATTCCGCCTCATATCTTAAAAAAAAAAAGAAAAGAGGAGAGAAGAGGTAAGGTAAGGTAAGGTAAGGTAAGGTAAGGTAAGGTAAGGTAAGGTAAGGTAAGGTAAGGTAAGGTAAGGTAAGGTAAGGTAAGGTAACGTAACGTAACGTAACGTAACGGTGGAGTAATGGATAGCGGCTTGGAAAGAGAAATCGGAGAGCCAAGTTCGAATTCCAGTCGAATCCACTGCATTCACTTACGTGCTAATACCCTGGGCAAGGGTACGAATCCTATTTTTCTCCCCCCACCATCTATGGGTAAATAGTGGGACATACCGTGTTCTATAGCCTTGGATGTCAACTGGTCTACTGCGCTAAGAGATGGCAACCTACTGACGGGAAAAAAATCTGCTTCGTCAGTCATGTATCTAAAAATACATGACCGTCTAAGCGTGTATCACGCATGGCGCATTACTGACTGATGTCTTTACGCTCGTATCTCAAGGTATTAGTGTATCATGTGATGTTGAAATGTTTATTTTGAAAGATTTCGACAATATCGAATTATACCAGTTGAGAATTTGTTCTTGATTTCTTATCTAAACTAGTGAGGTATTAAAACACTCGACAACAGACGGTCGGAGATTAAAAAAAGAAAAGAAATAATCAGTATCGAATTTTTTTTTTTTTTTTTTTTAGTGGGCTACACACTTGTCTTTCGACACGATAGAATGCTTGAAGGGAAATTAATTTTTTCTCCTTGCAATTGATTGAGTGTTTGCCATTTTTTCTTTTTGCTATGACCTGTTGAACCAATGTTTCATAAGTGTCTGTTGTGAAAAAATATCGCAATGAAATGGACAAAAAATATTTTTATTTCTTTTTTTTATCATACTGAACGTCATTTCTTTTTTTCAATTTTATGCTAGCGGTTTATAACTTCATATATTTTCCTGAAATTCACATCGATGTTTCAGATGATAACGACGGCGCTCTTTGGGATCCGTGTGAAGACATTTCTACACGAAGTAAAATTATTGGAAAGCAAATATTTAAAACTATTGCTTGTGACACATTTTCCTGACGTATAGCTTCATCTTCAGAACCTAAGCCATCATAGCTTTTCATAATTTACTGTCCTTTTAAGCTCATAGTATTATTTTCGTTTTTGTCATCTCTCTTAATTCCAATTCTGTCATACAATTACCCAATCTCATTAGGTAGGATATACTCGGCTTGCCTTGCAATATGTATTCCTGTGTATGACGATAAAGTACATCCGGAAGCTAGTGTTTATTCTTGAGTAGGAAAATAAAGTAGATTCTCTTAATTGCTGCTGTTTCCAGGCCCTCTATATATCTCTTAGGGTCCCAGCTATTGCGAAATAGTGAACTCCCAAACAAAAAAATCAAAACAATATGAAAGTATAAAAAAATATTTTTATCGTAAAAATACCAACATTACATTTTTATGTACAGTTACCAACAACAACTATTTACTATTTTATAGTAAAATTACCAACAACACTTTTTTTTAAAGCAACAAGACCAGTAATACATTTTTTAGTAAAATTACCAACAATACATTTTACCTGTAGTTGAAGGCATACAATTGCGTTCAAAACAGCTTTCGGTATTAAATAACCTGTAGTGGTTGATATACCGTTAAAGAAAATCAAACAACATTGCAATATGTCCAGTGCATGTGACTTCTCTAATTTGCAATTTTTTTGGTTATATTAATATAAATATACTGATAGAATTTACTTATGAAATGGAAATAAACAATGCACAACATCACCTCCTTCGTGTGCACACAGGCTTTTCGTTTTCTTCCAGGTCATCTTCCGATGCACATCGAAAGGCACGCCCAGATGTTACGTTTCAGTGCGTATAGCTTTGTCTATCGTCCGGTTCATATTCCTCCCCGGACTTGTGAACAGCAATAGCTTCCTGTTTCCTGTTTAGGATTGTATTTCCGGTTCCATCTAAAGTCTACTTCAGCTCTATACTCCTAAAGCCTGTTCTTTTCTACGCTCATATAAATCCACACAGTGACCCTCTATTTTGAGTGACTCTTGGGCCTTGCACTTGGTGAACAAAACATAAAAATACGAATATATGTAAAAAAAAAAAAACGAGTGGAATGAATTTACATGATCAAGTGTTGTCTATTGCATAACGCTACTAAATGTGTTTCAACCCTATAGTTTATAGGTGCACAGGTATTTTCTTTGCATATTTAACGCCCCTCCCCGGTGAGGACGAGTAATGTTCATTTTTTTCTCTTTTTTTTACCGTGTTTTGTTAGTATAAATTGTTTACTTATAAAATGGAAATAAGCAATAATTTATCTTTTCTAGATATCATGAAACGAAATTACGTGATCAAATATCCTCTATTGTAAAACGTTACTAAATTTTTCTAACCTTCTAGTTTATAGCCACACCATTTACCCTATCTAAATATAAACAGCTGTCCCTGAGTTTCCCTATTTAGGGGACGTGTAATGAGGCTTTATTTTCTATGAATGTATGATAGACTCTTTCAGATCTTCAAGAGTAAAATATTGGATGTTACTAGTTTTCTTTGGGAGTGAAGTCACCTCCAGATATCTTTAGGTTTGAATTCACTCCAAATAATTTTCTTTGTGATAGGAGACATGAGAGTTTAGTTGCGAAAATGATCGCTGACGTATTAAACAGAAAAAGAAAACCAAACTATTAACGAATTTGTAGAACTCTTTTCCTTTACTATATAAAATGTATTGCTGTTAATATTACTATAAAAATATACTGTTACTAATTTTACTATGAAATATTTTATTGGTAGTTTTACTATAAATTATAGTGTTGTTATTTTTTCATAAAATGTATTAGGTTGGTGCAAAAATAATGACGTAATAATGTCGTTTTCTGACGTTAAAAAATACGTCAAAAAAAGACATTATTACGTCATTATTTTTGCACCAACCTACTATCACTGGTATTTTTTACAATAAAATGTATTTTTATACTTTTCATTATGGTTTGGGAGTTTACCATTTGCCCATAGCTGATTTCCAAACGTGCTCCCACTCTGAGTCAGGGTAGGTCTAGGAACCACTTGCTGTATGTTCTAAAAATTGTAACTGTCTCTAATTGATTCTATGTGTAAGTGACTTTTTGGTTTGTTTTATTTTGTTTTACGGTATATCAACCGCAATGGATTATTTAATACCGACAAGATTTTTATTGCTGGTAATATTTTTTCTTCAAAAATGTATTGCTGGTAATATTTTTTTCCAGAAATATATTTATTTCAAGAATATATTGCAGGTAATAATTTATTCCTGGTAATAATTTTTCTTCAAATAATTATTGCAGGTATTTTTTTACAAAAACATATTGGTGGTATTAAAATCTATTTTTACACTTTCATAGTTTTTACCCCAGTTTGGGGGTTAACTACCGATAACGAGAACCGTAACAAGTGCTAACACCCTGGGTCAGAGTGGACCTGGGAACACCAGTAATAAAGAGGTGGTTTCAAGCTCCACAAAACTCCTGATCAGAGACCCTGGTGTTGGATGTAGTTTATCGCCTTACCCACGACGTGTGACGTTTTGTTTCCATTTTGCTTAAATCTTCGTCGTTATTCTCAGCATCCTTCTGTAGTACGAGGTTTCTGCTGTCTCCAGTCTCTCCTTCATTTATATTGACATTGTCCAGCATTTACGGCTATATAGGAGAACCGATATCAGAGACGTTTCTTTGTTTCGAAAGGAATTTTCCATAAAACTCTGTCGATGCTCACATGTTCATTTCATTGGTATGCACAACATCCTTTGGTAGAATCACATATCTGTTGTCTCGAGTCGATTCTTCATCAGTGGGAAAATTGCCTATCATTCACTGTAATATATGAAGACTGATATTATACAACAATTCAGTTCTCTTTTCAGTGCTGGGTATGACGATAAATTACATCCGGCAGCAAGTTCTTTAATCGGGAGATTGGATGTTTTGAGAAGCGTGGGACAACCTCATGATTGCTGTTGTTTCAATGTGCACTCCTACCCGGTGTGGTAGCACCTGTGAGGGTCCCAGCTTTTAGCAAATAGTGAACCTTAAACAAAAATAAAACATTATGAAAATATATAAATACATTTTTAGAGTAAAAATGCGTGCAATTTATTTTAAATAAAAATACCAGTAATCCATTTTTATATGAAAAATTGCGAACAATACATATTTATAACAAAATTAACAACGATACATTATATCTGTAATAATAGTTCTCACTATTTTGAGTCATACAACTGTGTTCAAAATATTATTAGTTGAAGCCATAAAATTATTCAAAATAATTATATTTCGGCATTAAATAACCCATAGATATGTTGACATACCGCTAAACAAAATCAACTAACCAAGTATTTTTTTTTTTTTTGGTGGGGGGATACTTTTTAGGAATATTGTTTGTATACTTGGTTCAGTGTCTGTAGCTAGCTAAGTTTAATATTAAGACAGAAGAAGACCGACCTTTTCCCCAATCACCATTTTTGGGAATGTGCTACAATTCCTTATAAATACGGAAATAAATATCATTTGCTTCGGGAATTACTAGGCTGCCACCCGATTCCCTGTCTTTTCTCTTTTAAAATAAACCTCTCTTTCTTTCATCAACGTCTGTGTTGCTGTTCCTTTCCCTCGAGTACCAACTTTGTCTCTTTGTAACCTCTTTAAGGATACAATACCAACCAACCAAGTACTCTTTTCTTTGTTCCCAAGGAATATTACTTGGTTATTAATACTTTGATTAGTTTTTTCAAAAAGCGTCTCAATTTCGACTCGTCTTCCGAATTCGATGCCACACTTTTCCTCATCTGTCAAATTACTTCCTAGGTATTTAAATTTTAGTACCTGTTTGATTTTGATATCTCCAAATTCTAATTCGCGACTTAGGATGTTTCTCTTGCTAGTAGTTTTAACAGAAATATGGATATAGGAACGAGAACAGCGTGCCCATGTGTATTCAATAAAAGGTTTAGGCGTACCAAATAATGATTCGCTCGAGACTTTCTTTTGGAAGAAACATTGTGATCCCAACAACAAAGAAAGAAAAGACAGATCCAGAAAGGCTGCTAATATATGAGCAAAAGTAGAGATCGAATTGGCTTGTCAACAGCTGCGCTTATGTTAAACCAATGATGAATGACTGCCGATACAGGTGCGTGTTTATCGTTGAATTTAGCTCTATAAAAACGTCCGTGGGCGAGAATACATTGCATCTCTTTGCCTCTCTCATATATATATATATATATATATATATATATATATTTGAGCGACACACACACATACATATATGTATATATATAGATAGAGATAGATGGGTAAGAGAGAGAATAATGGAGATAATACAATGTCTAAATAATTGATGGATACTATTTTTTATTCCGGCAGATTTTTATCACTTGAAACGTTATTTCTACTCGAAAACCGCATTTGAGTAGACGTTCAGCTTTTCTTCTTTTTTTCTTTTTTTTTTTTTCAACATTTGTCAATATTTCTTAAATGAGGTGTTGTATCTATTTACAATATTTATATCGTTCGGTCTGTTGTCCTCATCTTTATGGCCCAGCGGATAAAAGGGTTTTTTGAGTAATCCAAAGATTGATTTGACCCAAAGTGAACTAGTGTAGAGTTTTGTTTATTAACATTTAACTCATTATTTATTATTGATTACTTACGGTACGTTTGCGTTTAGTCCTTAATTGTTCCCAGAAACGCAGATAAAGGCGTTTGTGGAAGTAATAAGGAACATTTGGGAGTTCAATGCCTGCAGAAGTGAACGAACAAAAAACTTGCAGAGTTGAGTTACTGAAAGCGAATTAACTGAAAACTGACATATCCAGAAAAGGCATGGCACGTGGAACTAGAACAGTCTACTCCCGTGGACAAAATAAGGGGTTTTGGTTCAAAATTCCGACATATATCACCTGAAGAATGTTGTAGCGTACAAAGGCAGAAGTGTAAAAGTTCAATATCTGGCCACGGCGGAGGGAAGAAAAACTTGGCAAGTTGAGTTATTAAAAGGAATTAAATAATGCATCGAATTAGAACAATCTACCCTAGTGGTCTAAATAAAAGGGTTCGATACTAAATTCAAACGTATGTCCCCTAAAGGAGGCTGGGGCGTATAACGATCGAAACGGCGTGAATGTAACAATAAAGATGATGCCAACAGTCTATAGAATCCATTTTCTCTTTCTATTTTACCCATATTCGGGGAAAAAGAAATTGATTCATACCTTTCCCAACGGTAAGTGAATGTAATATACTTGGCTGGAATTCGAATTCGAGCAGCAACCCAGCCTGCCTCTGCAGTTACAACAAACAGCAGAAAAACTAAAGGGATTAAATTAGGTTGGTGCAAAAATAATGACGTAGTAATGTCGTTTTTTCACGTATTTTAATGTCAAAAAACGACATTATTACGTCATTATTTTTGCAACAAACCTAATATATAAGGGTGTTTCATTAAGACGGATCATACTCAGCGGTAAATAAATCAGTGTCATTGGTGAAAATTTATTTATTTTTCTATTGGATCATATTATTTAAGTTATGGCAATTATGTGTGGAAAATAATATCGCCCAAATGTCCGCCACTCGATCGTCAAAATTTTTTGATGATATCTCTGCATATATATGTGTGCGTGTGAGTGTGTGTGTGTGTACGCGCTCACGTATGAATTTATGCGTTTAATTCATTGATATTTCTTAAAAATATCATTCATTACGAATTCTCTAAAACACACATAAACAATTATACACGCATATATATATATATATATATATATATATATATATATATATATATATATATATATATATATATACATATATATATATATATATATATATATATATATATATATAAAGGGTATTTCATTAAGACGGATTATATATCAGGGTGTTTCACTGAGACGTATCAATGTCAGCAATAAATAAGTCAGTGCTATTGGTTAGAATTTATTTATTTCTCTATTGGATGATGTTATTTAAGTCATCCATGAAAAATAATATCACCCAAATGTTCGTCAAATCTGAAAGAAAAAGAAAAATCATTAGACGCCTAAACTTAATTCACATTTAAAATCGGTCTAAGTTATTGGAACACCCTTTACTATTCTGATGACGAAGTGTAGCAGCTAATACCAAAATATTATATTGGTAGGTAAGACTCAGAATAGTATAAACTCTTATTATACAATAGAAACAATCCATATTAAATAAAATATATTTAATCACAGCAGACCGTATTTCAAATTCGTACAGAATGCCGTATTTGCCGGCCTTTTTAAATGCGGATTTTCCCCAAAAAATTCACGAAAAATTACCCTCCGTCCAATACAGCAATATAATGTATGAGACGAACATGAAGATCACAAAAAAAATAAGGTTCATCAAGAATCAATGCCCGCAGAGAGCATAGCTATGAAACTAGGACTCCTGGAAATGAACCAACATGATATCAATAAAAATATCCCTGAAAAATTCACACAGGAAAAAGAGATTAAGAGAATTATGAAATTGCATAATATTTTGTTGTTTGTTTTGGAGGGATACCAGAGTTTACGGAAATATTTGCTTTGATTTTTATATATTGCTGCTTGTTTTGTGCGTGTTTTTGTTAATATATGGGTATTGGAATTTATTTTTCTGCATCTATGAAATGTAACTTTATTTACCAACAATTACTATATTTCTCGTTTTCCTACCAATATGACTCATAAGCTTTATGTCAATCCGGGACGAAAGTATGGAGTACACAGTGAGGATCGAATTGACTACTCATTCATAATTGTTCAAGCGAGACAAGCTTGCTTATTATTATACCACTTCGAGGTGCCCAGAAATAGTAATTTTCCAGACGTAGCTTACATATAGGATAAGACCGAAAGTATGTAGCAGCAAGTGAGGATCGAACTTACTACTCTAACTGTTCTAACGAGACAAGCTAGCTAACCATTACACCTCCTTCCGGTGCCCAATATGTAGCGATTTTCCAAGCGTAGCTCAGATGTGGCACAAGCGGGCACCGAGTGAGGATTAAACTCACTACTCAGTCGTAATTGTTCTAGCGAGACAAGCTTGTTAACCATTACACCGCCTCGAGGTGCCCCAGTAGATGCAGATATTGCTTCCCGAGAAACAACTAAAACAATTTTCAATAAATGGATGACAAAATGTAGTAAAATTCTTTTTTTTCAAAAATTAAGCATTACCTCACGTCTCTTATAAAGTACCATTTGAGTTAATACTGTAAGGTTAGTGAGAAAATAATATAACGGTTAGTTTATAATTTTAAGTATTTTGGGGTGTGATGTGTGCATTTTTTCCTTAGATATTCCATGCCAATACCCCGGCAAATACGGTAATTAATATGCATAAATAATAATAATAATAATAATAATAATAATAATAATAATAATAATAATAATAATAATAAAAGTAGTAGTAATAATTATAATTATTATTATTAATATTATTATTATTTGTAATGAAAAATCAACTGCGAACTCCGCTTGTTTTGTTACTCCCTCTTTGACAAAGCTATTTCTATTTACTGCGACTGTAAATGTGTTAGACATTTTATGACGGTCGTCTTCGAGTATAGAATCCAGAGTATTTCGGAGACAGTAGGAAAGCGTAGTTCAGGTTAGCAGTGGATATCGCGGCAAAGTAGCAGAGCGTAGTACTTCCTTCTGTCATCTTCGCCTGACAAGTTGGCACTGGTCATTTGGGTAGGGTAAACAAAAATGGCCGCCTTTATACACGACAGATTGAATGTTCTACGTCTTCTGATTGGTTAACCTTCTATTGGTAGACTATAAAGTGAGTCAAGGCATTTGAACTAACTCACTAGTTATAGTATATATACACAAAAAAACTGCAACAAAAGGACACTATATGCGAACCTTGTATTCTCAGTTGAATAACGCTTTCTTAAAGCCTACACCGGCGTACTTTTGTCGTTACAATCATTATTATTATTATTATTATTATTATTATTATTATTATTGACATGTCTGTTCCAGGTGATCAAGGTCAAAGAAATATATGACTTCCGGATTCAGGCCATTAATGTCGCAGTTATCATTGAGGTGTTCGCTTCTACATCACCGAGGTTAAGGTCCTACATTGAGAAAATCGGGATAAACCCTACTACCTCATCGCTTCAGAAGTCTGTGTTATATCGTTCCGCCAATGTTATTCGAAAGGCGTTCTCTGACGACTTAATGCAGTGCGCATATATTGCAAGATCTACGACTGATAAAGAAAACTGGGCTAAAAACGATGATAATAATAATAATTATAAATATTTGATAGATTATTTTCCGAACCAACCTTTTTTTTTTCTCTGAAACAGGTGTTAAAATTATGTCGCTTAAGCGATACGTGTATATATAACTTAATTTGAATTCTGCTGTTGCAAAAATAAGTAAATGCATAAATAAACAAAGCTATCAGTATGCTAAGATGTAACCTCATAATGTTGTTTACGATACTAATAAAATCCAGTTGATGGTAATGGTTAAAACGCCCGAAAGCACTTGAATAAAAACAGAACTAAACATGAAATTTATACACTTTATTCGCATTTTTGCGTTGGAGGTAAATTCGAAAATTTGAAAAATTTGAAAAATTTCAAAATTTCAAAGAATTGAAAACTACGAAAAATTTGAATAATTTGAAATGTGAAAATTTGAAAAATGAAATGACTTAAACAAGCTGACTTTGTCGGTTGAATTTAGTAAAACTTATTTAAATGAAATCTTGCTGCCTAAATAAATCACACACGGAGACGAATGTGTGCCCCCATATGTGTTTGTGTGTGCGTGTGTGTGTGTGTGCATGTACTGGCGTGTGGCCGAGTGATTAGAACGTCTTTGACATGAGACCCTTAATCTTAAACTACTTGAAAATACCCGCCCGAAGAAGCCCGTATGCAGCACTGGCGATTAGTGTGTGAAAACTACACCACGTATTGACAAAAAACTTATGAATGATAATGGTAGGAAAAAGAAACTGTTGAGTAGTCGTTGTGCCCCTCAGAACTCACAAGTCATCGTGATTAAGGGTTTGCGGCTTTTTCAAACTACTGATCAGGCCAGATTTTACGCCGGAAACTGCAAATCAGGCCCGTTCACTACAGCTGTACTATAAACCACAGCTCGGAATCAGTGTATATTGAAGAAAGACCAACGTACCTGAACAGACATCTGCAGCAGGGATTTTCAAGCCACCCAAACAGACATAATCAGAAAATGAACGGCAAGCCATGCGTGTGCTTCAGAGAAGTTGTGTGGATTGGAATGTACTTTATCAAAGGGTTTTAATTTGATTGACAGGATCGAACACATTTTCTTTGTCTGAACAGTGACAGGTCGGGGTTGATAGGGGTAACATGGTTGTCGGACATCTGGACGAATCTGTCCACTCAGATTACAGAGGAATCATATGCAAATGGAGAAATTACCATTTTGAATAGACTGTGGCCGGACTGTCAGAATAAATATGAAATGTGGCCGAGCTTATACGTAACATGTTGAATTTTCACAAGTCTTTCTCTTGGACAATCAATTCTTGCTAAATCTTTAACCTTCTGCAGTGTTAAACAAATATATCGGGTGTAACAGCAAAACTGACCAAATCGTGTAACCTCATAATTATCCACCCACAAAATCTTTAATATCTTAAAAAAAACAAAAAAAAAAACACTAAACTAATTCAGTATCTTTTTTCCAGGTTTTTAGATAAGGCGTTTAGCCATCACAACACAATTTGTCGGAAGTATTCGTGAAACGCTTTTTCATTAGAAGGTTAGGGTTATGTTACAGTTTCGATTCCTGTCGGAGAAGCAAATATTTTCTTCAAAAATTTCTCGTACATTCAAGCCGCTAAATGTAATTAATACTGTTTATTAAAAAGAAAAGAAAAAAAAGAGCATTTAATTAAATAAATTATATCTATAGAAATAGCGTATAAACGGTAAATATATTAAAATAATCGTCGGAATTTATCTACTCTCTCTCTCTCTCTCTCTCTCTCTCTCTCTCTCTATATATATATATATATATATATATATATATATATATATATATTACAACAACAGTGAAGTCGTGTTTCAACACAACGATGTTAGGCGATTGAAAGATTAATTTGTTTCAAAAGCAAAATACACCTCATTTTTTGATTTTATATATATATATATATATATATATATATATATATATTAGGTTAGTGCAAAAATAATGACGTAATAATGTCGTTTTGACGTATTTTTAACGTCAAAAAAAGACATTATTACGTCATTATTTTTGCACCAACCTAATATATATATATATATATATATATATATATATATATATATATATATAAAATATGTTTTAAATTAAATCTTAAGAACCTTGAATGTGTACTCTATTTATATTAATCGTACCAGGGATATATATATATATATATATATATATATATATATATTGTTAAAGATGTTACAACGTGTTACTCGAGTGAAGGAACAGCAACACGCGGGTAGATGAAAGAAGAGAGGTATATTGTAAAAGTGAATACACGACTGAAAGACAGGGAATCGGGTAGCAGGCTAGTAATTCCCGAAGTCAGCCCCTAGTTATATCCTGTGCTCACCATATCTAGCTAATGAGTGTGGGATATTCCATTGCAAAATATATATATATGTGTGTGTGTGTTTATCTTTCAATGTTTTTACACACACAAACACACACGCGCACACACACAGATATATATATATATATATATATATATATATATATATATATATATATATATATATATATACAATTATCTATATTACATGAATCATTCATACAATAATTCATCTATTCATGCAATTATAAATTGAACTGCACCTATAATCGAAATTAAAATAACTGATCCAACGTGCAACTTTCGGATAATAAGTGTGACATTCCTGTAATTATTGAACAATATAGTTCATGCCACATTGGCGGAAAACCTACCAGTAAAAAAGAATTCTTTTATTGCTATATTTGTACAAAAATGCACAACCTTAAAATTTAAATTCAAACTCTGCGTTGCGACCGCACGTGCCAAAACAAGACCGAGAAGTAAAAACAAAAACAAAATCTACTTCCATACCTGAGGATGTCTGTAGGAAGAGACGAAAGCTTGTAAAAAATTCAAAAGACCTTATGCAACTGGAATTTATAAACGGGGATCATATCATTCATATACAAGTTCGGGATTGGTGTATCTTATTTATATTGTTTGCGAAGATGTATTCTCACCATTTAAATCATTAACCTCTATATTTGTTTTTTGTATGAATGATTCATGCAATTATAAATTGAACTGCACCTATAATCGAAATTATATATATATATATATATATATATATATATATATATATCTTTCCTACCGCCCGGTCAACACTCCTCCCCCTTCTCTTGGACATGAGTAGAGGCTTACGCCTTGTTTCTTGTTTAGGAAGGTGTTCCCGGTACTCTCTCCCTCTGGCCTCTGTATCTCTTGTTGCCTTTATCTATCCACTACCCTTCTCCTCATCCTTTCTTCTGTCACTCCAATCTGATCCTGCTCCAAATTTTTCTATAACCCCTTGCGTCCAAGTGGCTTTTCTCCTTGTTTGGGGTGAAACGCTTAAAATATATATATATATATATATATAGAAAAATTCGCTTGAGGATGAAATAGAACTAATGTCTTTAATTTAAGTACAAAATTAAATTAGGGGCTTTTAGCTTCCATTTTTGAAACATGGTTGGAACTGTGTAGCGAAAAACCATATTTTAAGTCTATTAACTTATAATATATATATATATATATATATATATATATTTGTGTGTGTAGTAGAAAAGCTTATAAACGATGCGGTTTACGACATCTATTGGAATCATCTTCTTCGGATTGGAATGAAAATCAAAACTGTGCGCAAAAATTGCGTTGGTTTTTCTGAAGAAATACTGGAAAGTGTTATTTGAGAAACCAATTTTCTGGAAGAATTGTATTAAGTTCAACAGCTTAGAAATGTCTGCCGAATTTAACACTCGTCCGTTAGAAACGATATTGACTTGATACTTATGTAATATCTCATCTTCAGTATTGTAGACGGAGAGAGAGAAAGACAAATATATAGTGAAACATGTCGCGAAACACACATATATAGAGAGATGAACAATCAGGCGAACAATATCAAGCAGACAGCAATGATTCCAATATACATACATACATTTCTCCGATTGAGCAGTATGGGGAAAAGAATTTTTTTAAACAGTGGCTGCTCCTGCTTATAACACATCGCTCTTCATTTATGAAATTGAGCGCTCTAGCTGCTTATTTGGCGTTTACATACATCACGTATATAATACGTTAAAAGACTCCCTTCACTGCCAAGTACCGAACAGACTCTTACTGATGCCAAATCAATCGAGTTTCGATCGCGGCTTGAAGCAATCAGATGCCTAGCTATACTGGTGAGCTGTGATACAGTAAACCAGACTTGTATGTGGATATATATATATATTTGGTAATAAATTTATTTCGATGAATATAGGTATATTCATCTCATCAGGCCGAATATATTTTCTGCAATGGAATTGATATATCCAGATAGATAGATATACACAGAAAAAAAGGGATAGAAATATTTACAAGATGAAACAATAGCAAAAATATATAGACCTATAAAAGTTTTTAGGTGGCAGCTTACATTAAGACAGAACAAGTTAATGTAAAGGTTAAGGAAAGTAAAGAGATAGGAAAGTCAAATTAAAAAAAAAATTAATAACAGAGGCAGTGAAAGAACTGTCTGAATAAACAGCATCATCATAGTCATATAATAAAATCATCAACACATACTACTACTTCTATTAGTATTACTGCTACTACTACTAATACTACTATATTTAGTCACCCCCCCCCCACGTGGGCATCATGTGGTACAAGGCCGGTTTAATATGGGATCTCCTAGCCGGTGGGCTCGGCCAAAAAGATGCCCATTGAACCCGTATAAACGGGTTCAGGATCGGTTTAACTCCCTGAAAGAGTATCCGCCCTTCGGTCTAGCCTCCTTCGGGTTCCTCCCCGCCCGAAGGTGGAGAGTTCAAACGAACAGCCAGTCGACTGACTGTCTACTAATACTACTACTAATAATATTAATAAAATAATAAAGAACACTTAAAATATAACATATATATATATATATATATATATATATATATATATATATATATATATATATATAATGGTAGAACAGTAAGATATATAACTCGGTGTTATTATTGGTATTTTTATTCTTGCAAAATAGTGCTCAATGTAAATTTACAGAGCATTAATATTATAAATTAAGTGATTTAAAGTGTTCTTTTGCAACACAGTAATAACCATGTTTCAAAAATGGAAGCTAAAAGATTCGAATTTAACTTTGTAATTAAATTAAAAACATTAGTACCCTTTCATCCTCAAGCGAATTTTGGAGTTTTTAAATCAGTTAATATATATATATATATATATATATATATATATATATATATATATATGACAAAAAATATAAACTATATAAAAAAAATCTCCAGAATATCGTAATAAAATTTAATAATAAATAAAGATAAAAAATATAAAAATGAGAACAATAAAAAGTAAAAAAATAAAAATATTTTTATTCCATTTCGGATAATGTAGCCGGTCTGATGAGATGAATATATCTATATTCATCGAAATAAATTTGTTACCGAATTTGGATTTTAGTAGTAGTAAATCATAAAATCCGAAATTACATCATATGAGGAATAGCCTATTTAGGAAGACGAATATACCAGTCGTCTATCTTATCAACCCCGTTTTGGACTGAATTTGTGTCTATACAATGGGGGTGGGGCGAATAGACACGAACTGAGTACACAATGTAATTGATTAGATAGATGACCACCATACTCCTCTGCTGAAATAGCCCACATGAGGCCATTTTGGATTTTACTGTTTAATATATATATATATATAGTCTTAATCAACCCCGGTATCTAGACTGAATTGTGTTTATTATGGTATCTATATTTTCTGTTTTTTTGTTAGTTGCTTCTAATATGTATATATATATATATATATATATATATATATATATATATATACATATGTGTGTGTGTGTGTATGTGTGTGTGTGAGTGAGTCAGTGTGTGTGTGTATATATATATATATATATATATATATATATATATATATATATAGTGTGTGTGTGTGTGTGTGTGTTTGATTAGTTATGATCTCATAGAAAAAGGGCAATATAATGACATCTGCAACATTCCGAAAATGTACAAATGTGAAGCTTTCGCAAAAGAACCAATATATTCCTTCTATGCGGTCAGTGACTGGAATTTTTTCTTTCTTTTAATGTACCATGTCATTTCAGGAATTAAGACATCATGGCTCTCCACCTCCCTCTATCCCTTGCAGCTCCCAACAAGTTCCTTCCCTCTGCTTCCTCCCCCAGACCACCTTCTGTCATCCACTTGCTTAAGTCCGCCAGGTATGTCACGCGTTGTTTTGTCTTTACCCTCTATTCTTCCTCATTATGTGTCCCAGAAACTTCAGCTGCCTCTTCCTGATATTAAGTATAATCCTCCTCCTTATTTGCAATTTCTTTAAGATATCATCGTTGTTCATACGCTCGATTCATAATATCCTTAGCATCCTTTTGTAGAACCACATCTCTGTAGCATCGAGTCTCTTCTTCACCTTTGCGGAAATCGTTCAAAATTTTGAAGGACAGATGTCACGTAAGAGTTCAGTATTCTTTTCATGACGCACGGTTTGTAAAATATATATTAGAAAAAGTGCAAATTTAAAAGTATTTTTTCAAAGCGACTTAATATTATGGTTGACTAGCAGCAAGCCCCGGTGTTGCCTGTGCTTGGTTCAAAAATCGTACAATTCATACAGCAATAGCTATCACGTGACTTAAAATATTTTTGCCTTCCTTGCCTTTAAAGGAGTGCCCTTTGCCGTGCTGATGTTGCTACATGCCTTACTTCTTGCCTATCTCACACTGCAAATTTTTTCTAAGCTCTATACTAAACGTTAAATCTGTTCCGAAGAAAGAACAAAACAAAATGAACGCAAATGAATGCAGATTAAATTTTTTTCCACTGCAGCTATCTATTTTTTCTTATATGCTAGCATGGCAGTTAACTTTCGTGTCAGTCATCTGTTGGCTCTCACTCTGGCCAATAGAATCTTCCTGCCTATTCGTGGCAGCCAGCTATAGGCTCTCACTCAGGCCAGCGTAGAATGGCCGCAAACTACATGAAAATTGTCGTAGAAGCAGGAAAAATAGATTATTACCACTAGAGATGGAAGTTGGGAAATGCAAAGTCGGTCTTGGCCTTCCCGCTAACTTGGAGCATGTGCATGTAAATTTTGGTGCAAATCCGTCGAAAATTACGGTCGTGTATTTGTTACACATACACACACATTCTGCCTTTTACAGATAGAGATCATTTTGCCACACCCTGTACTCTATATGTACAATATGCTCATTATAGGAGTGCCCTTGCCGTGCTGATGTTGCTACATGCCTTACTTCTTGCCTATCTCAAACTGCGAATTTTTTCTAAGCTCTATACTAAACATTGAATCAGTTACGAAAAAAGAACTAAACAAAAGTAACACAAAACTTTAAAAAAGGTCTCGTAATTGGAAAAATCGAATGAAAAAAGAATGTTAACAACAAATACTTTTTCAAACCCAACACAGAACTGCGGAATCAGAATCAACGTTGAGTTTAAGCAAGCGAATGAGCCAATTGAAGTAAAGTGCCATACAGATTTAAATTTTTCCCACTTGTGACGAATGCAGCTATCTATTTTTTTTTTGCATGCTAGCATGCTAGTTAACATTCGTGTCAGTCAGCTGTTGGCTCTCACGCTGGCCAATAGAATATTCCTGCCTATTCGTGGCAGCCAGCTATAGGCTCTCACTCTGGCCACTGGAAAATGGCCGCAAACTACATGAAAATTGTCGTAGAAGCAGGAAAAATCGATTATTTCCACTATCGATGGAAGTTGGGAAATGCAAAGTCGGTCTTGGGCTTCCCGCTAACTTGGAGTATGTGCATATAAATTTAGGTGCAAATCCGTCGAAAATTGCGGCCGTGCATTCGCTACACACACACACACACACATCCTGCCTTTTATAGGTAGAGATACCAGCATCTCTATTCTAGTAGCTAGTATTTTGGTTACATGATCTTGTTAAAAAATAAAAGAAGCTGAAAAGATCGGTATATTTCCGTTAAAATGAATATAGTTTCATTGCAATGTCTCTTAAAGAAGAAATACTAAAACATTGTATGAAGAAACAATATTTACAACTAATACCATTCAAACTATTCTGCCTAAAAAGAATCTGTTAATGATACATGTGAAACTATTGGAGAAGTTCTTTTTTAAAGTGTAACGAAAAAAAAATCTTTTTTTATCGACGTGTGTGCCATTTGTCTGTGAAAATAACAGTGTGAAATCAAATTCCGTTTTAAGAACGGAAGACAGAAAGTTATAACCCGGGGACTTGACACCCAACTTGAACATCACAGCTGATTCTAAAATAGATTCGATTTCACAAATAATGTCTATTCAAACGTTATATTGGGAAAGCTGGGTTGACTGTGTGACTATTCCAACTGATAGTTTTCTGTTGACGTTAATACAATATCAGACATGTTAGACAAATCAAAGTTTTATGTCAAGACATTTGAGGTTTATTTATCATAACTTTATCGAGACAACAAAGAAAGACAAGACATAAAATTGTAATTTATACTGGAAATTATATGGACATTCAACAGCGGGAATGCTTTTGTTTAAAGGCACCCACCAAAAGCAATTTACATTTGTGGAAACATTTTAGAGCGTAAATACGGCAAATGGATAACGATGCAAAATAAAGTCCTTCAACATATTCGTTTGTTTGGTGCCGAAATGATTAACATCACAGATTATGGAAATGGAGAACAGAGATCGAATACCGACATTAACTGTTATTTAAGTTCAAAGTAATGCTCTTTGAAAAAGGATGAATTCATTCTTCTATAGTTTCTGTAAAGCTTAGACCGATTTCAGCTTCCAACCAAAATAAGAAAACAATAAAAATAATCCTTTAAAAAGTACTTTCGTTGGTCTTGAACATATATATATATATATATATATATATATATATATATATATATATATATATATATATATATATATATATATATATATATATATATGATGGACACGATACCCGTAAGACTTGTAGTGCAGCCGCATCAGAATTAGTGTGTCTTGGGCAAGATAGCCCGAAGGATCCCAACTCTCTCCAGGCTGCTCCGAATTCAATCAATGTTTTCCTTCTAGACAGGAAACCACTCAAAGCAATAGAACATAGTCTTTTTTTAACCCCCATAGCAAGCGTAGAAGCGGCGGATTGATATTTTTCCCATGTAAATGAATGTAATGAACTCTCTGCTCCGATTCCTCAACACATTACTTTATATATATATATATATATATATATATATATATATATATATATATATATATATATATATATTAAAGAAAAACAGACAACTTTAAGGCTCCATTGTAATAGTTTATTTCACCAGAGACCGTTTAAGGAACTCTGGTGTGTGTGTTTGTGTGTGTGTAATATATATATATATATATATATATATATATATATATATATATATATATATATATATATCATATATGACCGGTACTTATTGGAACGCGCTCAATAAGAGTGATAGAGCTTACATTGTTAGTTGTATTGATGATGGATACAACTAGAGTACTATCAATACAACTCAGTATTATAAATACGATTAAATAAATATATAGATATATACTGTTAAATACAAATGAATACTATCAATACAATATATATAGTCATCCACAGGCAGCTTCTCAGTATGGCTAGGCGTTCGATTGCGTCAAGCTGGGATCAAAACACGGATGTCCACAAAGACATATGGCACAGTGGATAAAGTCGTTAGTTGTGAGTTCAATATTTGGTTAAGGCAGTGGAGAACACGGAGACGGGAATTAACAGTATATATATATATATATATATATATATATATATATATATATATATATATATATATATATATATATATATATATATATATATATATCGTCTCTGTATTCGGCCCTTCAAAAAGTGTGGATGGTTCAACACGAATCCTAATACCTCATGTACTGTTATCGGGCTGTCGGTTTCCTAGGAACTGATCTGCTTGACCCTCATGCGTCATATTCAACGGGAGAGTCGAGTATATATATATATATATATATATATATATATATAATTTACCCGACATGTCATGTTGACTTAATCTAGCACGGGCAGATTTTTACCTTCTTTTCAGAGCGCTGTCATACGTTTTTGGTGTTGAAAATGTTTTCTAATGGAAACCAGACTCTAAAGTTTCCTGACCAATTTTCAAATTGAATCCTAAGATATTTTTTTCGGAACATATAATGATGCTTATAATTGTACTATACTCTTTTAAATAATAAACTTGACAAATGAGACAAAAAGTACACTATTCGAACAATTGTCCTCATTTTTGACACCATATTTATCACACAGTTTCAGAAGAAACGGCAAGATGGCCGAAGCGTACAACGGTAGACTGTTCTAGTTCCATGTCTAATCTCCTGTTAATTCCCTTCTCCAAGTTCTCCACTGCCTTAACCAAGTATTGAACTCACACTCTTTGGGTCCTGTTGCTTGATCTAACTAACGCCTTTATCCACTGTGTCATATGTCCTTGAGAACATCTGCGAATGAATTTCTGGGTATTATAAACCTAATGTCTTCATCAAGCATTTTTTACCAGTGCTCATATTGCAATTTTTACTGTTATCATACATGTTTTTGCCAGAGCGGATATTGCATTTTTTGGGGGGTTATTATCGCTTTTCTCTGGCACTCCTGATTACTGGTTCCCATATTGTATTCATTTCTATGCTAGGTCGGCTCAGGAGATTTTTGTGGTTTCGCATATGTGCTGATTCCTTACGAATTTTCCAATAGTGGTCTTTGTCTATGATCTCAACCTTATCTTACAGAGGGCGGTGATCTCCTTTTTCTCTTCATATGTGGTCAGCCACGACTGATTTTTTTGCTTCTACTCGTGTTACAGATTTCTGGTGTTCTTGAAGCCTTGCCTTAAGGGGACGCCCTGTCTCTCCTTTATATTTCTTTTCGCAGCTGCACGGGATGGCGTACACATCTCAAGAAGGCCGGAGCGTACAACGGCCGAAACGTTGTGATAAATATGGCGACAAAGATGAGGACAATAGTCTGAATAATGTAAATAGTGTACATAATACTTCATCTCAGAAATATAGACAGAGACAAAATTTGATTAACTCAACCTAATATCTATTCCGTTGGGGGGGGGATTATTTCAAAGAATTGTCTCACTATATCCAACAGAATAAGGAATAGGCCTTGGCTTGGTAAACGGAACAGGGCATTGCTCTTTGGATAGTTTATGTGTCATGAAGTACGAAAAACTGTTAGAAGGAGTGGTATTTACTAAAATTCACTAAGTCTTACATTGACTTGTACAGTGAAATTATTCTCAGAGGACTACAAAACATAGCAGAGCTTTCTTTTAAATCGGTAGACGTAACTATAGCAACTTACGCTACACGGATGTTGGCAAATTCAGAAGGAAAACTGAAAGAAATAATAAATTATGCTGTCGATGAAAACAAGACAGGGTGTGTAGTTGTCAGCAAAAGAGACAACCTAATTTGAGCGCTGTAAATTGGGGACGTAATATTCAAGGAGATACGAATATTTAAGTGGAGTGGAACCTCGATCCACATATTTAATTCGTTCCTGAAGCCCTTCATAACCCCGAAATGTTCGTAAGCCGAAACTAATTATCCAATCAATTTAAAATGGATTAATCCATACCTGGTCCGAAGATGATTGCTTATTTAAACTTCAAAAACTGTACTTTGTGTGCAAGTTCCTGCCCGAAACTAATGAAAATCATTAAATCTAAGAAAAAAATAATAAAACCCAATACTAAACAGATAAAATATAGACAAACTCCTTAATTTTACTGTACCTGTAAGTAGGAGAGTTAATGGCATAATCTGGTTTGGAAGGGGGGAGGAAAGAGGTGTTATTGTTTGGAAATGAGAAGGAAAGACACGAGGGTCTCTTTATTTATAAGAATAATATAGATCTTTGAATTTGTCATATGAAA
>OZ010572.1:107417707-107420207 GCA_963932145.1 Acanthosepion lycidas
ATAGATATACAGGGTGTGGCAAAATGATCTCTATCTATAAAAGGCAGAATGTGTGTGTATGTGTGTGTGTGTGTGTAACAAATACACGACCGTAATTTTCGACGGATTTGCACCAAAATTTACATGTACATGCTCCAAGTTAGCGGGAAGGCCAAGACCGACTTTTCATTTCCCAACTTCCATCGATAGTGGAAATAATCGATTTTTCCTGCTTCTACGACAATTTTCACGTAGTTTGCGGCCATTTTACGCTGGCCTGAGTGAGAGCCTATAGCTGGCTGCCACGAATAGGCAGGAAGATTCTATTGGCCAGAGTGAGAGCCAACAGATGACTGACACGAAAGTTAACTACCATGCTAGCATATAAGAAAAAATAGATAGCTGCATTCTTCACAAGTGGAAAAAATTTAAATCTGTATGGCACTTTACTTCAATTGGCTCATTCGCTTGCTGAAATTCAACGTTGATTCTGATACCTCAGAACTGGGTTAGATGTGAAAAAGTACTTGTTGTTAACATTCTTTTTTCATTCGGTTTTTCCAGTTACGAGTCCTTTTTTAAAGCTTTTGTGTTCATTTTGTTTAGTTTTTTTTTCGTAACAGATTTAATGTTTAGTATAAAGCTTAGAAAAAATTTGCAGCGTGAGATAGGCAAGAAGTAAGGCATGTAGCAACATCAGCACGGCAAAGGGCACTCCTTTAAAGGCAAGAAAGTGCAAAAATATTTTAAGTCAAGTGATAGCGATTGCTGTATGAGTCGTACGATTTTTGAATCAAGCACAGGCAACGCCAGGTCATGCTGCTAGTCTGACATATTTGTAAAAGGGAAATAGAGTAAACGAAATATGTGTTTTTATTTTCGAAATTTACATTGTGTTTCATTTCATTTTTAGTTACCAACATGAACTGGATAGGCGAGCATCACTTTTTCATCCCGGAAATGTTTGTCACGAACAACCTATCGGCAACTGCAACACAAAGAGCCTTACCCGCCCGATCAACTGATTTGAAACTATACGGTTTTTTTTTTCTGTGGGGATACCTGAAATCAAATGCATAACCTCATCGCCCCCGATCTATGGAACAATGAAAATATGCCATTCGTCAAATAATTGCTGACATTCGACATGAAATGACCAGTCGAGTTATGGATAAATTTCGTGAACGCCTTCGACAGTGCGTTGAAAGTAACGGCACACATTTGGCTGAGTTAATTTTTTAAAACGAAAGGAAACAAAATGGCATTATATGTACATTGTAGGTTTTATTAAGCCTACAAATATGTCATCCTTTTGCCGCGTCCTGTATAAACAACGGTACTTTTGTCCTCCTTTACGGCAGTGAATGTTGGACGGTCTCAAAGATGGAGAAGAGACTCCAGGCACGGAAGTATGGCTTTACAGAAGGATGCTAAGAATACCATGGACCGAGTGTTTGAGTAACTATGAGGCTTAGGAGAGGATGCAAACAAGGAGGAAGATTATACTTAACATCAGGAAGAGGCAGCTGAAATTTCTGGGACACGTAAGGGCTTGGAAAATCATGATATTCACAAGGCGGATAGTTGGAAAGAGAGACAAGGGAAAGATATGCGTGACATACCTAGCGGGTTTAAGTAAGTGGATGACAGAACAGCGACCGAGAGAAGTAGCAAAGGGACAAAACTTATTGGGAGCTACAAGGGATAGAGGGAAGTGGAGAGTGATGATCGTTTACGTCCTGATGGGACACGGCACATAAAAGAAGCCACATGATGGAGGTCACATCGGCAATATCAAAATGGGACAAGACCGACGTCAAATTGAGCAAGAAATCGCGAATCAGTGGGTAGTGCCTTCCAATACATATCTGCTGCAACAATTCAACTGTCATATCAATGTTGAAATATGCTTATCAATTCATTCAATCAAGTGTTGTATCAAATACATATAAAAGGGATCAAATAAAGCTGTTTTTGCACAAACCACAGTTTTTAAGCAAGTGGGTGACAGAATAGGGCTTGAGAGAAGTAGCAAAAGAACAAAACATTGAGAACAACAAAGGATAGGGATAACTGGAAGGCCATAATTGCCTACGTCCTGAAGGGACACGGCACATAAAAAAAAAACACTTCTCTCTCACAGACAAACCAGTCAGAGACTGTGAGACCTACGTAACGAACGAAAGGCATCTGGGAATGCTCGCATAGCAAACACTGGCTGAGAGAAACCCAAAAATTGTTGGATTGACAAAAAAGTTATTTAATAATGATTTAAGTTTCGGGTTCTAATTTAATCGACAGATAAGATGGCCTCGACTTGCTCAGGTCGTGGTTATCGGACTGCTGCGAAACCAGACAAAGTTGAGGAAATAAATACTTTCCACTGAAATGGCGTCATAAGTTTGTCGAGGATAACGTTTTAAAATCTACTTGTTTACCTAAGTTCTGCCATTTTTCCCCACTTATTTGTCTCTAGCACTGCGAGTCGGAAATATCAATTTTAGGGAACCCCTAGAGCGTG
>OZ010572.1:107427707-107452707 GCA_963932145.1 Acanthosepion lycidas
ATTTAATTAGAAAGTTTTTAATTTCTTTTATGAATAAGATATATTATTGTACGACGAATAATGAATTTTTACAATAATTATTTTCATAAAAAATATAATTAGAACAATTTACAAAGTTTTAAATCATATTAAAATTCTGTATTAATTTATACCGGTTAACTGATATTTTATTAAGTATAAACTATATTTCCTAATCATAAATAGAAAAAGCTTACTATTTTTAAAAGAATTTTGAATATTTATCTTTGTGTGTATAAACGTGCTGACGAGTTAGATTATTTAGAATATTTATCAAGTTTTTTTACCTTTATTAGGTAGTTAAAAAAAAAAATTATATCTAATTTTTACATATATGTCCTCTGTAGAAAAACCAGTTAAATTTCCCAAACATCAGGCTGTGAATAGAGCTCTCAACATCTCATAAAAACACCGATGTTAAAAATGCTACGCTTTAAAAATGATTTCCTCCGATATTTTAAAATAAAATAATATTTGTTTCAAATCAAATTGATTAAACTTTAAATGAGCTAACATTCTTCAACTAATCTTCCATAAAATATATTTTATTTTTTAAAGATTTTGTTAAAGAGAATTACGTCGTACTGAGGGAAGTGTAAATATGGCTAATTTTTAAAGATAAAAAAAAACTATGCCAATCAATATGAATTTGTTTTGAAATACAGCAAAGTCTTTTGATCATTGGAAATTTAATCAATTAGCTTGATATTAAAACTAAAATAAAAGATTCTAGAATGGTTTTAAAATTTCGTTTTCAACCTTAGGTATCGCTTTCCTTTGGAGGTAGCGAATATATATATATATATATATATATATATATATATATATATATATATATATATATATTGTCATCCACAGGCAGACTGTTTCGCTGTATCACTGCTCATCAGTGTGGGTAGACGTCCATGATGGGGTGAAGAGGAATTTAAGCGTATTTATTTTTAGATAAACACACAGTGACTGAGAGAACTCGATTCGCTTTACCGAAGAGTCTTGCATTATTAGCAGTAATAGTCAATGTTTACAAACTCACACTTGCTTCATACATAGTAGATACACTCAGAGATAGGTACATAGACGAATAGACAGATAGCCATGAACATACTAAGGTAAACAGATAGATAAAAGAATGGATATGTGCAGAAATATATATATATATATATATATATATATATATATATATAGAGAGAGAGAGAGAGAGAGAGAGAGAGAGGACAGAGAGAGAGAGATTTGAATAGACTGAGTTTGATGGATAGTTATGTAATTACAGAAATATATATGAATGTTGATAAACAGAAAGTTTATGAGTGAAAAACAGTTATATAGATCATTAATAAACAATGATGTAGATAGGTGTCGCCAAATGCAATAGATAGATGGATTTTTTTACAATAAGGTTCAACCTGTACAAGGCCTGAGCCACTCGATGTTGAGGATTACGATAAAGGCTAGTTTATATGGATAGAAGGGGAAAATAACGGTTGACTCTAGAACACGTTAAGATTGTAGTGATTGAAGAAACATCCTCTAGGGAGTCCGTTCTATGTGAAATGAATATCTGATTAAAAAATACAAAATGAATGAAAGATAAACTCAATAAAAGCGTGGTGGGGAACATAAATGAATGTGCTTTCATTTTTAAATATATTGATAGATATGAAGGGATTAAGATGCGAACACATTGATATAGATGGATAGATAGATAGATGGATAGATAGATAGATAGATCGAGAGAGATAGAGACGGGTAAATCGATAGGAATTGTGATATCTAGATAGATATGAACAGGCTAAGATTATCTATCTATCTATCTATCTATCTATCTATCTATATATATATATATATATATATATATATATATCAAGTTAGCTAGCAAGCTGTTTCTATGTCTCTTTCTCTCTCTCTCTCTCTATATATATATATATATATATATATATGTGTGTGTGTGTGTAGGCATGAATACATTGAGATGTTAACAGTTTGAGATAGGTAGGTATAAAGACATACAAATACATATGAGCCGATTGAAATAGATAGATATAAATTATGAGTGATAGATAGATATGAATCAATATATATACATATATATATATATATATATATATATATATAAGCATATATATTCATTCATATGTATCTCTCTCTCGCTCTCTCCCTCTCTCTCTATATAGATAGATAGATAGATAGATAGATAGATAGATAGATAGATAGATAGATAGCTAGATAGCTAGTTAGATAGATAGATAGATAGATAGATAAACATGAGCATACTGAGAGAGATAGACTGGTAGATAGAAGAATGGATATGAGCAGAAATATATATATATATATATATATATATATATATATATATATATATATATATATATATATAGAGAGAGAGAGAGAGAGAGAGAGACGAAGAGAGGTAGAAATCCTCTCACATGCACAAAGATATGCATAAATTATAAAGAATGTTGTAGTTAGTTGGATAGATAATGAATGGAGATAGATATACCACATTTATCCCCGAAGATTCTTGAGAAATCAAAGCCCTGCAGACGACACCATTCCTGAAATCAGCAGGAGTAGTCCGGCAATTATTGCAGCGCTGATGAGCGTTGCTATCACTTGATCTCAATCCATACCCGTCAGCTACCAGTGAAGTCAAAAGTCACAGAGTACAATAATAATAATAATAATAATAATAATAATAATAATAATAATAATAATAATTGTTTTGTTGGTTTAGAAGAACTGTTAAAAAAATTCAAATGAATAACGAATAATTAACTTTGTTTTTTTAAATGATTTACAAATTCCATCTTCTTTAATTATCGACTTTACGCTTGTGTATACGCATCCCCATATAGGTGTGCGCTTATGCCTGTGAATGAGTATACGTTTTTATGTTTATGTGTGTCGTGTGCGTATACTTGTACATGTGTGTATGTTGAGTATAGCGCCATTTTTCATTTTTGTCTAACGGACTGCATTCTTCGGCAGAGCATTGACAGAAATGAAAGCCAAATATTGGTTGCGGCAAGGAAGTCACATATTGAGAAAGAAAAAAAAATGGAAAAGAAAAAAAAGCTAACAGCAAAAATCAGAAAAACGAAACAAACTATTTGTAATATTTTCTTAAATGTGACGTCACTCAAGCAAACGCAGTTCTGAGAAAAGAGGAGCCAGTTTGGGAAAAGGAGAAGGGAAAAAAAAGAAAGAAAGATTGTGTAGAATAAGAGAAAGAAAAATGCAATAAAAAGAGGGAGTCAAAGTGGGAAAGAAAGAGGGAGAAAGAAGAAAAAAAAATGGAAACACAGGAAGCGAGAAAAATAGAGAGGGAAAGAAATGAAGTAACTGAGAGAAATATCCACGAAGAAATATGGGAAGGAGATGAAGAGGAAAGTTAACAGAGAAAGACGTAGTGAAGTATAGGAAGAGAAAACAAAGCGGATAGATAACAGAGAGAAAGAAACAAGAAGAGAGTAAACATAAAGAAGGAAGAGAGAGGAGAAATACACAGAGAGAGAGAAGAGGAATGGGAAAGAAAATCTAAATAAAAAGAGAAGGAAGAAGAGAGTTGATAAAATAGGAGGATTTGGATAGAACCATTGATAAATCGAGCCCTTCCCTAATCCAGTTTCCCTGAGAGCTATAATCTCCAGGTATTCAAATGTAATGTCAATCGACATCTCCAGTTGCCTTGATCTATCCACTACCCTTCTCCTCATCCTTTCTTCTATCACTCCTATCTGCTCTCGCTCCAAATTTTCTGCAAGACCTTGCGTCCTAGTGGCCCCACGCCTTGCTTGGGGTGAAACACTTAATTTTTTTAAGCGTTTCACCCCAAGCAAGAAAAAAAAACCCCACAGAAGTAAGAAAAACGGACACAGAAATAAGATTTGAATGGACTGTGATTGATATATAGATAGATAGATACATACATACATACATGTCGACATATATATATATATATATATATATATATATATATATATATATATAAATATATAATAGATAGATAGATAGATAGATAGATAGATAGATATGGACAGATTGTGATAGCTAGCTAGCTACATAGATGTGAACAGCCAGAGTTAGATAGTTATCAGCATACTGTGATAAATAGATGTATGGATATGAAGAGATTAAGATAGATAGATAGTGTCATGGGTCCTTACCTATAACTAGAGAATGAACTCTTCCTAACACTATGTATACTACGCCTCTCAAGAGAGAGGGTCGAATCAAGCCGAGCTTCTCGGCTTGACGGTCGAACTCTCTGCCTCTGAGCAGATAGGAACCCGGACGAGTCTCCGCCGAAGGGCAGAGTCTCGTTCGGGGAGGTTGACCAACCCGATCCCGTTTATACGGGTTTTACGGGCATTTTTGGGCCAAGCCTACGGGCTCGGGAAACCCACGTTATACTCGGCCTTGTGCCACATGCAACCCTCGTGGGGGGGTGGTTAGATACCGAATCGAGTTGAGCCAATAGTAGTTCACTCCAAACAAGACTGACAGTCATACTAACACCTTCCACGTTTTGTATTATTATTTGGTGTAATATACCTTCTTTATTTCTACACTTGTGTTCGTGTTGTTCTTCCTTGGTCCTAACCAGGACCATAACAGATAGATAGATAGATAGATAGATAGATAGATAGATAGATAGATAGATACGAAGCACAGCAGATAATGTGAAATAGAGACAAAGTAGAAGAGGGGAAAAAATAAAAAATATAGTATAAAATATTTGGTTTCAAAAGAGGGATGAAGTGAAAAAGATGAAAGAGAGGAGAAAATTATAGAATATAGTGAGATTAAAACACAGATTGATAAAGAGAGAGAGAGAGAGAGAGAGAGAGATGGAGAGGAAGAGTGATTCAATGGACAAGAGACAAACAATGATAAAGAGAAAAGCAGCAGATCAAAAATATCGATAAAAAAAAAGAAAGAAAGCAAGGTAAAATTAAGAAAATACTAGAAAGAAAATGAAAAAAAATGAGAAAGTATCTGTCTATATTTCTGAGATGAGGTATTACGTACATTATTTACATTATTAGGACTATTGTCCTCATCATTGTCGCAATATTCATTGCAACGTTTCGGCCTTTCAGTATATGTCTATATTTCTGAGATGAGGTATTATGGACATTATTTACATTATTCGGACTATTGTCCTCATTTTTGTCGCCATATTTATTACAACGATTCGGCCTTTCAGTTTCTGTCTATATTTATGAGATGAGGTATTATGTACATTATTTACATTATTAGGACTATTGTCCTCATCTTTGTCGCCATATTTATTACAACGTTTCGGCCTTTCAGGATATGTCTATATTTCTGAGACGAGGTATGATGTACATTATTTACATTATTCGGACTATTGTCCTCATCTTTGTCGCCATATTTATTACAACGTTTAGGCCTTTCCGTATCTGTTTATATTTTTCAGATGAGGTAATATGTATATTATTTACATTATTGGGATTATTGTCCTCATCTTTGTCGCCATATTTATTACAACGATTCGGCCTTTCAGTATCTGTCTATATTTCTGAGATGAGGTATTATGTACATTATTTACATTATTCGTACTATTTTCCTCATCTTTGTCGCTATATTTATTACAACGTTTCGGCCTTTCAGTGTCTCTCTATATTTCTGAGATGAGGTGTTATGTATATTATTTACATTATTCGAACTATTGTCCTCGTCAAAGATGAGGACAATAGTCCGAATAATGTAAATAATGTACATAATACCTCAGAAATACAGACAGATATGGAAGGAACGGTACGGACCCGATATACCGAAAATATGGAGAAAAATTCAGTCCTCAAGGACACATGGCACAGTTCAATACCCGGTTAAGGCAGTGGAGAAGTTGGAGAGGGGAATTAACATGAGATAACTGATAACTGACATCCATTGAACATAGCACGTGGAACTAGAACAGTCTACCCCAGTGATCGAAATAAAGATTTCAGTCCGACTTTCCAACTATCTGGAGAAGGCCGGAGCGTACAACGGCCGAAACGTTGTAATAAATATGGCGATAAAGATGAAGACAATAGTCCGAATAATGTAAATAATGTAAAAAAATAAGAAAGAAAGGCAGATCAAAGATACAATGAGAGACAAAAATAACGAATAAAATAGAAATGAAAGGTAGTCTAAAACTGATACGAAAGAAAGAAAATAATAAAATAAAAGAAGAAAGAAAGGCAGACTAGGGAGGAGATAACGAGAGAAAGAAAATGAGGGAAAAAAAGCAGAAAGAAAAGCAGACTATAGAAACTGAGGAAAAAAAAAAGAAGAAAAGCAGTTTATAGGAGCTACAACGAGTTACAAATATTTAATCTTTCAGTAATTTTTTTCTTTAATTCTAACGAAACATTCCTGCTTTTAAATACTTTCCTCATCTTTTAGAAAACAGCTTTTGATATCCTAACTGCTTTAAGTGAGTGAAGCCTGAGGGTCTTGGCAAAAACCATCTTTCTTTTAACATTTTTGGACTGGCGCTATAGAATCACAAAGAAAGAACAGTACCAAAAAAACAGAAAGTACATCATTTGAGGACTACCAACAGCAGCAAAAACTAAAAACGATAGCACTTGCAACTCGAAGAAAAAATAATCCCATAATCAATTCCACACTATTTCAAACAAAAGATTCGGAAGGAAACCCCATCGATACTGGACTGATACTGGCTGCTCAGCCAGTTAATGCCAAATGTTTCATTATAGGAAAACTACTAATATTACCATCCAGGTTCGGATTTCGGTACCCCACATTCCATCATCTGTTAAAACACTTCACATATATTTAAATTATTGGCATCTCGAATACGTAATTCACACTTTGGGGAGGATCATTTTGATGACAACCATACATTGTGTCATTTTACAACGGATCTTTAGTCCTTTCTTCTCGCTTTGCTTTATTACTTTCCTTAGGAGTAACCATAGCTTCCTTTCTTTGTTATCAATACTCTGTCATCTGCATATTTAATGCTAATATTATGAGTGAATGAATTCTGGTAAGATTTATAATTCTCTCGGAATCGTCTAACTGTACATTATAGGTACCTTCACGAAATCGATAAAAAAAATCAGCATACCGTGATGAGAACATGCGCCAAACGTAATGAAAACAGTTTTCTCGTCAAAATCTTTATGTCATTATTAAGAAGGATCAAACTACTTTTTGAATATTTAACAAAAATCTTTACTCATTTTTAGAACATTCGAAATTTTGATTAAAAAACCTGTTTTTCCTTGCGTCAGCGGTTCGTACTAACTTTTAGCATAGCAAATTATGGTCTCTTTTTACTGTGACAGACACATTAATTTTGGAAATTCTTGCAAAAATCAAATAATTGTCTGATTTTAATTAAATATTCAGGACGTATTCACAAATGAATGAAATTATTTTTGAGATCTTTTTATTAGAAAATCTTGGTAAAAATATTTTTTACTTGTGTTTTTGCCCCTTATTTAATTTTGTGAAAACTTGAGAAATTCAACGCGATAATTTATAGTTACTCTATTAGTTAAAATCAGAATTATTTGGAGAATTTAAATCGCCGAATTCTTTTGGTAAAATTGGAAACCATCTTACCGAAAATCTGTTCTGAATCGAAAAAAGAAACCCAATGAAAATGAGACATTATTTAATTAGAGAAGCTCTTAATTGCTTTTATGAATAATATATATTAAAGACAATATTGTCTGAAGAAAAAAACTTTTTCGATGGAAAATGAATTTTTACAAGATTTGTTTTCATTTGTTGACAATATTAAATTGAATAATTTATAAAGTTCTTAAATCTTTTAAAAAAAACACTTTGATCCTATTAACCCTGACATTATCGGACGAACGCATGAAGAATCGATTGAAACGTTCTATATAAAAGAGCAATGATGGGAGCAAAATATATGGTAGAAAGATTATATTTTTTCTTAACATTTTTTAAATGAAGCTTCAAACCCAGTCTTTTTTATAATTCTATGTTTCTTTAGGACGTAAGCGGTCATGACTGTCTGCAGGTGGTCAGGATTCTCGATAAATTTATTTTCTATAAATTGAGATTAAATATTAACAAGGTTAGTGCAGTACTTACTGGTTGCCTTTTCCAAGGCAGTTTCCTTCATTTTGGATCGTTGGCAACAAACCTGGGTCTGTAAGCCCTTTCTATTAAATCGTTCCTTGTAGACTGACCATAGATTCGCGATTGGATTTAAATTAGCGGAGTTTCCAGGCCAATCTATACTACTTTGATTTGCTCACTGGTAAAGCTTGCCAGTGTTTTCGTACAGCGTTGCAATTTCCGCACGCTAACTTGGAGTAACGTCTGTCGCAGACAATGGCTGTAGGACAACTAATCAACAGTCTAGACAATAGTGTCTGGGTGTGATAAATATCTGATACAATCACGGGTAACGCAATATTTTTCAAGGACAATCTCAGGCTGTTAATATCTACCTATCATTGTATAGTTCAGGAGATAACGCAAGACACGGATTCATGTCATTTCGAAGGGCATTTTTTTTGTATTTACTAAAGTGAACGCTAAAAGGTCGACTGGAATTTGAAATGGATTTGCCGATTTTGCTTAATGCGCTGATATCCGCTACACTACCCACAAATCCATCAAACCTATACGCCACATCGCAACGAAGAAGGAGAGGAAAATTTGTTCCAAAGATAAATGGATTTATGAAAACTGTATATGTCTAAACAACAAGCAACAGCGGAAGACCAAATCAACAATCGGCTGGAGCACTGCATTGAAAATATCAGAGATGAAGACAATAACCTCGAAAACGATTGCAATGAATCTAACATTTATATCGTGCTTTTAGTTTGTAAATCTTCGAAAGGACCAATGCTTAAAGCCAAACAACCAGTTGGAACGTTGTCTATGCACAGTCTTCAGACAATCCAATAAAACAACCCACCCACCCACGAAGAGATAAGCACGGACATAGAAGACTATACGCGGTATTTCCACAATCGATAAAAGCCAATGTTATTTCGAAGGAAAACAACAATAAAAAAAAAGAAGCCTGAACACATCATAGTATTAAATATTTTAGTGGAACTGCGTTGAAATATTTCTGTCAAACAATGAAGCCATGCTAAAAATGACATTTTTGGCAAATTCTTTTGGAAAAGTCTTGAAGCCCAAATCCCGAAAGTCCTGGCTTCTGACGCAGGATATCAGGATTAACGGCTTTTGCACTCAAGACGAAAAGTCATAAATCCTAGAATTCCCCAAGGAGGATTGACGTCTGTTATCAAAGCAGGTGACCACATAATGCATCAGCTTATGTTTATGCTGAGCATCAATCAATATTTACTCACACAATGTTTATATTGCTCTATCTCAGGCCGTTATCTGTATTTGTCTAATCATTACTATCTATCTATCTATCTATCTATCTATCTATCTATCTATCTCAGACTGTTAACATCTATCTATCTATCTATTAGTCGTTTCGAATCTATCTATCTCTTTCACTCTATCTCTCTTTCTCTCTCTCTCTCTCTCTATATATATATATATATATATATATATACATATATATATATATATATATATATATATAGATAGATAGATAGATAGATAGATAGATAGATATGAACATACTGATGGCTATGTATATATATATATATATATATATATATATATATATATATACATAGCCATCAGTATGTTCATATCTATCTATCTGTCTATCTATCTATCGCTCTCTGTTTCCCTCTCTCTCACTATATATATATATATATATATATATATATATATATATATATAATATATATCCTTCAGTATGTTCATATCTATCTATCTATCTATCTATCTCTCGCTCTCTGTTTCGCTCTCTCTCTCACTATACATATATATATATATATATATATATATATATATATATATATATATATATATATATATGTATATATATATCCTTCAGTATGTCCATATCTATCTATCTATCTATCTATCTATCTATCTATCTATCTATCTATCCTTCAGACGGTTCATATCTGTTTATCTCTCCTGTTCGCATCTATCTCTTATTTGTCTCTGCCATTTGTATGCGCATCCGCACAAGTACCCGCACGCACACACGCACACATCAACCGGGCGATTCCAAAAACAATTCCTCCTATTTTTTATACAGCCTCACATCATCGAATGCGGTGCTTTGATGGTAGAATTTGAATTTATAATATATATATATTGTCCTCCATTATTCCACTTATTGAGTCAAATGTCATTGTTTATGGTCATTATCTCTCTCTCTCTCTCTCTCTCTCTCTATATATATATATATATATATATATATATATATATATATATATATATATATATATATATATTAGCAGAAACCTAGGTCGAAGTATTTTCCCAAATATCAAGGCCCGCAAGGTGCCGGATACATATAGGCAGTGCGAGAAATAACGAATCACCCACTGTTGACAATAAATTGGAAGGCTAAAACCTATCGACGCGCGAGCATCAGCCTAATTCCTAGATTCATGAGGAATGATGGCCTTATGCGTATTGTCACTTGCTCGGCCGATCATGTCTCTTTTCGATTCATGGTCGCCCAAGTGTATTTGCACGTAATGGAAATGTAAAGAACCCGACTTGTATTCGAACTCGGATTGCTGGTTTCGCGCCCCGAGTCGTTATCTTGTTACACCATCCGTAAACATCCAAGTGTACGGCAACTGATAGTCCAAAGAGATCACCCACCTAGGTACTGCTCTGGTTCGACCTTGTTTAACTAGAGTAATCAAGACGAGAACTGGTATTTCGACCTGATACAGCCGTACACTTTCTCATCAAATACAATTTCAGAAATTGTAGTTGATAATTATTCAGTCTGACTTATGGTAACTCAGTGAATTGATTTTTGAAAGAAGTTTGGGATACTTAGAAGTACGCTAGTGTGAGTAGATCCATCGTCAAAAGTGTGAGAACTGAAACGTCTAACAATGGAACAATGATATCAGTTCCGGTTAGTCTCGTTTTGAATGAACTAAATTGATTAAATGATTCGTTTTCTACAGCTTACAAATGCTTTGCGTTTTATTTGAAACCAAAGGATATTTTTAGACTGTAAGATTTTTTTTCTTGAAATAATAATGATTTAGTGATACCAGTTTTACTAATTGTGAAGAGATGGATTCATGCATTTCCTACGATATATTTGCGCGTAAGTGAATATAATGAACTCAACTGGAAACGGAACTCGGCTATCCGATTAACTATTCCTAGATATTATGCATTACACCCCCATCTGATCAAGTTTGCAGCCCATGGTTTTCCCAAGCGGTGACTCTGGCCAGGTTCAACGTTGCTTCATTTCGGCGATCGTATGTGAACTTCTGTTTCAACCTTATGTGACCGCAAAGCCTATGTCGTAATACCGAAGAAGGCATTATAATACAATACGCTGAAAGAGATGGGTGCAATGGTTTGAATAGCATTTGGAGGGATAACAATGCGTGGTTATTCTATATCAAAAATCTCAGAATAAACTCTGTCTCACACACACACACACACAAATACAGAGGTACACGTACACACACAGACACAGGCACGTATATGCATGGCGGATAGCGGCTCGGATTGAAAAATCGGTGAGCCGATTTCGAAATTCCAGTCGAATCCATTACATTCACTTACGTGCTAATACCTTTGGAAAAGGTATTAATCCTCTTCTTCTCCTTCCAACTATGGGTAAATAGCAGGACAGACTGGATTCTATAGCCTTGAATGGCAACTAGTCTAGGAGAAGTACAACTCTGAATTCAAAACCTGCGAAGGGTCGTTTGGGGACCTTGTGGCACGTAATGCATCAGTATCTCTGTATTCGGCCCATCAGGAAGTGTGGTTGGTTCCGCATAAAGCCTTCATCACTATAATCAAATCATATGTGCCGGTGTCTGGGCTGCCGGTTCCTTGGAACTCAGCTGCTTGATCCTCATTTCGTTTTTAATCATTCCACCCCATACAAGTTGTCAGTGTTAGTACAAATGAAAGAGAATCGAGAAATATTTAGTGAGAAGAAAGGACAATGAAAGAACAGAGTTCAGGTAGATGGTGACTGACGTTACACGTAATTTCTTGAAAATTCAGAGTGCCAGGGACGCAAGAAATCGAAAGAAACATTCACACATGAAAAGTGCAAGAAAAGACATTATTAGACCAGAAATTACGGTTACAGCTATTTAATCATTAAAACGAGGAGACCTTGCCAATCTATTAATACGCTTAAATCGACATAGGGGAGAGTTCATTAGAACAAGAAAATATTTATTGAAAAGACAGAGGGAAGACACGTCATGGCGGTGGGAAAATGACGTGGATATCCTCTGTCTATTTTATAAATATTTTCATGGCATATTATAATGACGAGACCTAACTGCCAACCTAGCACTACACGTAAATTCATGTGATTAAGGTACCAAAGAGGATAGCCAAGTATAACAATTTCCATGAAAATATTTATAGAAAATTTATAGGGAAGATACGTTAGGACGGTGAGAAAGTGATTGAAGACGAGATGCCATGTCAGGACTGATAACATTACAGATACTACTTTGGATTTTTTACCAGAATCTGAAGATATATAACCGGAGCACTTGAACAGATATATCCACAATAGTCAATTCTGAGGAGAAAAATTGTCTGGTATGACGGAGGTGAACGACCTTAGATAAATCAATTTTATATATTTTTTTCTAGAAATCCAAAAGTTATTTTATACATGACCATGTTTGAATAGAGACCTTGTTTTTTTTCTCAAACAGTTTAAATACCCCCCACATAAAAAAAAAAAAATACAACAAAAAAAAAAAGAAACAGAACGTCAGCTTAAAATTTGGTATACACAAAATAACGTTCGGAGTAATATTAGGTTGGTGCAAAAATAATGGCGTTTTTTTACGTATTTTTTAAGGTCAAAAAACGCCATTATTTTTGCACCAACCTAATATTAGGTTGGTGCAAAAATAATGACGTAATAATGTCGTTTTTTGACGTATTTTTTAACGTCAAAAAACGACATTAATACGTCATTATTTTTGCACTACCCTAATAGAAAGAACTTACCATAATTTTCTGAATTCATCCTGACATTAACTTTGAAGAACCCTATAAATTGATTGCTTACTTCTTACGCAAAACATTATTCCAAATTCTCTCTATTGTCTTCTAAATGATGTTGGTTTGTTACTATCTTAAAGGTCTCAATCTTTAGACCAGGCTGGATGTCCGCCCCAGCCATTTATATCTATCACTACATTGAGAAATAGTTTTGCATGTACCTCTTCTTTTGTTTTAATTTGTTTCTCTCTCTTTTTACATAAAAGTCGTATGTTGCTTGTTTTCAAGGTCTTAATTTTGTCTATTTTATCTCGCTTCTTACATTCTAATCCTAATCTTTTCAAACAATTTCTTGCTCGCTATTTAGACTATTTATATTCGGACTATTTTCTTAATATTTGTTTTCTTTATCGCTTCCATTCGGTCGTTGTACCCTCCGGTCTTCCTCAGGTGTATATGATTAACCTAAAGAACTAGACGACATACCTAGACATTGGTCGTGGAACGAGAACAGTCTTTACCCCGGAGATTAAATAAAGGGTTCAGTTCAGAACTCCATGTAGATTACCCAGATCGATATACAGGCGGAGAAAGCCGGATGGTCCAATGGCCGAAACGTTGTGATAGCAACACTAAAAATGGGGATATTACTTTGGTTTGGTTTGTTTTGTTTTAAGGCATATCAACCACAATGGGTTATTTAATGCCGACAAATTTTCCTTCTTTTTTTTCAAAAATGTATAGCTGGTAATTTTTTTCAGAAATGTATAGCTGCTTTATTTTTTTTACAAAAATGTATAGTTTGATTTGTTTTGTTTTGTGGCATATTAACCTCAATTGTTTTTTTAATGGTGACAAGATTTTTATTTCTGGTAATATTTTCTTTTTTTCAAATTGCTGATACTAATTTTTAAAAGTATTTCTAGTATTAAAATCTATTTTTACACTTTCAGAGTGTTTTGAGTCAACTATTTGCCCATAGCTGGGGCCCGAACAGGTGCTACCACACCGGGTCAGAGGATCTGGGAACAGCAGCAATTAAGAGGTGGTTCCACGCTCCTCAAAACCTCCTGATCAGAGGCCTTGCTGTTGGACGTAGTTTATCGTCATACCCAGGACGCGGATGTAGTTTATCGTCATACCCAGGACGCGGATGTAGTCTATCTTCATACTCAGGACGCGGATGTAGTCTATCGTCATACCCAGGACGCGGATGTAGTTTATCGTCATACCCAGGAAGCGGATGTAGTTTATCGTCATTCCCAGGACGCGGATGCAGTTTATTTTCATACCCAAGCCTGGGGCACAATGGTCCGAATAAAAAAAGTGTAAATAATGATAACTCGTCATCCCAGAAATTCAGACAGGAATTTATGGCTGGTCAATCTATATTTTTTGATCATTTATATTCATACATTGTATTTTTCTCGTATCTCTTTTTCTGATATTTTAAAGCCATATTGTGTTTATTTTCAATATTTTCAAATACTTTTTTTTATAGTTCAGTAATCATGTTTTTTTTTTCAATTTCTAAAGTTGCATTCCATTTGCACAATAATTTTGACTTGTTTTAACCAGTGAAAAATTTACAGTTTTCCCATTTTAAATTTCGGATGAATCTTAATTCTGCAGTTAATGATTACGCACCTGACGTGTTCTACGACAATAAAATATCCGTAGAAATTCCCCTATCACATCATTAAATATTTGAGCACAACAACTTTAATAAAATACTGTCATAACGATCATAAATATGTATGCTGGTCCTTGTTTTAAGAAGTAATGGGGTACAAACGAAAAGATTTATAATTGACAAATTTTTCCATTTCACTGAAATAGACATTAAATACCTGAGATTGTTGTCGCCTCTTCTTTCTTTCATTCTTTCTTTCTTTCTTTCTTTCTTTTACTCGCCGAAACCAAGTAGCGTCTCTGATATATCTTTTCCGTTTTTCCACCCGATCAAAACGGAATAGTCCATTATTTGCAGCTATTGGCATGGGGTATCTTTCTTTCTTTCTTGGATTCATTTTCTCACTGTAACCAAACAGCTTCTCTTATATGATTTTCTAGCTTTTCTCACGATCAAAACGGAATTGGCCATTATTGATGAGGTATTAGAAGGACGAAACTTATATAATAATATAAGCTGCCCCTGCATGAGCTTTGAGTTCATTTGCTATGACAGGGAGCCAATAAAGCCTGGAGATATTTTTGTGCAATTATGCAAATGATGCATTTTATTTATCATTATTTTAATGCTAGTTCTATTTCATTTTATTATTGTCGCTTATCATTTCTCATGTGTTGTTTATAATCTTGATCAAAAAATGTAAAGACTATGAGCGTTGAGATATAAAATAACCATAATATGATAGAAAAAATAGTAAAACTAAAGATTTTATTAACCAATAGTGTTGGGATAAAAAGCAACAATAACAAAATGAAATTAATCTAGTTGTAAAATAAATAATAATAATCAATAGTCTATTCACCATGAGGGGTGTGCTTCAATTGATTTTCTTACTTAAACCAACAAATTCTTTTAATTAAACTTTATTTTTAGTGGATACCTATTTTCGAGTAGACTTTCCGTTTATTGATTAAACAGTATATTTAATTTCATAATATATATATATATATATATATATATATATATATATATATATATATATATATTATAATTTTATCATATAGACAAAACAGTTTACTTACTACAAAGATGCAACTTCGTTTCGGTGCTTTTCAATTGCACCTCGACTGGTGAGATCCAAAAATGGTTATGAACAATTCTGCTTGTAAGCAAGCCGTATGTAAAACGTCACTTCCCTTTTTCCATTTCCTTCAGGCGAAGATGCATCTTTGTAAACTGTTTTTGTTTATATGATCAAATTATAATAAATAATTATCGCTCTACTATCGGTATCGAGACCTGTTTTGGAATAATGCTGTGAACGTTAGAATTTATATATTACGTTCGTTCTCATTGCATCGTGTATATATATATATATATATATATATATATATATATATATATATATATATATATGTGTGTGTGTGTGTGTGTGTGTGTGTGTGTGTGTGTGTGTGTGTGTTAACTTAAACTAAAGGAGAGGCATACAGCATTATAATAAAATTAGATATATAGCACACATGGCCTGGAGATTGCATTCAAGCATGAACAAAACTGTCATATATATAAAAGTAAACAAATGTAAAACAATTTTTCGGAAAACCCACTTGGAAGAAACACTATTTTCATTTTAATATTTCTCTGTAAAAATACACGTTTTATAAATATTGCATATAAGTAAATATAAATATTAGCTGTTTTTTTTCCAAAACTGTTATATACTGTAGCTATGAACACTAATGGGTATGTCCCAATCCTTATAAATATGCTGAGCACTATTGGAAGAGCGCGTAATATGGTGATTATGTAGTCCTCCACTAGCAGTGGTTTACCTACTTCACGGCGCTGGCGAGTATTGTATTTTGTTGGCGTTATAAAGATTATCATTTCATTTCCAATCTCCGTTTTGGTTATTAATCATTCAGTAATCTTTTTTAGGTTACAACACAAACCTTATTTTCTTCCCCACCCTCTCTCTCTCTCTCTCTCTCTCTCTCTCTCTCTCTCTCTGTATATATATATATATATATATATATATATATGGTTTTTTCAATATATATTTTTCAATAAACATTTTTTCAATATGTTTTTCTATATTACTGATATGTCCCGGAAAGGGATATATTTGATCGAAGTAGCTAAGTGGGTTTGGCTACTGTATCCAAGTAGTACACGGTAGCAGTAATCGACTGGTACTCGTCGTAGTCGCAGGTAATAGATGTAGACCAATAGGATAGCCAATGGCGTAGCCCAATGGGCGTCGTCACAGACTTAAACTCTGTCTTACCTACACGTCCGTCTATATTTATGACGGACACCACTCAATCATATTCCAGTGAGGGGGTACACAGGTGTATACATATTCCATTATATCAATTACTTTATATTTTTTGATACTATTTAAACAAATTTATGTTCTTTTATATTTAAATTTTAAATTATGAATTTAAGATTTAAAATTTAAAATTTGAAATTTTATATTTTAATTATAATATGTTTTTAATACTTAATTGTTATTAAAACTATTAATAATATTAATATATTTTTATTATCTTAAATTCACATTATAATATTTTTTCTTGTTTTTACTTTGGCGAAAATTTTTAAATTAACGTCAAACATTAACTGAAAAAGTTATCAACCTGTGTTTTTGAAATTAACTGCAATATGCTGATATATGTTAATTTATTCTTCCTTTTCTTCTTTCCACACATTTTTCTTCCCACCCCTGCTTCCACATTTGCTTTATTATATCTTTTTTTCTCTTTTTTTCTCTCTGCATCTGTGACACAACTTTTTAAATAGGCCAATGTCTGGTTCTTAACCGCGATCCCTTAGTCTTAAGTATTTTCATAAAAATAGATTTAAAATTGTTCTTATCTCTCCCTTCCATCTCTAAATTCGACCATATCTGTCGTCGTCCTCCTCCCCCACTTTCTATCAACCTGATATCAACTTAAAACTACCCCTCAAATGTTTATAAAAATAATACGAAAATTTAAAACTATTTTTTAATGCTTGAAAATGTGATCTGAGGATCCAGGAAAAAAACACCTAAATAAAAATAAAATATAATCAATGGACCCTAATTAAATTTATATACATACATACATACATGCATACACACACACACATATATATATATATATATATATATATGTATATATATATATATATATATATATATATATATATATAAACGTTTATTTTTTTTTGTTCATTTTTTTTATTTTTTAACATGAATTTTGGTCATACCTTGTGCTGTATATGAAAAAAAGAAAAGTTTACACACACACACACGCACGCACACACACACACACACACACACACACACATATATATATATATATATATATATATATATATATATATATATATATATATATATATATATATATAACGCACTGTCCAGCCGGGCTTAACCATAAATTTAACAATATAGATAGTATTAATATATAACGATACAAATCAAAACCTACCCACATTTCTCACCCACACAAGACAGGCATGCTTACGGAGTTTTTGAGGCCTCCTATTTATACTCACACCGACACGAATGTACACACTTACGCACATCATACTCACTCACTCACTAAATGAGAGAAATGATAACACAGACCCATAGTAACATACACGCTTATACACATCCTACTCACTCACTCACTACGAATAACACACACACACACTTAACAGAGACACGTCCCCTTTCCAGGAACCAATAAAACTGTCAAAATGACCAAGGGAATTCAGAGTAGCATGAATCCAACCAACTCTTATCTTAAATAACAACTTAAAAGAGACTGTTTGACCAAGACAAAGACTGACCAAAATTCATATTAAAAAAATAAAAAAATACAAATCAAAACTACAGACAAAAGTTCATTTTCTCCACCAAGACATTCATTTCTGTAGTACACTGCAACCAGCAAGCAGAATTTTTATTTCTCCTGATGATGGCCATTTTGGCCGAAACTAGTCGAGGAATCTAAATGAAATAATATATATATATATATAATCCAAAATATGATTCCTTCGCTACATAAGAGTTCTCACGTTTCGAAACAAGAGCTGAAAACTTCAATATAATTATACTGAAGTTTTTGGCTCTTGTTTTGAAACATAATAATTCTTATGTAGCGAAGGAATCATATTTTGACATAAATAATTATATTTAGGCTCTACTTTTGTATCGAGCACTATTTTTTAACAATAATAACAAAAATGCTAAAGAACTTTGTATTATTTACCTAACGTGTTCTTTCCTATTTTCTATATATTTTCACACACACACACACACACACATATATATATATATATATATATATATATATATATATAGCGATGGAAGTACCGAACACACTGGTGAATTTGGCCTTTTTCTATATAATTTACAAAACATTGTCTTTTTTGTTATTAATCTAATTTTAATAATAATAATAATAATAATAATAATAATGACAATAATAATAATAATAATAATGATGATGATGATAATAATAATAATAATAATAATAATAATAATGACGATGTTAATGCTAATAATGAATTTAATAATAGCATAGGCACAATGAAGGTGCTTCAGAGTTTCTTACGCATATTGAAGGAGAGACAGAGGATATTGTGATTAAATATTATAAACAGGAAATGTCTTATCAAATAATATGTGCTATATATATCTGTCAAAGTCTACGAGAATATAAAGTTAATAATCATGAAATTGAGAAAGGAAAAAAATCGTGACTCCTTCAACCTGCTGCTATACCTATATTAATTCGAGCACTGCTATACCTTTAGTAATTATAATAAAACACTGCTATACCTAAAAATAATTACTAATAATCACTTAATAAAGCACTGTTATACATATTGTTCTAGTTTCACGTGCCATGCCTCTTCCGGGTGTTTCAGCTATTCCTTTTAACTCGACTCTCAGAGTTTTTTTGTTCCCCACTGCTGTAACCTGGTATTGAGCTCAAAGCTTTTGGTTCTTTATCTACTCGACCATGTGTCCGGAAGAAGCATGGTACGTGGAACTAGAACAATTTACCCCGGTGGACGAAATAAAGGGATCGGTTCGAAATTCCCATCATCTAAAGAAGGCCGGAGCATACAACGACTAAAACGCAATGAAGATGAGGGTAACAGTCCGAATAATGTAAATAATGTAAATAATCCTAATACCTCATCTCAGAGGTATAGACAGAATTAAATTAGATAAAAACATTCAAATAATTAATAAGAAAATACGAGGGTGAGCTGAAAGAGTTCATAGTCTGACGATGAAGGAATGATACTGGAGCTGTTTTATATTGCAGACAATAATTACAACTCTTCTTATTAATAACTACACCTTTTCTTTTCATGTAAGTACCTACAGAAAAAGGGTTTAACCTCCAACGATATGCTCATCTCAGCTTTATCAACAGCGCAAAAGCGGGCATCTGAATTTAGGAGCGGAAGGAAAAATTTTAAAGATGACACAAGGTCTGGATATCCTGCAACTGCCGCCACCGAAGAAAACATTGATCCTGTACACCACATAGTGATGGATGACAGGTACTTGATTATAAATCAAAAAGCGTAGACGATTAGCATATCCTATCAGAGAATAAAGGATACTTAGGTTGACGAAGGTTTCTGCTCGTTGGGTGCCACGTCTTCTAACACGTTATCAAAAGCGTACCAGGCTGATCACATCACGGAAATAGTTGTCATTGTTTTTGGTTATAACAAACTAGTTACCTTGAAAGTTTTATAACCCAGGATGAGTGTTGAGATTATCACTTTGAGCCAGAGACAATCTATGCAATATAAACATCCCTCCTGTCTAACTGGAAAGAAGACGAAGGTCATTTCAACTTTAGGGCGGTGATGGGATGCAAAAGGCATTGTATTTATTGACTATCATCAAAAGGGCTACACCATCAATGTAGAGTACTATACTGCCTTACTGAGGCAGTTACGAAAGGCTATCAAGACCAAAGACACAAGAAAACTGATAAAAGAGCTATCGTTTCACCAGGACAATGCTCTAGAACACAAGTCCTTGATGTCAATACCTGATGTGTGTGATTGTGGTTTTAAACTGGTTGATCACCTTCCTTATTCTCCTGATTTGACTATCATCTGTTCTCTAACATGAAAAAATACTTCGCTGTGAACCAGTCTCGCAGTGCTGATGACGTCATATCTGCTGTTAATGACATTTTTCCATAAACAGAATGAAGTCTTCTTTGAACAGTCTGATATCAGTTTACTTGGAAATAAACAATGCTGTTATTAATAGGAAGAGTTGAAATTAATGCATGCAAGATTTGACAGCTTTAACATCATTTCTTCATAGCCAGCCTATGAAGTTTTCAGTTCACCCTCATAAAAATCGATTATAATTATGCTTAAATATCGAATCGTATAAAACATTTAAGAAATAACATTGCAGCTAATAAGTTGTCATGTTACAGACTTTGATGTTTATAATTGCAAATATTTGTAACTACTTTCCTTATTTCTTTTATTTTTAGCACTGTTATCCAGTCGATCTATTCTCCGGCCTTTCTGAATTGTTTTTCGTTATCGGCTGGTTTATTTGAAATTTTGCAAATATTTTTGGCTTGCTGTTTTTAGTATTTAATCCGGATTTTACGCACTGTCGAAATATTTTAATATGAAGTATTTTCAGTATTTTTCAAACTATTCCCTGTAATTTTGTTATTTTTCATAGAATGACTCACTTGCTCATCAGCTGTTCTAAAATGAAGCTTCTTGATTATATAGTGTAGTATTCCCGTCCCTGAAATCTTCAACTATGTAAGTGTAATGTCAATCGACATCTTCTGATAACTTGATGTTGTTCCTCGTACTTCTCACTATCCTTTCCTCAAGAACGCCTATTTACCCTTGTTCTCCATTCTCTGTAACCCCCTGCGTGCTAGTGGCATTCCTGCTTTGCTTGACGTGAATTGCTAAAAAAATGTATACGTATGTGTGTGTTGGGGGAGAGTGAGATAGAGAGAGAGTTTCTTCATGTTTATCTGATCGGAGTAAAGATCATACGGTTCCCAACCCGGGCCGCACGGGTAAACGTGATCTTTTCAGTCGCTGTGTGGTATGCTTTTTGCAAGGGCTATATACTCAGTGTCCCAATTTGAATGCAGAAATGATGGACTTATAACTTTAAGAAAGGTATTCGTGCAAAAGCGAATACAAAGAAGTGGATCTGCCCATTTTATTTCCCAGCTGCTAACCGTTACACTCACCGCATATCCACAAGCGAATTCACTAAACAATGGATCGTTATTTTTCTTTACGCCCTTGTTGCTAATCGTATCAGTCTATTAGTTATTGTTTTATAGTAATAAATTGTCGCTGCCGACACTTGAGTTTGAACATGGATCCCCAGTGAACAAACACGGGGGATCCCATTATTGAATTAAGTAGATCACGTGACCATTGAGAAACGCATAATTAGAAAGGATCGTGGCGACGATCTCTATTTCTAGTCTATCCTCTATTATCACTATTTCTCCTCTATCCTCTATTTCTATATGAATCAGCATTTCTACTCTATTCTGTATTACTATAAATACTTTACTCTATTCACTATACTATTTCTCTATTCGAATCACTATACGGTGGTTAATTTTCGAGCGAGAATTAACGAGCATGTACTATTAGTGCGAATGATATTCGAAGGCGTCTGACCCCAGTATTGTTCATCGACGTTACTATAGTTTTATCTGCGATTACAAAGTCTCTACTACAACGAGCATTAAGAAAGTGACGAGTATTTGTTGGCATCACAAAAGTAGCAACGATCGTTTGTTGACATCACAAAAGTTAGTACATGGTGGTTGATCATACGACATGTCAAACTTTGTTGAGTTATTTAATGTCGAATTTGTATGAGTCACAATCTACTCAGCACGAATTATCAATCAGCCTCGCTTCTCTAATCATTAGCCCAGAAAAAAGTGCCTTTTCCTATCACTTCAGATCTATCTATCTATCTATCTATCTATCTATCTATCTCTCTCTCTCTCTCTATATATATATATATATATATATATATATATATATATATATATATGTGTGTGTGTGTTTGTGTCTATTGAAATCTATCTATCTATCTATCTATCTATCTATGTGTGTCTATTGAAATCTATCTATCTACCTATCTATCTATCTATGTGTGTCTATTGAAATCTATTTATGTGTGTCTATTGAAATCTATCTATCTATCTATATATATATATATATATATGTGTGTGTGTGTGTGTGTGTGTGTGCGTGTTTATTGAAATCTATCTATCTATCTATCTATCTATCTATCTATCTATCTTCACCCAAGCAAGGAGATAACGCCATTAAGCCGCTAGTTGCTACTGCCAGTGAAAGAGAACGGCAAAAACCTTTAGCGTGAACCGGAAACCCAAATCTAAACAAGGTGCAAGGGATAAATATCTAAACCTGTTCAAAAAACCGCGTAGGAGTGTGAACCGGACGATAGTTGAATTTGTCTACATCTATTGAGGTGAAAATAAAAATAGTGAATAAAAGTTTAGGCGGAGGCGTTAGTAATATAAATCGATGTAGTATTTGGCAGGAACCGGAAATCCCATCCTAAACAAGAAACAATGGATAAAGCTCTACTCCTGTTCAGAAGACCGTAAAAGAGTGTGAACCGGACGATAGATCAATCTGTCTACTCCTATTGAGGAGAAAAATAAATAATTAGTGAATAGAATTTAGAGTTCAGGCCGAGACGTTAGAAGCGTAGAGTCGAAGTGAACTCTAGAAGGAACCGGAAACCTAATCCCAAACAGGAAAAAAGAGATAAACCTCTACTAATCTATCTATCTATCTATCTATATATCTATCTATCTATTTCAATCTGCCCATATCTATCATTCCTGGGTCAAGTGTATCTCTCAGTATGAAGCCGTTCATGTATACATTTAAGACGTCATTCGAAGTTTATATTGGTCACTTAGAGTCGTTGTTTGAATCAATTACATCGTAGCCTTATTCTCGAAATAGAATGTACAGTAGTGCAGAGTATATCTGCGCCGAAATGTTGAATCGGTAAAACGAGATCAAATTTTGGGCTAGTTTGTTGCGTATACTTAACTGTACATGCCATTAAGAAAGGCATAAATTTGTCTTCATCTGTACCCAGCTATGGGATAAATAGTTGCCAATCAGCCTTAGAAGAAAAACAGTGAATTCAAGACTATGTATTCAGAAGACATTTTCGCCAAGAATTCAAGGCAAATTAAAGAAAATAATAGAAAATCAAATCTTGGAATAATGGTCGCTTACGTCCTGAAGTGACATATCATAAAATCTTTGATTTCGAAACTGATCAGACTTCGCCCATTAGAATACTGACGCATCATGATCTTTCTCTGCCCTTAGTAGACAGTAAGGTGGCTTGCATATAAAATACGCAATAACTTCAAGCTATAAATAGCCATATTCGCTGATATCGATCTTTCTACTTTTGTCTCGAAGACTATACATTCTGTGGGGTCGTGGTGGGGGCAGATTTGACATGACGATGATAGATTAATGTCTCTTCTTGTTGAAAGCAGAAATTAGGCCGGTAAACCAGCGTCTGATGTACAGAGAAGCAAAGATTTTATGCGCGGACATACATACGTCTATCCGTAGAGACATGGCTGCAGACACACTTCCAATCGCGCACATACACTGACACTGAAACTTACACATTGTATATTTCAGAGCTAATCTGGTTAACTGATAGATTTAGATATTCGAATTCAGTACCGTCATGTTTTGTTCGATATCAATTAATAAGTGCATAGCTTCTTCAATGTGCCGCGTCTCAGCAGAATGTCGGCGGCCATGGCTCTCGCCAACTTCCAATCCTTTGTAACATGTAGCAACCCTTGTCTTTTTACTATTACTCCCACCCCTGCATTCCATTTACACAAGCTCTTCAGACAGTATTGCCGCTTTTCTCCACTGTCCCCCCTCACCTTCTGTATGTCTTTTGAGTGTCAAATTCTCCGAGCCCTCTTTTCTCGTTATGTGCTCTAAAAATATCAGCTGCCTCTTTTCGATTCTAAGTAAAAGCAGCCATCTTGTTAATATTTACTGGTATATTAATTTAATTCAAATTATAATATCCATTAAATTTACGTCTAAACGAAAAATATATATATTACGAAATCGACAAAGTCCGACAATTTATTTATTAAAGACATTTTTATGTTTAACGTT
>OZ010572.1:107455207-107470207 GCA_963932145.1 Acanthosepion lycidas
GGAAATGTTTTCGGTGCAGTTATGCAATGGACAATGTAATCAGAAATAGTCATTTTTTTTCCAAATGTATTCATATTACTATAGATCAACGTTCGATCACTGAAATTGACAAAGGCTTGCCTGGTTAGTATCTGGATGGGTGGACACTTGGAAATACCAGGTCTTGTAAGATTGGATATGCCTATATTATTTATCTAGTCTCCCCACTGAAACGTGATGTGACACAAGGTCGGCTTTAATGCGGGAAACCTGAGCGCGTACATGGGGGCAAGGGACAAAAATTACACAGCTCGTCCAACCGTCGGTTACACTGGAGTCGGTATGACTACCGATCCCCTCTCTTTATTGCAATGAGATGGGTACAGACGCGGGCAGCTGTTCCTCGCAGTATTTTTTTCTCAGTTGCGTCTGTCAGCGGACAGACACAACTGTGCCGTACACTATCCAACGACAGACACGTTAAATGAGAGATGATAAATCCTATCCGGTATCTACCATATAAGCTTGCATTTGTAAGTGGTTTAATGGATAGTGGCTCGGAATTGTTAATCGGTGAGTCGAGTTTCAATTCCAGTAAAGTTCTTTATATTCCCTTACGCGTAAATATCTTTGTGAGGGATATGAATCCATCGCTTCTTCATTCAGTTATGGATTAATTTTAAAATTTGTATCATTAAAAACATTATTATCTCAAAAAATATATAACGTATATAATGATTTTCTAAGCGTAGCTTAGATGTGGAACAAGACCTAAAGTATGGGGTACCCGGTGGGGATTGAACTCACTATTCAGTCATAAATGTTTTAGTGAGACATGCTTGCTAACCATTACACCTCCTCGAGATGCACTAATAAAGATATATATGTAGATTTCGGCATTAAATAACTCGTAGCGGTTGATCTGCCGCTAAACAAAATCAACTCACCAACTAACGATGAGATTAAATAATTAAGTGGGGGTCCAGTTTGCCTTCTACATTCATTGTAAATTGTTCCCTGTACTCAATATGCTCATCCGAAGTTATTCTTTAAAATGCCAAAAAATAAAAATAAAAATTGAAATTTCTAATCTGGAGAGTTTAATCGATTTTGTTATATGAGGAAAAAGAAAAAGAAAAAAAAAAGAAGAAATCACTTTAATGAATATAAAAAATTGCTTGTTAATCAATCACTATGATAAAGTGTGTTTCATTAAGACGCAGTAAATAAATCAGTGTTTTTGGTGAAAATTTATTTATTTCTCTATTGGATCATGTTATGTAAATCATGACAATTATGTGTGAAAAATAATATCGCCCAAATGTGCGCCAATGGTTCGGCGTCGCACCTCCACTCGATGTTCAAACCTGTGATGACGTCTCTGCATAGTTGCTCCTCGATCGCATCAGTATGCCTTGTTATCTCATCCTTCAGCTGTTGAACTTTTGTTGCCTTGAGTTGACCCAAAAGAAAGAAATCTTAATGCGTCATGTCGCGCGATCTTGGTGGCCAATTCACATCTCTGTTTCGAGAGATGATGCAAACTGGGAACTTCACATTCAAATTCTGTTTGAACGTCCATTTTCGTAATAGTTTTCGATAAATTTAACACGTTAATCTTTCCATGGTTGACACTTGTTAAATCTGAAAGAAAAAGAAAAAGATCTTTACACGCTCAAACTTAATTCACATTTAAAATCGGCCCAAGTTATTGGAACACCCTTCATAACCTCTGCACTTAACATACCGGAAATTTCCAAGCACCTCGCCCCCATCGAACTACTGTCCAAGTTTGACGCTTCTTAAATTCAGTGATTGAACCGGTGACCTCAGCGTGATTTGACGGTAAGAATTAAATTAAAAAAATGCTTGTATGTATATAAACTAAAAGGAATTTAGCAAATATACGCTGTCGATAAAGAGATTCAAGAAAAAGGATGCTAGATATGTGATGAACCATCCGGTCTCACGAGATCATTGCTATAGATGCCATGTCGATACTCAACGTCAATACAATGTTCGATTAACTTAAAGATTTTAAAATAGAGTCTCAACGCTTAATATATACCAATGAATTGTGTAATACATTCAGAATGCTAATATTTTCTTTGAAGATCCAAACATATTCGGCTTTGTGTTCATTATTGTAATAACAATAGCGAAAGATATTTGAATGCTTTTATGCAGTCAATATGGTAGATTGTGTGGAAATTATCACCATAAAATATGGGTATAAAAAAATAACTCCGAATTGATGAAAATTCATAACTTCTTTAGAAATTACTTTACGTTAGGATGCGAAATAAACAAAATAATACGAAAAAAAGAAAAAAAAAAGAAAAAAAAAAGAAAAAAAAGTAAAATATATTAACCCAAAGAAATAATGAACAAATTAACAAATCCCTCCCGTTAGAATAGACGAAATAGAATAAATAAAAATAAAATATAAATACATAAAAAACAAGTAAAAATAATTAACCCAAATAAATAGATAAATAATATTAAGCAAAAAAACAAAACAATCCCGCCAAAATAACCGTTAGAATAGGCCACAGCAATCAACTCAAAAACTGGACGAAAAATAGGTATAACTGCTATATAATGATAAAAAATGACTATGTTACTCAAAAATCGACAACCGAATAGAGTAAATAAAAATATACAAAATAAAATATAAGTAAATAAATAAGAAAAAAAAAGTAAAAATTTATCCAAATAAATAAATCAACAAATGGCTCCCACTAAAATAACCGTTATTTATTTGGATTGATTAGTTTTACTTGTTTTTGCTTATTTTACTTGTTTTTGTTTATTGTTAACAATAAACAAAAACAAGTAAAATAAGAAAACACAAGTAAAAATAATCAATCCAAATAAATAAATAAATAATAAACAAATTAAAAACTGTCCCCCACCAAAATAACAGAATAGGCTACGACAATCAATTTAAAAATTAGACCAATAGTTTTAATTACCTTCCCAGAGAAAACAAACTATAAAATAAGTGACCCATGCAAATCCCCACCTCATTTTTTTATTATGTTAATAAAATATCGAAAAATGAAAAGAATAAATAAATATAAAAATTAAAAAATGAAAATAAAGACAAATAAATTAACCCAAATACATAAATAAACAAGCCACTCCTGCCAAAATAACCGCCTGAATGGATTAGCCACGATGCACCACTGACCCATATATATAAATAGTCGAGTAAGAATCCAACACTCGCGGCCTGACGATTGCGCCTAGCATGAAACAGCCTGTCGCCATTCAGTGTTGACTTCAATGTTCATTTTTGTGTGTGTGTATATATATATATATATATATATATATATATATATATATATATATATATATATATATATATACATCGCATCTATTACTATTAGCGCGGCCGTATATACATACATATATATATATATATATGCTGTATCAAGAATAATTTTACAAACTGTGGGACCGGGTTCCTCCCACCAAAACAAGCACAATTGCGTGTGTTGAACGGCTCCGAAAGCCTGTAAACTGTGTTCTTCGTGCTCAGTCGTACTAGCGGAACTCTTTTTTCGATGTCCATAGTTTGTAGTGCCATGGATTCTGTCTCAGCAACGCAGCGATAAAACAGCAGCAGAGGTTGGATGGTCCAACTGCCTTTGGTCTGGAAAGGCAATCTGGTACAGCTGTGTAGCCTCGCGTCTATTACTATTCGCGCGGCCGTATGTAAAAATCATATCTTTCTGCTCACGATATGAATATTCTGGCACTGTTAAACTGAACACTTCTCAGTTAAGTCACTAGTACACGCATTAAACGTTGAAGACAGACTAACCAGAAGTATACACGAATGACTAATGTAACCTAGTCTTTATGACAATTCAGAGCCATCTAGCGTAACCTTTCTTTAAAGATAATAACTCAAAAAAGAAGGATTTGTGGACATATGATTATATTGATTTTTGTCCTTGTATTGGTTTGAGGACACCACCACCAATGTTTGTAAAAGTATCTTTGATACACCCTGTATATATACAGAAGAAATACGTCCCACATACACCTTTCACATATATATTATTTGAAAATATATTATAATGGACACTATAATAAAATTTGAGTCAAACAAGATGTCGAATTAAAATAAAGAAATATATGTATGTGAATGTGATTGTCTTTGAGTTTATGTGCGTTTATGTCGCTTATTTTGTATGTGTATGTGTTACTGTGTAATTCAACTTGTGTGTGTTTGTGTATATGTGTGCGCGCGCGTTTGCGTGTGTGCGTGTGTCTCTGTAGAGTGATTTGTTTTCAATTTTGGCTTCGTTTAATCCGAAGAATATTTTAATGTAAATAACACTTCTTCGAAATATTCTTACATACATACATACATACATACATATATATATATATATATATATATATATATATATATATATATATATATATGTGTGTGTGTGTGTGTGTGTGTGTGTATGTGTGTATATATGTGTGTATATGTATGTATATTTTGTGACGGGATATTATTGTGTTATCTGTTGTCGAAACCAACATTTTCAGTCAGTGTTTCTTCATACGCTGCAGAACTTGTATCTTTTAAAATGAGTCATTCAGTCAATCACTTAATCGATGTATGTTAGTTCGAAATTATATTTGTGTATATTTCAACACAGGATTAGCGATTTGGAATGAGAAATCGGAGAGCCGAGTTCAAATTCCAGTCCAGTTGAGTACATTCACTTACGCAGAAATACCCTTGGGAAAGGTATGAATCCATCTCTTCTCTCGCCAGCTGTGGGTTGAATTAGCAAGAGAGACTCCACACCTCCCTGATCTCTGTAACTCTTACAAATATCACCTATTCCTTGTTCCGCTAACCATTCGCATGTTAGGTACGTCGTGCACTGTTTTCCTCTGTCACTCTTGCCTTCAGTATGCCATATGTGTCAAATACTTCCAGCCTTTTTCCTACATTATGTGCCCGAGGAATTTGTCTGTTCTTTCTGTTTCTATTTCTCTCAGAACTTCCTCATTTCTCACATGTTCAGTCCATGGTATTTTCAGCATTCTTTTTTAGACCTATATTTCTGTTGTCTTTAAGTTTTTTCTTCATCTCTGAGGAGATTGACCAGCATTCTCTGATATATTCGATAACCACTATTATATAACAGATGAGAAATCGTGTCTTTGTTTCTAACGATATTTTCTTCTTTCTTTGCTTAGCTTTTGGAAGGCGTTTTTCGTTATTCCAATGTACCTCTTAATCTTGGTGTTACTTTATCCCATCATCTGTTCTATACTTCCTAGATATTTAAAACGTTGTACTTGACTGTTTTTGGTGTCTCCGATCTGTCGTTTGTCTTTTCAGCCATTCCTTTTGCAGACAACCATACGGTCTGTCTTCTTACAAGTGATCTTTAATCCTTTCTTCTCAATTCCTTTTACATTCCTCTGTAGTTTCTATTCTCTGTTTGCTATCAACACTGTGGCATAATTTCTGTGTCTGCCGTCAACACTGTGTCATCTTCATATCTAATGTTGTTAAGATTGTAGTCACTGATAACGAACCCTGTGAAGAATTTTAATTCCTCCCGGATCATCTCACTTCTAAGATTGAATACGTCTGGTGAGAAAACGGATCCTTGTCTTACGCCGCTCTGTTGTTGCGTATTTACTGAATTCATTTTTTACCCGTATGCAAGCAGTATAAGTTCTGTATCATTCTAGTTTCCACTAAGGTTCACGTGCTTTGGTCAGTGAATTACATGCCATTGTAATTGTGAGATCAATACGTCGGCCTTGTAGTGCAGACTTACATCCAATAGAAATAGGGTGGGGAGCAATAGCTAAAATGTATAAATAAAAACGAGATGAGATATCCCTAAATGGACATGAAAGAATGAATAATGAGTTACCCGGATTAGTAAACACTTTATAAAGGCCGGCATGCTCAACAGTAAAAAAAAAAAATGTGATAAAAACAAAGATGTTTATAATAAAGCAGAATTCTATAATATTATTTTGTATTTTCACATTTGTAATGAAAATGAAGTATTATATATATATATATATATATATATATATATATATATAATATATATATATATATATATTAGAGTTTGCAGCTTATATTTTATATCATAAAGAATATTTTTCAAATGCCTTTCGGTTTACACAGATTTCGTATTAGTGTTTGCTTATGTAAGAAAATATTGATGAGAATTTGAAATTGTCGAAAGTACTTGGGAATATTCCCTCTGAAAAAATCTCAGATATATTTAATTATTGAAGGAAATTGATAGTAAGTTAATCTCTCATTAAGTTCTGTTAGTGAAGTGATTTCGCCATTAATCTCATTAACATTGCTATTTAATTCTTTGTATAAATTGCTTCTTTATGACAATTTATATATATATATATATATATATATATATATATATATATATATATATATATATATATATATATATGTATGTGTGCGTGTGTGTATTTGTTTAGAAAATTTTTAGAATAATACTTTTGCTAATTATATTATTTTTTATATTTATATCAAATAATTTTCAATATCATAAACATTTTATTATCATATTTATTTTTATAATTTTTAGTAATAATTTCACATTAATAATTATTTAATGTTTATTTTGCATAATGTTTATTGTTATGAGAATTAAACTAAAATTTGTTATTATTTTTTATATTTTTTCAATACAATTTATGATATCTAATTTCATAATGTTAAATTTTTTTATAATTTTTCTGATATTTATCATTTATATTTATTTTTACAATATCTTTATATTTCGCTATATTATATTCTATTTTATATTTTATTCTTATGTTATATTTATATTTATTTCTTAAGAACTCCTATGGTTTTACAGAAGCCATTAAGAAATATATTCAGTCATATATGTAATAAATATGTAGATTTTTCTTTTATTTCATAATTTTCATTGATTAATTTATTATTTTTATATTAATTTTTACATATTATAAACATATTATTACATATTATTTTTTATTATATTAATTATTTAATTTTAAATTAAATTTTTAATTAGTTATATATACAATTCGTATATTTTTAAGCATTGACTTTCTTTTAATATATTCGTAAAATACATCTATTGGATGCTTTCGTACACTTCATCAATAATGTTTCTACCGATATTCATTAGGGGTTTCGAATCTTTCAATATCACACCCCCTCTACAAGGTGAACGAGCCGATACAGATGTACCTTCCGTCAGCTACAACTTCTTCCATCTTCCAAACTACACACCATACAACTCTTCTTAGCAATTTATTTTCCAATCCTAGGTAATTCCACTTAACCAGCAGTTCACGCTCTTCCATAAAAAAAGAAAAGAAACAGCCTGTCTGATCAGGAATATGGCGGCGTGCTTGGTTTGAAGTGGTGAGTACAGATGTGATTAAACATCAAAAGAGACATGGACACACACGCGCACATACAGAGAAACGGATTAAAACATCACATGCTGCTTACACTGATCTCCATTTTCATTCATGGTAATCACCCGGCGACCCTACATCTAGATGAGTTATAGATATTTCTTGGCGATTTTTAATGCTATATCTTTTGATAATATCGGCAAATAATAGCTCTTCACACAATGTGTTCATTTATCATACGTGTTGTTTCCTTTTAACATTTTCACGATTTTGAATTGAAAAGTTATCCTTCTATTAGATTCTTGTCCACACAAGAATATAGAAATCAATCTTCTCTGTTCTTTAACCCATAGCAAATCATGGAGCCCCCAATGAGTGATTGTCTGTGTATTGGTATAAGTACTTGAAAAAGCAATGGAATGGTTTCCCATGTCTTTCGTTTTTATTTATTTTACCCCAACGAAGGCGGGAATACAACAAGTAAAAGTGAAAGTGAAAGAGAACACTGATGATAGGTATGATTGAGCAAGGCGAGAATGCCTCTAGTATGCAGGGTGTGGATTCTAGGAGTGAAAGTGGGCGAAAAGAGTGAGTATAGGGAGGATTGAAGGAAAGAGAAATTATGAACGGGAGTCAAGAAGACAGAAAATGGCGATTGACGATGCATTTACATTTTTGAACGTTGCAGTTATCAGGAAGCAGGAAACGGGAGGCGGGACGCGCGAGAAAAATGTTGGAGTAGAACTGGCGGTTGGATTTAACTATTTCAACAGCAAACTTGTGGGAACTAGATACTAGTCTAGTAACACGCTTAAATTCACGTTGTCAGAGCAATAGACAAAAAAACGTCCTCAGAGGAGTTTCCATTAACATATTTGTAGAAAAGACAGAGGGAAGCCACGTGAAGTGACTGAAGTCGACATGGCAAGTCAGGATCGATTACATTACAGATTCTTCTTTGGATTTAGAATGGTTACTAAGCAAGACAAGAAAACCCGGTCTACCCTACTATTTATTGAAGCTGTAGGAAATAATGGCTCTTACTTTTCGTTATTATGAACAAACTGTAATGGGCGTCGTTGCATGATACTTCGAGTATAAATAGTGCAGGACGTCAAGAATTGATTCCTTTTTCCAAGGTCATTTAAGTGACTAAAAGAACCATATGCATATCTATCTATCTATCTATCTTGGACTCTGCTCTCTCTCTCGCTATATATATATATATATATATATATATATATATATATATTTATATATAATTTATTTGAAAACTATAGCATAAATATGTTATAAAATCAATGCAAGAATAGCTATATATTAAATAAATATAAGTGGCTATTTAATAAATAAATATAACTCGCTATTTTTGTAGTGATTTCATAACATATTTATGTCATAATTTACGAATAAATTATATTTCCTCTACTCTGTATTGAGCACTCTTTTAAGAATAGTATTTTTTGATTATTGGAATTTATTCCGTATACACAAATCCTATACTGGGGTGTATATATATATATATATATATATATATATATATATATATATATATATATATATATATATATATATATATATATGTATGTATGTATGTATATATATATATATATATATATATATATCCAAGTGTGTGTGTGTGTATGTGTGTGTGAAGTATGTATATTCAGTTGTTGATGCTGGTGCTTTAAGTCTAAGTGAATCACGGCAAATTACGAAGAAAATTTGTAAACAACTTGATTCTAAAAATGGCAACACAATACTCGTCTAGACATCCGTGTGAATTAGAAGCAACCCATTTTAAGTCGTCAATTATTGCCGAAGTAAAGCAAGCAGAGAGAGTCATTCCTTTTATGGGTAAAAGCGTCTTGTCGTATGTACGTCACTCATTCCGTGCGGCCTTGTGCCGTTATTTAAGGACCCATTTTGCCTGGCTATAGTGCCAACACTGTGAACGCGAACAGTTTATTTCAAAAGAATAATTAAACGTAAACAAAGTAACTCTCTGATCGTTTTTTGTCATATTGCATGATTTTCATTTAAGGAATAAAAGATGAAATTTTCTCCGCTTTTATATGCTAATCATATCGATTACCTCCCCTTATTTATGTTACTTAGATCATAACGTTTTTACTATTGTACTCCAAACCCGTGCTCAGGCATCTTTAGTATTTTCTTGGTCATGCAGCTGCGTCAACCGCCCCCACTCCCTTGTGACTCTTATTCACGACTATTCTGGAGTAGGCTGAGCCTATGACATGCAACTCCACCACCACCACCACCAGAGGGAAGAAAGGGAATAAGGAGTGAGGATGATGATCCCGATCCTCGGATGCGAGTGGGTGCCGATTGGTAATCTATCAGTAATTATTAGGTAGGTGCAAAAAAAAAAATGTCGTTTTCTCACATATGTTACCATGTGAGAAAACGACATTATTTTTCCACCAACCTAATACGACATGTGTAAGGTTCTACCAATGCGACTAAATGATACGCCAATGGAAATATTAACCGTTTCTTTTTATAAGCAAACAATCGGCATTTACTGACAGGACAGACAGTGCTATAATCGTTTCAAATTTCTAAAAGGTTTTTCAAGTCATTTAACTGATATCGCTCTTTCCAGTAGTGATGGGGTTCCCTTCCTAACCTTTTGTTTGAAGGAGTGTGGAACGGCAGAATATTGATTATGTTATTATTCACTCTTCAAGTTACATGTGTTCTCCAGTTGACCATCGAATTAATTTTTATACGTTAGCTTTTTTTTCTTTTTTTACTGAGGTGTGAAATTCATGCGATGAAAACTGAAGATACCTATATTTAGGACAGATTTTAGTGAGGTGCTTAAATTATTCTAAAGACCCTAAATTATGAATATAATATACATATTAAAGTATACATTATTATTTTGAAAAACAATTGTAATTGTAGTCCTAACAAAAGGTTGTTTTGAGTGGGAGAGTAGCCTATGTATCGCAGGCTTTTGCTGCAATACCACACAAAATCTGATCACATATTTACAAAGGTGTGGCGGCGTGTATTATTGAATCCATAAAACAAGGAATTGTTTGTTAATCTTTATATAACTTCAATTGATTTTATAAAAGGACGCAAATAAATCTTTGCATAATTGTACATAATTAATATCGTTCGTTCTAGCGGTCTCGTCTATTCTCTGATGTCATACCTAGGCAAGAAAAAATAAATTATCAATCCACCCCCGATCCAGGCGATAATATCACAAAGACGCTAGTGGCTACTGGGAGTGAAAGGGTATAAGAAGACCTTAGAATGAAACGGAAACCCAATTCTAAACATTTAACAAGCGATAAATCTCTACTCCTGTTCAGAAGATCGGAGAGGAGTCTGAACCGTAGAGTAGAATGAAATGGTGTTTTACTACGTTAATTACAAATAGGACCCCAAATTGTAGAATCACTTATCAACGGGTGCCACATATGACACGTGATCTAAAAGTGCACAGGCTGTTTACATCTGGGCGAAAATTAGACATTGTTTGAGGCAGACCCAGCTGGATTTCTTGAATGTTCCCTAACCCAGGATGAGCGTTGCTTGCATCACTTTGAGACAGACAATCCATGCAGTGGAAATACGTCAACTATGCCAAAGAACGGAAAGATCTTTGTATATGTAAGGATTGTGATGGTCAGTGTTTTTTTGGATGCTAAAGGCATTGTGCATATGGACTATCTTCAAAAGGGCCACACCATCAATGGAGAGTACGATGCACATTTGCCGGGGTAGTTATGAAAGGCTATCAATACCAAACACCTAGGAAAACTGATAAAAGCGAATTTGTTTCATTAGGATAATGCTCCATCACAAAATGTGGCATCATAATTTTATCAAGTACCTGAGGATAAGGGTTTATTCCTCAAGGGCATTCATGCTGACATGATTGCTACATTAGATGACACCCCACAAACAAAACATTGATCCATGGTGATATAATGTTAGGTGATTGACTGTAAATGAAATAGCCAATTCAGTGCTGTTAAAAGAGTTGACAATATTCTGCACAATGAACTTAGGATGACAAAAGGCGGGCACCACATCATCTAGCACCTGATTAAAAGTGCACCAGGCTCTCAAATCTTGAGAAAATTTGACATTGTTTGAGGCAGATCCAGCTTTAACGTATCTTAAACCAATATGAGTGTTGGGATCATCACTTTGAACCAGAGAAAATGAGACTAACATGCCCCAAAACAAGGTCGTTTCATCTACAGGAAATGTGATAGACTTAGTTTTGGCGGATACGAAAGGCATTATGTTTATTAACTATCTTCGACGGGGCCACACCATCGATGGAGAGTATGATGCCAACTTGCTGGGGCAGTTACAAAAGGCTGTCAAAGAAAACTGTCAAGGATCACCATGCCTATTCTTGTGATTTGGTCCCAGCTGGTTATCATTTGTTCCCCAACATGAAAAAACTCTTAGTTGCGAAACAGTATCGCAGTGATGATAATGTTACATCTAATGTTGATGATTTGTTTTTTACCAGCGGGATGAAAGTATCTTCACCAATGGGATTCAAGCACTACGCCACTGATGGAAGATATGTGGAGAGTGCAAGGGGAATTATATTGAAAAGTAATTCTCAATTGGTCAGATAACATAAGAGTATATTGTTCAGCCTATGTACTTCTTAACTTCCACTTTAGAAGAAAATTAATATTAAATAAAATGAAAACATAGAACAAGCATGGCATACACGCGGAACATCAAAACCAACAGAGATATCCCTAAAATTAATATTAAATAAAATGAAAGTAGATAACAAGCATAGACTACATGCTGAACAACAAAACTAAGAGGTATCAGTAAAATTAATATTAAATAAAATGAAATCATAGAACAAGCATAGCATACAACTGAACAACAAAATCAAAAGAGATATCAGTAAAAAATATATTTATTATAAAACCCAGGTTGTGTGTGTCTGTACGTTTATATATTGGATTGGATTTCCTACATTTTTCAACCGATTTCACCAAAACGTCACAGGGCTACGTAAAATTACCTTGCGGTGGTTCTGATCGCGCCGAAAATTAGAAAAATATAATTGTTTTTGCACGAAATCAGTTTGAAAACACGATTAAGAGGCATCGCGAGAATGAAAGTGTGTTCGTGGATTCACATAGGACAGGCTGGTTTGAAGAAACTGATAGACCATATTTACAAATTTGATGAAGGCATGAAACCACATTGATTTAAAGTGTGCCTTCATGATGAAACAGCTCTGATGATGAGGGTCTCCATTTATTCTGTCTAATCCGAAGCTTTTTTTCTGGACGATGATAAGAGAATGGTCGAAACTGCCAGAAGAGACAATAAGAAGAACAATGGACATTTTGGGGATAATCCTGAACAAACCGTTCTTTGTCTTGTACGAACAAAAAAAAATCAACACAAATTTTCTTGTCTGTTGCATTCAGTATATATATATATATATATATATATATATATATATATATATATATATATATATATACATATATATATATATAAAGAGAGAGAGAGAGAAAGAGAGAGAGAAAGAGACTTACAGACAGAAAGGGAGAGACGAGATACATCTATAAACACAAGTTAATCTCGCACAATACCGCGTAGATTGATTTTGAAATTCTGAGATGGTGAAAAAGAAAAATTGTTCGTGAACAATGGAACGACAAAATATAGCCAACGGTATAAAAAGTCTCTCTCTGTGTGTGTGTGTCTCTCTGTGTGTGTGTGTGTCTCTCTCTCTCTCTCTTTTTAAATCAAAGAAGGAAAAAGCTTCTAAAATGACGAGTAATAAAACCTTTCTGAAAAAATTTAGACAAAACTGAGAAAAGCCAGACTGCATATTGACCGAATAGTCATGATCAGATCAACAAGAATGGGATACTCGTCTGAATAATTCGTGAAATGATATAATTCCGGCTCCGCCCAGACATTCTGACATTAGTTTATACTGAGTCTGAAATTGAGAGTGCGTGTAAAACTACAAACGTCAAAAGTGAACAATGAAAAGGTATTTTTTTTTCCTTTGACGTGTTCGTTTCGGAAAGATAATACAGAAAGAAAAAAATGCTTTTGAAATGGAAATAATCTTTTATTTAAAAATCTGAAGAATAGAGTGAGCAAAATAGAAAAAAAAATCTAAATTATTTGTGACGGAACGAAAGTGAAGTGTGCGAACAAGTTGGCAGGCAGGAATTATTGATTGTTTTTTTTTCTTCTTGCGGAGGAGAATGTTCAGGTTGTGTTTGTTTTGGAAGGTCTGCGCAGGTGACAGCATCTTACAAGAAATTGAGAAAAGAAAAATAATTGCAGAAATTGCCACATCAACATTCATTAATCATTGTTTAGGTGCGAAAAGGTCTAATTAAAAACGACGTACACAAAGTAAAGTACATATACATACATAAATACATACATACATACAAACATATATATATATATATATATATATATATATAAAGAATATATATATATATATATATATATGTGTGTGTATATATATATATATAAAGAATATATATATATATATATATATATATATATATATATATATATATATATATATATATATATATATATATATATATATATATATAAGCATTTAAGCCATAATATACAACAACCCTTAAGGAAAATACCGATCGAAAATAGAAGAATAAAATATTTATCAGAATCAACTTGTTATTCGAGAGGCTCTATATATCAAATAATTTTCTCCTACCATCAACTTTACATTATTTAATAGGGGAAATGAAGTGTTGAAAGTTTTATAAAAATAAAAGTAAAAATAGAAAGATGTTCACCCGAATTCTTGTCACAAAACGGTACGTGAGAGTTTCGAATGTACGACCATTTTTCCAAAAATTACATAAACGTAATTTACTACATAACATTGAAAAAAAAAGGAGTAGATAACAACCATAGAGACAAAACACCCTTTAAAATGGCTATAGATATGGACGAAAGCGTTTGGGACAATAATAATTATGGACAATTTTTATATTCCCTAATTCTTACAAAACGGAAAAAAAATTTACGATGCTGGAAAATCTTAATAAAAAATTAATTCATTCTTCTTTGTCGACCATATTTAATGAAAGATGTTTGAAAGAAAGTTCGCTGCTATGTCCAAATAATTGTACGTTTTTTTCGAGGATCTTCGTACCTTCAAGAATTATACGTCTCCGTTTACCAATAGCAGGTTTCCACTTCGAGGTCTTCTATATAATTGGCTCTTTTAAGTGAGTCTTTTAAACAGTTCTTGAAATGCTTCTTTGGTTTATGCTGGGTTTGAATATCGTAGAGAAATATTTGCTTGGGTACTCTGCTGAGTCCTGGGCAAATGACATGGACTGTCCAGCGATGCCTGTGACGAAGCAAGTGCGTAACACAGTATGTCGGATCTCCAGTGGATAAACCTAGAATCGATCTTTAACAGCATTAGTGAAAACACTCCAGAGTGTCATAAATACTGTGGCAAACAATCCATGACAGCCAGTAGTGTAGAAAGCATGTCAGTATTCAACCATAAAAGTGGATATTGATATAAACATTAATCAGTGACAGTTTTTTAACCATTTTTAT
>OZ010572.1:107475207-107540207 GCA_963932145.1 Acanthosepion lycidas
CGCTCAAGGCATGTTGTTGGTAAATGAAGCAGGGTAAAAACAAAAGAGGAACTTATTTGATAAGATTGAGGTAAAAGTGCCTAAAGACAAAGAAAGGTCGTAAATAGAAATGATAGCAAAAATGAACTTGATTACAGTTTACCGAGCAGATAGTTTTAGAGACAGACAAACCACTTGAATAAAAACAGTTGACTACATTGAATAACTGACTGAGGTAATGATGAAATCTCTTAACAATATTTTGACAAGTAAACCTCAGATCTCATTGAACGATCGGTTCACTACAACTGAACAACACATACTACTTTATCTTTAATTGTAATTAGATTGAATATAATTGCTTATTGAATGCGAATCAAGCAGAATAATAGACGAGGTTATCTTATTTAAATTATAAGTTGTTATTCTTATAATCTCTTTGAATTAATTCATCTTCACCGGAATAATGAGGCTTACAGACATAACACGCTGAAACACCGGCTCTCGCACGATTATCGAAGTAAAGCAACAACATGAAGAAGAAGAAGAAGAAGAAGAAGAAGAAGAAGAAGAAGAAGAAGAAGAAGAAGGACGACGAGTAGAAAAATAGGAGGAGTAAGACGACGACGAGTGAAGAAGAAAAAGAAGAAGATGACGAAGAAGAAGAAGAAGAAGAAGAAGAAGGACGACGAGTAGAAAAATAGGAGGAGTAAGACGACGACGAGTGAAGAAGAAAAAGAAGAAGAAGAAGAAGAAGAAGAAGAAGAAAAAGAAGAAGGACGACGAGTAGAAAAATAGGAGGAGTAAGACGACGACGAGTGAAGAAGAAAAAGAAGATGACGAAGAAGAAGAAGAAGAAGAAGAAGAAGAAGAAGGACGACGAGTAGAAAAATAGGAGGAGTAAGACGACGACGAGTGAAGAAGAAAAAGAAGAAGATGACGAAGAAGAAGAAGAAGAAGAAGAACGACGACGAGTAGAAAAATAGGAGTAAGGCGACGACGACGAGTGAAGAAGAAGAAGAAGAAGAAGAAGAAGAAGAAGAAGAAGAAGAAGAAGAAAGTCGACGACGAGGGGAAAAATAGGAGGAGTAGGGCGACGAGGAGGAGGACACGACGATAAGTAGAATATGGAGGAGGAGAGGATCCCCACGACAATGAAGATAAGAGGGAGGATATCGACGTTGACGAGCAGAAAAAGAAGCAGAAGAAGAAGGAGAACGATGACGACATGAAGAAGAAGGAGAAAGAGCAGGAAGAAGGGGGCTAGACGACAAGGAGGAGAAGGAGGAAGGCGATGACGACAAGAATAACAACAACGACACCGATGACAAGAAGAAGAAGAAGAAGAAGAAGAAGAAGAAGAAGAAGAAGAAGAAGAAGAAGAAGAAGAAGAAGAAGAAGAAGAAGAAGGTGCATGAAGACAAGAAGAAGAAGAAGGAGGAGGAGATACAGGAAGACAACGAGAAGAAGAAGAAGAAGAAGGAGGAGGCGGTGCAGGAAGACAAGAAGAAGAAGAAGAAGGAGGAAGAGATACAGGAAGACAAGAAGAAGAAGAAAGAAGACGACGACAAGCAGGAGGACAAAGACAATGACGAGAAGATGGATAATGACGACGACGAAAAGAAGGCGGACGAGGAGAAGAAGGAGGAGGGGGAGGATGATGTCAACAACGTGAAGGAGAACGAGGATGACTACGTCGAGATGATGATGATGAAGAAGAAGACGACGACGACGATGATTACGAGAAAAAAGAGGACAACGACAAGAAGAAATAGAAGAAGAATGAGAAGAAGGAGGTAGAAGACGAGGACGAAAAAAAAGGGAATAGGGACGACAAGAAGAAGAAGAAGAAGAAGAAGAAGAAGAAGAAAGTACTTGCGGTTAAAAATTACTCGCTGTGATCGAATTGAGTCCACAGCTGTCTTAGAAAAGTTAACTCTCTAAATTTGTCCGCCTCTAGTATTTGCCTTAACTCCCATTTATCGGCCACACTGTCCTGGGAGTTAATAACGATTCGAGTTATACAGTTGACAAAATGAAATAAATTTAATTGACTAAAATGTGATGCAATTTCGTCAAAATATGTTGACAAGTGCAACTCCATTTGAACATTTGAAACACCAAAATTGAGCTATTGTTACTACTTTATACACTATTAATAGTAATTAGGTTAAATATGATTGCTTACCGACTGCGGATCAAGTCGAATAATAGGCGAGGTTATCTTATTTAAATAATAAGTTGTTAATCTTTGGTTGTCTTCGAATTCATCTTTGTCACAGGAATAATCCAGCTTACGGCCATATCACGTTTAAACACAGGTTCTCGTCTGATTACAGAAGTTAAGCAACATCGTGTCTTGTCAGTACCTAGATGGGTGACCACATGAGAATACCAGGTGCTGTAAGCTTGGATGTGCGTGTGGTGTAATGAATAATGGCTCAGAATTGGAAATTGGATAGACGACTTCGAGATCCTATCAGCTTCTTTATATTCACATACGTACGAATTATCCTTGGGAAAGGTATGAATCCATCTCTTCACCTCCACTCCAGATCCAGGAGTTAATTCGTCGAACTTAAATCATTATTATTGCCCATACATTCTAACAATCTGAAACAATTTTCTGGCTTTAAATAACATGGAAAAGGTTGACAAGCCGTAAAATAAATGGGTTAATCAATCGCCAGAAGAATCCAGCACTGAACGTGTGTTTATCAATTCCATTTAGTTAACTATTTTTTTTTTCAAGTCTGTGTCCAAGACACCGTGTTCCTGATAAAGTATAGTCAAGTCCAGGATTTTTGTTTTACCGGGATCGTTGTTGATAGCGACGACTGGGCAAAATCAATGTCTGGTACATGCTGTGGGCGAGTCAAGAGAATCATCTTTCAGTACTTCAATCAACGGTCTGTCATCGGTGAGAATCATAATCTAACGACGCACAAATACCTCTGGGTGATCATCAATTGAAAAGAAACGTACCTGCCTCTACCAACAGGCATTTCGCCAGTGAAGCAAGGTAGTTGCCTATATATATATATATATAAAGATATATATATATATATATCTTTTTAATCAAGCTCAACCAAAGCAGAAAATTAAAGCCATTGAGACATAAGGGTGAGAGGTTGTGCAAGAAATAGAAAAGAGAATCACCAATAAAGAGCAAGGAAGAATAGAAATCAGGAGAATATTAGATAACGTCTGACATTGCACTCAATGTTTTGTAGACTAGATAGATAAATAGATAAATAGATAGATATTAACAGATGAAGATAGATAGATAGATAGATAGATAGATAGATAGATAGATAGATAGATAGATAGATAGATATGACCAGAGATCCATACATATCTATGATCAGAATGGGGGATGGAATGAGGGAGGGAGGGAACTAGAGAGAGAGAGAGATGCATATATATGACGAGAATGACATATAGAAAGATATAAACAGATGAGAATAGCTAGATATGAACAGATAAGGATAGATAGATAGATAGATAGATAGATAGATAGATAGATAGATATGAAGAGATGAGGATAGATAGTTATGAACAGATGAAGATAGTTAGATAGATATGAACAAATGAGGATAGATAGATAGATATATAGATAGATCAGCAGAAAGACAGAAAGAGAGAGAGAGAGGAAGACGACATTTCGATATCGTGGAATTTAATTATTGGTCATTAATCAACAGCTCTGTTTAATTTAAAGGAATTTATTTCAAACTTATTCGTAATTAATGATAAAGCACGCCATGATTTTCCCAATATAGTCTTGACGTTTACTAAGTCTAGTCTGGCGCAAGGCCAAAATAGGCGATTCGATTGGTTTGGGTCGATTTTCAAAGTAGTGATCGGGCTACTTTAATTTGAAAATAAAGATTTGATTTCTCGATCTATTCCCCAGAGTTTAAACGCTCTCCAATGATACAGTCAGAAAATTTACAACGGACTCAGCAACAAGATAAAACTCGTTTCATTTTAATGATATTTACTAAAATCCGCGACAGGTAGTCAGAGTCTTCCTCGAACGTTAGCAAATTGCAGTAGAGGCCAAATCGATATTGTGCTATCGATTAGGCATTTGGATTGATAGAAAAATTAACACTTCAGTCTTTATTGCTTCCGCTTATTGAAATCTGAGATTTGTCCGTTATATATCTAGATTCGTCTATTAAATATCTATCTATCTATCTATCTATCTATATATATATATATATATATATATATATATATATATATATATATATATATATGTATACGATTAAAACGAAATTTCCTTAAAAGGAAACATTAGTTATTCATTGACCGAGCAGCCAGTACTGCCTTTGGTTGAAATTTATAATGTCATTCTCTTAAAAAAAAATTCCGGAAAAAGGATTACCCAAGTCCAATTGGTGTTTTCGCTCTTTCTGACAAGAGATACTGTCGAATGCTAACGTCTTAATTATGACAATATTTAGTCTGTGAATTTTTGTGAATGTGTAGAGCCAGTCACAATATTCAAAATAGATGATCATTTTCAAATAACTCAGGCATCACCCGGTCAAAAGCATTTTTTCAGCATTGATCAGGAAGTGATAGTGTTGTATACAACTAGCAAATTCTGAACGGGTTTGGCGCCATGTCTATGTCTGTCTATCTATCTATCTATCTATCTATCTATCTCTCTCTCTCTCTCTCTCTATATATATATATATATATATATATATATATATATATATATATATATAAATCAGCCTCTTGATATATGATTAATTCTATCAAACTTAATCTGTTAACTTCTATTTATATATATCTAACTAGTTCAATCTGAATCAGTCTCTTCATATATATGTGTGTGTGTGTGAGTGTGTCGCTATCTTTCTCTCTCTCTCACTCTCGATATATATATATATATATATATATATATATATATATATATATATATATATATATATATAAAGTCATCCATATACAAGCCTATTTCACTGTATCACAGCTCATCAGTGTGATTGACATCCGATTGCTTCGAAATCCAACCGATTTGGAATCAGTCAGAAATCCTACTGCTAAACTATCGGCGTACGGCAGACAAAGGTAAATTCTAACTATTCTGATATATATATATATATATATATATATATATATATATATATATATATATATATATATATATTAGGTTGGTGCAAAAATAATATCGATATCATTTTTGCACCAACCTAATATTTAAAAATATGATTCCAACGCTACATAAGAGTTCTCATATTTCAAAACAAGAGCCGAAAACTTCAATATAATTATTTGAATTAAATTGAATTAAAGTACTAAGCTATGTTCCATCTTCGAGCGAAATTTTTGAGGAATAACTTATTCCCGAAATTTTGGGGGAATATTTTTATTTTGGGAATAACTTATTATTTCTATTTATGCTCTACTTTTGTATCGAGCACTATTTTTTTTTTTAAATAATAAGAAAAATACTAAAAGAACTTTGAATTATTTACCTAACGAGTTCTTTCCTATTTTATATATATTTTTACACACACACACACACACAGATATATATATATATATATATATATATATATATATATATATATATATATATATATATATATATATATTTCTCTATTTAAGCGAAAATTCATTGCCGGTGTACTGGTTTTAAATCACAACAAATTAACGTCAAGGAATATACAGCATATTTCCTTTCGTCCTAAATTCACTCCTATGTGAAAGGAAAAGAATACAGATAAAAATAAAAAAAATACGTATTTTCGTTCTATAAAATATCTGTAAAAACACCCGGCGTTCTAGTAAAAAGTCGAAACTACCTGACGGGATTTATAAATTTGGTGTGTAGGGTGTGACCATTAGCTCTCCAGTTGCACTCAGTTGTGAACCTTTGAAATTATAACAAATCAAGAGTATCAAAATTAAATTAACATCGTTTTGAGATAATCTATTTATGCATTGAGGATACCGCGATATTGACAGGAAACAAAATTCCGGTTTAAGTAGCACCTGCTTAAGCAACACATAATAAGGTTAGCTTTCAGTGGTATTATGCAATCTAACTTCTCTTCAAATTGTTAAATCATTATTTAAACTCTTCTTGAATACTATTCTATTGTTCTCGCTTCATAATAATGTTTCTCTTATTGTTTCACACTTATTAACTCATTGTGTCATAATGGCTTTACTGCCTTGCACTGGGTGAGATGATTTAAAAAATACATTCTAAATAGTTACCAAACATTTGGTAATTATTCTCTGTGATCAATTTGTCATATTTAGACATTTATGCAGAAATCAAAAAAAAAAAAAAAAAAAAATCCCGACTTCTTAATTCAATTTTTTTGGAGTGGGGGTCGTCTAATTCATCTAATTTCTTATAAGCAGCGAAATACGGTATCTATCTATCTATCTATCTATCTATCTATCTATCTATCTATCTATTGATGAGTCTGATCATATCTTTTTATCCATGTGTTCATATCTGTTTATCTATGAGTTTGTTCATATCTATCTATCTATCTATCTATCTATCTATCTATCTATCTATATATCTATCTATCTATATCGATCTATCTATCTATCTATCTATTGATCAGACTGATCATATCTTTTTATCCATGTGTTCATATCTGTTTATCTATCAGTTTGTTCATATCTATCTATCTATCTATCTATCTATCTATCTATCTGTCTATCTTGATATCTATCTTGATATCTATCTTGATATCTATTTATCTATCAGTTTGTTCATATCTATCTATCTATCTATATATCTATCTTGAGATCTATTTATCGATCAGTATGTTCATATCTGTTTATCTCTCAGTTTGTTCATATCTATCTATCTATCTATCTATCTATCTATCTTGAGATCTATCTATCTATCTTGAGATCTATCTGTCTTGAGATCTATTTATCTATCAGGATGTTCATATCTCTTTATCTATCAGTTTGTTCATATCTATCTATCTATCTATCTATCTATCTATCTGTCTTGAGATCTATTTATCTATCAGGATGTTCATATCTCTTTATCTATCAGTTTGTTCATATCTATCTACCTCTCTATCTATTTATCTATCTATCTATATCTATCTATCTATCTATCTATCTATCTATCTATCTATCTATCTATCTATCTCTCTCTCTCTATATATATATATATATTAGTGCAAGAAAAACCAAAAAAATTACCTCAACATCGGAATAGACTATTTCAAGCCGTCCCTTAACAGCTTTCGTCTATTCCGATGTTGAGGTAACTTTTGTTTCTTTGCTGTGAAAAATGCATATCCTCTCTTAAAATAAAACCATCGAACTTTCTGTGGATAAGTTTTCATAATTATTATTACTAGGATCCACTCGGATTATATACCAACGGATCGATTACCTGTACTATATATATATATATATATATATATATATATATATATATAATCCTATTCTTCATGTATATATACCAATGTATTCATTATCTATCTATTTAAGAGGGCTACCGCAGTGTATTAGTTACCTATCTATCTCTCTATCTATCTCAGTTTCTTCTTATCTTCCTATATCTATCTAGAGCAATCTGTAGCTATGTATATATATATATATATATATATATATATATATATATATATATATATATATATATATATATATGTCGCTCTCCTCATATGTACGTACATTCAAATGTCTCTGTCTCTTTATATCTATCTATATATCCATCTATCGATCGATCTGTCTATCTATCATAATCCATATTTCTGTTCTTTATCTGCTGGTAGTAGTGTTTCGACGGACAAAGTTTTGAAAGACAATGCGTTGAATAGGAAAGGAGTCATATTATGTTAATGACAAATAGACATAATATCGAAAAGACAAATTTTCAAAACGACAAAATGTTGAACAAAGTAAAAACAAACATATCGTCATGATTTTAGAAAACTCGTTTCAAATAATCAATTAAACTATTCTAATCTGTTTTTTATTGATTATCTCTGGCATCATTTAACAGCCGTAGAAGTCATTAAGCCTCTGTGATCATTGATCGTTCATAATTTTTCCTCTAATTGATGTTTATGATGTCTTCAATAAATTCATACGTTTAAATGCAGATCCAAAAAGTTAGCAATTATGTTTATTTTTCATTGCAGCTTATATTAGTTTCAGATTTTAAAATAATTAATTACCGGCAGGATATTGCATGTTAAGTAAAAGATATTCTATTGTAGGCACATTTCGGGCCTTTTGTCATTCAGTCCGATCGATTCTTTTCCAGCTCGGCACTTTTTTTTATTCCTCACCTTATCCGTTCGATACTTCGTCTGTTCGATTCGTCATTTTGTCATTCGACACTTTGTCCGTTCGGCATTTTTTCAGTTCGACATTTTGTTCTTCGACAGTATGTCCGTTCGATACGTAGTACGTTCGACACTTTGTCCTTTGACACATACTCCTTTGACACTTTGTTCGTTCGACCTTTATGTCCGTTCGACATTTTATTCATTCGACACTTTGTCCGTTCGACACTTTGTCCTTTGACACTTTATCCGTTCGACACATTATCCGTTCGACACTTTGTCCATTCGACACTTTGTCCGTTCGACACTTTGTCCGTTCTACACTTTGTTCTTCGACACTTTGTCAGTTCCACATTTTGTCCGTTCCACACATTGTCCGTTCGACAATTTGTTCTTTGACACTTTGTCCGTTCGACACTTTTTTCATTCGACACTTTGTCGGTTCCACATTTTGTCCTTTGACACTTTGTCCGTTCGACACTTTTTTTCATTCGGCACTCTGTCCTTCGACACTTTGGCCGTTCGACTATTTATCCTTTCACACTTTATCCGTTCTACCCTAACCCTGTTCGACACTTTGTCCGTTCTGTAACTGTCTTGCTGCGTACAGCTGTCATTCTTTTCTTCTGTTTTTATAATTTTACAATGAAGTCCTCTTTGAGATTTTTATTTATATTTTTTATTAATTTTTCAAGAATAGAGGGCCCAAGATACACTCAAGCTAGAGTGTTACTGAATGAGCTTTTTGCATGTGCTGAAGAGGATTAAGTATGGAATGCTATTTAAGAATTAACTCGAACTTACAGTGTTTAATGATGTAGTGATCGGTTAAGCATCGTCTCGGGAGTCAATCCCAAAAAGTAATGGAAGAAGCTGTTAAAATGGAACTTCTTTCTTACTAATGGAATATGAAGGGAATGGGAATGATTCATCCGTGTGTACGAGGAATGGCGCGTCTTAGCCAAGATGGAACGAAATAATGAATCATATCTGAATGTTTTGTCTTTAAAAATTTAAATGAAGTGTCAGACATTATCTTCTGTCTGCTTAATATTTGTTCTTTTAAAGTTCTCGCTTTATATTTTTATTACAGCATGAAAAAAAATGAAAGTCGTTGTACTCCGGTTAAAAAAGTGTTTTCTTAATGAATATATAGTTTAATAAAGATTCGTTGATTATTTGGAAAAAAGAGACATTTTTTTAAATATTATCTCAGGAGTTCGCTTACATTTGCGCAGCATTGTACATACATGCTTTTATAAGATGGTTGCCGACTCGTATGTGAGTACGGACATTGCTACATATCTTTTTAGTGAATATCTACTGATGTGCTGAACGAATGTGGCTCTAGCCCAGCAAGGGGCCTTAAGAGGTGCAACGGCGGGTGGTACATTATGCAGTTTAAAATGTCGCATCAAACTGCTTCTGGACCCGTATATCTTTCCGCAAATATCACATTTCAGTTGATGGGCATGTACGGCTTTATTGTCAGTTGCCAGCCTCGGTTCGCCCTCAAGTGACTACTTAGACCAGCCATCGACACACTCTACCGCAATCTGTACACGTCAGATCGAGTTGCGTGCCAGTGGCTCCAGGAAGTTCAAAGGGGTCACCTTTACGCACATCCCTTTTAAGCCTTGCATGTCATCTCATCTCCTCCTCAAAGTGACACCTTCCACTCCGAGCAGTTGTAAATAGACGCCCTGTTTTTTTTAATTTTAAACAGAGTGTATTACGTCTGTCGAGTTACGCACCCTTTGTGGCCGAATCGGTTAGGCACGCCGGGATAAATAGCGGTTCCGTATAGGATGCAAGTTCGAATCCTGTCAAAGGACGAATATTTTCAATGAAAATTTCTCGGACATTCAGGCCGGTAAATGTTATTTAATACTGTTTATTATAAACAGAGCATTTACTTAAATACTTGTATCTATAAAAAGAACGTTAAACATAAAAATGTCTTTAATATATATATATATATATATATATATATACATATATATATATATATATAACTATAAGCTAAGTGACAAATTTGTATTTATCCTATATATATGTGTGTATGTATTCGATAAAACAGATTCTAATTTAATAGAAAGGACAAAGTGTCTATTTTAAGACTTTAAAGAAATTACTTTTGAAATCCAATAAGTTGTTTAGTTGCAGTTAAGAATCTATAAAGAAACTTGTCCATATTCTGTGCTATTTTTCAAGTATTTTCTTCCATCTATCACGTGTCCGATTTAGAGACATGGTTAACAAGAAGTGGATTATGTCCCGTAATCTGACGATCCAATTTTTACAGTATTGTTGTCTGAGCACGTAAAATTCTTCAGTCAGCTATTTGCCACATTTTCAACCAAAATTAGAAAAAAAAAAAAAAAAAGACAGCAAGAGGCGTTAAAATCATCAAGTGAAGCCAGGAATTTCTTTTTAAAGAATAGATATTATATTTGAAATAAAAGTCTATCAAATGGTTAAATATGGTTATTAAAGTGTTTATTAGAGTAAGATATGGACACGAGTGGTTAAAATGTTCGCATTCTGATCATGAGATCCGGGTTCGAATATCACCATGGTCGATTTATCAGGAAGGTATCTGATGTTATCGGACTGGAGGAGTAGAACCCAACTTTGGAAAGTGTCTGAAAACAATAGAAAAGTTGACCCAAGCCTTGTAAATTAAATTGGGTAGAGGGAACACTTGGGAGCCGTCGACAGTCAATTCGGAAGTCATTGTGGCCGAGGGCGTGAGCGTGCTGTAAATAAGGTCTGCTCAACATAGTTGTATCTAAGTCTGATCAGCATAGTTGCAGTATAAACCATAAGTAGTCTTTGTGGGTGTTGAATAAACACAAATGCGCCTAAGCAAGTGTTTGCAATATGGATTAGCTAGCCGCCCAGTAGACGGTTATCTTCGAATACGAGTGGCCAGCTATATTATAACTATTAGAGTATCTCTATCGCTAAAACGCAGGATGTGTGTATGTGTGTGTGTGTGTGTGTAACGAATGCGTAGCCGCAATTTTCGACGGATTTACACCAAAATTTACATGCACATGCTCCAAGTTAGCGGGAAGACCAAGACCGGCTTTGCATTTCCTAACTCCCATCGATAGTGGAAATAATCGATTTTTTCATGATTCTACGGCACTTTTCATGTAGTTTGCGGCCATTTTCTACTGGCCAGAGTGAGAGCCTATAGCCGGCTGCCACGAATAGGCAGGCAGATTCTATTGGCCAGCGTCAGAGCCAACAGCTGACTTAACTTGCAAGCATGCTAGCATGCAAAAAACATCGATAGCTGCATTCGTCACAAGTGGGAAAAATTTAAATCTGCATGGCACTTTACTCCAATTGGCTCATTCGCTTGCTTAAACTCAACGTTGATTCTGATTCCGTAGAACTGGGTTGGGTGTGAAAAAGTATTTGTTGTTAACATTCTTTTTTTCATTCGATTTTTCCAGTTACGAGTCATTTTTTTAAAGCTGATCGTTTTGTGTTCATTTTGTTTAGTTCTTTTTTCGTAACAGATTTAATGTCTAGTATAGAGCTTAGAAAAACTTCGCAGTGTCAGATAGGCAAGAAGTAAGGCATGTAGCAACATCAGCACGGCAAAGGGCACTTCTTTAAAGGCAAGGAAGGGCAAAAATATTTTAAGTCAAGTGATAGCGATTGCTGTATGAGTCGTACGATTTTTGAATCCAGCACGGGCAACGCCGGGCCATGCTGCTAGTGACAAATAAAAGACGTTAACCCTTGAAACACTTTCAAAAACGTTGGCCATTGGTTGTCAATGATTTAAAAAAAAAATAATATTCCTGTTTTTCTAACGCTTTTCTTAATCATTTCAGCCCAAGCAAAGCAATAAAGATAGTACGATGCAAGAGGGGTTACTCAAGGTTAGGGAACCCGATAAAAAAATACTATTAAATTGAGAGCTCAATAAAACAACAGGAATTAAGAAGACAGAAGATAACGATTGACATTGTATTTAAATTTTTGAAGATCAAATTTGACTGAAAAGCAAGAAGCCAGAAGAGATCCCAAAGAAACTTACGGTTAAGTCTAGCCATGATGAGACCTTTCCACCAACATAATACTGTGCTGAAATTCATAAAGTCTAGGGCCAATAGCGGAAAATTCATCAGAATAATAGTATTCCCATAAGAGGCACAATAAATCTACGTTACGGCGGTGGGAAAGGGACTGAAGCCGAGATCCCAGGTCAGGATCAAAAACATTGCAGATTCTTCTTTGGATTCTATGAAGAATTTTTAAATATATAGCAGGGGCAACAGCCTAGATGTGGCAGGTATATTCAAAGGACGGTGAATGGTAAAGTTATAAGTAAGTTAGATTCTGGCGAGAAAAATTGTCTAACGCGATATAGTGTTAGACAATTTTAGTTTTTGATGCTGTTGATTTTTGCTCAGTTTTTCATATTGTTCAAGCGATTCTAAGCAGGATAGTACTCTCTAAGACCTTCATATTTCATTCGTTGGGAGCCACTTTGATTTTCATTTCATGATATTTCATTTTGGGAGCCGTTTTGAAAGCAGTTGCATGAAGTAGACTGATTAGCTATTTGGCACCTTGGATGCCATCTGTATAAAAGCTTAGATCTGACAACACTATTAAAGAAAATAACACGATATTTTATTCTATATTCAGTTCCCTTTATCACCTACAGTAACTTTATTAGAACTGATCTATACACCGATTTAGTTGAAGTATCAGTTTGGTGCAAAAATAATGTCGGTTTTTGACGTATTTTTTAACGTCAAAAACCGACGTTATTTTTGCACCAAACTAATATTTAATTCCACATACATTCAAGGTTCTCGTTTACATCTCGTGATATGGTTTTCTATTACGTCTGCAAATTTTATCTTAGATTTCATCTTTGGAACCTTTTTCCCAAACCCTGGCATTTTGTTTGATCATTTCCTATGGTTGATTGATAGCCTTCTTAAATTTTTACATACTATCTAAATTATTAATTTGGAATATTACTAAAGGGACGCTATTGTGTAAAAGAAAATCAGATCTTTTTGCAGTGCATGAAAAATTCTTGCCCTGTCCGACACTTCCTCGTCACTGGATTATTTCTTTACCACAGTCAGACATTAGTTAATTAAAACCACATTACGTCAGCGACTACTCAAAACCCCATGACAGAGAATACGCAAAGATTAATTCTGACGAGTTCGTTTATAATGGTTGTCATTCAAGAGAATTGCTTGTTTCACCGATATACAGGGAGGTTAAGAAAATTTATCAGCCCCCATGAAATATGGGATGCAAATATATATTTTGATTCTTCTTTTGGATTTTAGCAAGAAATTATAAATATATAGCAGAAACTATCAGGTCATCCCATAAGTTCTGTCCGAATTTTAACTTCTTAAAATGAACGAAATTTAAAAAGTATTTTATAATGTCTAATGGAGCTGAACATTATTTTTATGTTTAGATGCATTTAGACTGATCAAATTTTATTTCAGAGAACAATAAAATAAAATTTTGTTTGATTAAAACCCTGCTTACATGGAAGTACCCAAGAATCATTTGAGGCACATAATGCTTTATGCGTTCAAGAAAGGAAACTCAGCAGCCGAAGCGGCTAGAAACATTAACTCAGTTTATGGAGAGGAATGTGTGAATGAAAGAACTTGCAAAAGATGGTTTGCAAAATTCAGAGGTGGAGATTTCACCGTTAAAAATGAAGATCGAACCGGACATCCTGTTGAATTTGATGAAAAGCTTCTTGAATCAGCCCTTGAAGAAAATCCTGCTTTATCAGTTGAGGAATTGGCAGTGGTTCTCAGTTCAAACCATACAACTGTTCATCGCCATCTTCAACAACTTGGAAAAGTTCCTAAACTTGAAAAATGGGTACCTCATGAATTATTTGAAAACAAACACAAATCACGAGTTGACATCTGCTCTCTTCTCTCCATTCTCGCCAATTTGTTTCACCTTTTTTGGCTAGACTTATGACTGGCGACGAAAAATGGATCTTTTATCGAAATGTTAAGCGTCGTAGACAGTGGCTTGGTAAAGGGGAAGGACCCCAGCCACAGCTAGGAACTTCATGGGCAAAAGGTTCTACTTTCAATCTGGTGGGATCACCAAGGAATAATCCACTTTGAATTCTTAACACCTAATGCAACAATTAATGCTCAAATATACTGTCAGCAATTAGAGCGTTTGAACCAAGCTTTGAGGAAAAAAAAGACCTGCTCTAGTGTATCGAAAAGAGGTGATGTCAGGACAATACGCGATCCCACACAGCAAGAATCACGTCACAAAAGATCGAAGAACTTGGTTGGGAGAATATTCCTCATCCACCTTATTCTCCCGATCTTGCTCCTTCAGACTAACATTTGTTTCGTAGGTTACAGAATCATTTAGAAGAAACAGCTTTTGTAACACAGGAAGAGGTTAAAACTGACATTTGTAAGTTCTTCGAATCAAAGCCAAAAGAATTTTACAGTAATGGAATTAGTAAGCTTGTTAATAGATGGAAGGAAGTCATTGATATTCAAGGAAAATACATTGTTGATTGAATCTGTAATTAAATGTAACATTTGGTCACTTGTTTTCTTTATTCAATATTCGGACAGAACTTATGGGATAACCTGATATATGGCACATATAGTGACACAACTATTTACTCCTGTCTTGATAGTATGCCCGACAAATCCGACAAAGTATAACTGACATGTGCTCTCGAAAACAAACTTCAATCACTTGTTAACAGGGGAAAGAAATAACTTGTCGATTTTAACCCCTCCAAAGCAAAACTGATATTTAATTATCATAAAGAACCATTTTTGCCAGACCACCCGCATTGCCAATGCTAAACTCCAGAAGCGCAATTCATTGTTTCTTCTTTGCCTCACGTTTTCTACTGACGTGAACTGAAGTGATCAACAGATACTATAGAGTGATAAGAATTTCCAAAAGGACAGTGTTGCGAAGAGGAAGTAAGAAGTAAATCAAGTAGTGAAGCCTGATATTGACTGGCTATGGAAACGATAGGGAAATCCACGATTTGAGTAAGAGATTGAGTAATGGTAAAATTGAAATTCTGAATGCCGAAAAAATAGATAACATTAGAATGTTTAAGACACGTGTCGTGATGCGCATTAAAATCATCGAACAGAAAAAATGTTCGCAAGTGGATGCAGAGAAATAGCGCCTTTTCTATACTATTATCTCTATTATGCATAATATACTACAGTCCTGAGAAGAGGAGGGGTAATAAAGAAAAAAGAGATATAAAACAGAGTGTAATAATGAAAGTCGAAAGCACATGAAAGAGTTGTCAGGGGACTAGAGTAACAATGCTCTCGCCGTTGGAAGATTATCCCGGATGTAAACACCAAATCCACGCATATGAATGCTGTTCGTGGAGTGACTATTGTTGCCATATTTGGATTGGTGCTTCTGGTATATATCTCGAAATTCTTGAAAAACAAAAGAGTCTGTAATGTTATCGGTCCTGAGCTGGCATCTCCACTTCAGTCATTTTCCAGCGCCGTGACGTGGCTACCCTGTGTCTATTTTGTAAATATGTTTATGTCATATTATAATGACGAGACCTAACAGCCAATCTAGCACTACACGTAATTTCAAGTGATTGAGGGACCAAAGAGGAAAGCCAAGTATGACAATTTTTATGAAAATGTTTACAGAAAGGTCACAGAGAAAATACGTTAGGGGGGTGAGTTAGTGAGAGAAGCCGAAGTACCAATTCAGGACCGATAACAAAACATTTGGAAGTGGGTGTGTCCGAGGACGTTTAAGGGTCCCATCAGTACATTAATTAACCCCACAGATGCACAATTTGATTTTTTGGCGGGGCAATTCAAAATGAGTTACAAATAGTGAATCTTTTTATAGTGAGTCTGTGTGTGTATGAGTGTGTGTTTGAGTTGATACATACGTTGCATGCACACTATGCTTACATAAAAAAATATCTGTGTGTATGTATCAACACCTGTAATTACGTATGTACTGTATATAATATATACAGGGTGTATCAAAAATGCTTTCACAAACTTTGGGTGCGGTTTCCTCACAACAAAACAAGGTAAAATGTTCATAAAACTTATGTCTAAATGGCTATATAGAAGGTATTTTTCCTCAATCCATAGTTTGTGGTGCCACTTATCCTGTTTCAGCAACGCGACGATAAACAGTAGCAAAAGTTGGATGACTCGGTTGCCTTTGGTCTGGAACGCGATCTGATACAGGCGTGCAGCCTCGTCTCCATTGCTATTCGCGTGGCCGTATGTAAAAAATCATATCTATCTGCTCACGATATGAATATCCTGCCATTGTTGAACGGAACACTTTTGTGTTAACTCACTACTACACACGTCAAACTTTGAAGACAGACCAGCCACAAATATACACGAATGACAAATATAACCTAGTCTACATGGTGAAGAATAACAATAGAACACCAACAACTGGCAGACAAAAATAAAGCAGGTTGCAACTCAATACAAACCCCGCAAACTGACTGGAATCAATCTGGCATTTATACAGAAATACCTCTACTCATGTACCTGTAGCCAATCACAGCCGAAGCAATGGACTATCCCACTTGAGCACAATGAGATGCTCCATGGCACCATAAATAGCTCTCTTTCTCAAGGTGGGGGAGACTTTACTCTGCTTGTTCCACAACTGAGTGTTTATCTTGACAACGTGATTGTTCAACACAGCGCCATCTACTGTAAACTTTCTTTAAACTTAATAAATCGAAAACGAAGTATTTGCGTACATATGGTTATATGGACTTTTGTTCTTGATTTGGTGGGAGGAACCCCCCTCAGTATTTGTATAATATTTTTAATAGGCCCTCTCTATATATTTACAAATATTAGTAACACAGTATCTTTATAAATATTGTAAAATTCTAAAATTAAATGATAATACTATTGCATATATGTAGTCTTAAACTCTTAAGGACAGTCAATTTAAAAATCCTCCACCTTATCAGGAGTTCAGTTTTTGAATAATAAGAATTATATGTCACGGAATGGCGGGGGTGGGCAACAGGATTTTAAAGGTGTTTATATGGGCCATGACCAAAGAATGGTTACGAACCAGTGGATTAACTCAGTGATGAGAAAAGATTATTTTTACCCATTAAGTATTTATCTATTGCCATAATTTATTTCGTCCGTCATGTCACTAAATTCGGAGTTGAATATTAAACACACAGATCATCAATAACACTGCGAAGATTTCAGATGAATATTATTTTTATTTTAATGCTCACTCTATCCAAGTAAAGGGTTACTGAAGGATTTTGTTGGATGAGCAGTAAGAGTAAGTTGTATAAGGCATTATTTATGGGGACAAGTGGGAAAGATAGGGGTTAAGCCTAGATTTGAACAGGTTAAAATTGTAGTGATCGGGAAAGCATCAGCTTGGGAGCCGATTTTAGAAAGTAGTGGTTCGTAGGAAGATGCTTTTTGAGTGGAATTTGCCTCTCACTAAAGGAATACAAAGGAGATGAAGACAGTTCGTCATAGTGAAGGCCGAGTGGCAGTTCATTACTTTGTTTGGGTTAGAGCTGGTGGAACTAAAGAATGTAGCTCGTTTGAACATTTTCTCAAAGAAGCTAAGAACTAAGATCAGAAAGATGACAGGTAAGACTGCGGGATAGTGTGGTTGTAGTAAAACCAATGTATGCAGTGTTTTTTTTTAATTAGTATCAGAGATAAAATCTCTGAACTGGCATGCAAATTAATACACTACATTGGTTTTTTGTAGAGGATTTAATTGTTTGATTGGAGGTTTATTGGATAGTATGAGATTAATTGTTTTAAGCTTTTTTTTATAATATATGATGATCTTAATTTGTTTATTATTATTAATGGGATTAACATTTCTACCTATTATATTTTTGAGTGTTCTTTTATCCCGTTTGTTATTATTATTATGCATTTGGTTGTAATAGTATAAGTTAATAATATTATGTCTATTTTGACGTACACTATTTTGACGTATCCGTTGGTTTTACTGCAACCACCCTTTCCCTTAGATCTACTTGTCACATTTGTGATATTATTTACATTAAAAAAATATTTCTAGGAAAACATAGCTATGTATATAATATTAGACATATATTAGTTGATAATACAACAATACTCACACATAAACACAGTAAAAATAAGCTTAAGATATTGGAGGCTATCTACATTAAAACAAAGCAACCCACACTCAAAAAAATTACATTTGAAACCAGTCACAACATATTACAATGCGTCTAAACATATGGTTCTGTTGATAACATTTCTTTCTTTCACGGAGTCATATACGATGTCGACTTACGAATATACGAAGTGCGTCTGCTATTCTGCGGCCGTTATCGTCGCACAGCAAACTTCTACGTAAACAAAACAGGATGGGATGTCAGCTTTGATGGTGAATATCTCTCTTGTAATGTCCATATAACCACTAATGATGGCTCATGTGAACCGAAAGCTTAGGTCGACGACAAATATAATAAAGAAATATATAAATATTGAACAGTTTTTGTCTTTATTTTCTCTTGAAACTAAAACCATTATACGATGCTTGGAAAGGCTCATGATAAAGCATAACAGACATTCATTGTCCGTTATATATATATATATATATATATATATATATATATATATATATATATATATATATATATATTGAGGGAGAAGTTCTTCTCCCCCCTTCTCTTCCTGGCGGGCGAAAACGCGTCGGTGGGCAGCTGAAGACGTGGGCTAGCACAGTTAAGGATGACCTAACAGTACGAATCGCGATTGGCTCGCCATTTCGTGTGACCTGGCTCAGGATCAGCGATCGTGGGCAGCGATGGTCCGTGATGCTGTACTTGCTCGGGAGGAAGCTGGTTCAACCCGACCAGGGTGAAAACCGATACAATTCAAGTCAATATATATATATATAATTGATCTGGGAATTTAACTATATTGTTGACATGGAAAAAAATAAAATCTCTTGGTATAAATGTAATTTACATTAACCAGAAAAAAAAGGCTTAGACAGAAGCGTCTATCTTTTTAAATTTAGATTTTTTTAAATGTTACTATAACAACAAGAACATTTCGATTTCATTTTTGCTTTGAAAAAGTCGGAAGACGAAACGCGTCGGTAAAATCTATGATCTTTTTTCCAATTGTCATTTTATTTATACCATATATATATGTATATGAATCATTTATTTAGAGTTTACTGAACAGTCTCCAGGGATCAACAGTACAATTTAGTGCCTTGACACACATTTCAAGACGAATGTTTGATATTACACCTTTAATTCTCTCCTTGAATTCTTCGGTGCCTCTAAGGTTTTTGCTATACACGTGACCCTTTATCATACCCTATATAATACCCTATATCATAGCCTATCACCAGACGTCGCAGGACGTAATTGGCCCATATTCCTTTAAAACTCCAACGGTGACTGTAAATGCTTACAAATGCTGCAAGTGTTTGCCATTGATAGCATACTTCTACAAATCAGACGAGCGGGTTATTTTCAACAGGGTAGGGTACTGCCTCATTTTGGCCGTACTGTTCGCGCTTGTCCCGATCAAATTTTCCCAAATTGTTGGATATCACTCCCCTGATATGACACCCTGTGACTTCTGGTTACGAGGTATGATGAACGGTTGCATGTATAGCAAAAATTTAGAAACATGGAAAAACTAAAGGGCAGAATAAAAGGTGTAATATCAAACATTCCCCGTGAAATGTGTGTAAAGGCGCTAAATTGTACTATTGATCGCAGGTGTTTGTGCATCAATCATGCCAGTGGAGTGGTGGAGACTGGTCAGTAAACTCTGAATAAATATAAATGATTCCGCTCAAACTAGTGTTAACATAATTTTGACTCATCCTCTCTTACGAGTGTTAACATAATTTTGACTCACCATATATATATATATATATATATATATATATATATATATATATATATATATATATATATATAGTTTGGTTTTCTGCGATATAAGAAAAAGTATAAAAACTAAGAAGTAGATGATCATGTTACTTCAACCTCTTGTGGCGTCATACATACTTTATATCAGTATTTTTATTTTGTCTTCTGCCGAGGTCTCAATAAAGAACCTCTTGTGCGAAAGAAATGTGTGTAATCATAAGGCAGACAAAATACACGCATACATATCTCACACACACACATACACGCATATATATATATATATATATATATATATATATATATATATATATATATATATATATATATATAAAGAGACAGGGAGACAGACAGACAGAAAAGAGATACTGAAGTGATAGATAGATAGATAGATAGATAGATAGATAGATAGGGCCGTGTGGGATTGCACAAATGTTGTCTGAATATATGCTTATCCCAAACAGAGTTTTTTATCTATGTAAACAGTCTTCAGGCATTTTTGCAAGCTAATTTAGAAGCAATCAGTTGATGTACAAAGTGTGTTAGCATTTTGAAACGAGTTTAAGCAATCAAGATGGCGCATATAATGGCAATGCGTGTGGATTTCGTTTTGATTGTGTCAAATAATTAGAGGCGCTAGTGTAGAAAGAGTTAATTTTTTTTCAAATAATTGAGAAATATCAAAATCTGCATGAATTCCTCCAAAATCCAATTTGATAAACAATCACGATAACAGCAAAGGTTGAACATAAATATCGCGAAAAGTAACTCAGATGTAAAATAAGAAATAATGTGTTCCCGCTCCAATTTCCAATTTTACAGTCTTTTGTATAAAAAGAGATCCAACACTTTCGTTACCGATTTTGCACATAATGCAATTCGGAATATATCTTAGCCGAAAGGCTTTGTTTACTATCATAGGGAATCATTATTACTCTTTTCGTAGAGGTACAAAATTTTACAAGAGCAATGGATGCGGAGAGATTAAAATAGATTTAAAACAAAAAAAAATACACAGTACCTGTATACAGAGTGCGATGGATTATACTCTAAATTTCGCAAAAATGAAAATAACAGATATATTTACTAAAAGTACACAAAAATACCTTGACATACTAAAGAGTAAATTTATTTAATAAAATCGCATTTGGCTTAAATCATGGCCTCCAGATGACTTTGGAATTTCCTGCAAATCTTCTGGTCGATCTCTTTTTTTAATTTGGTGAATGCTGCCATAGTCCTTGCTTTCATTCATCTTTGGTGTTATAAGCAGTTTTGTTGGTCTCTCGCTGAATTGTGTCCCACACATAATAAGGGGTGATGTGATTGCAGAAATTGTGGACAGCCATGACTGGGTTCTCCTGCTTGTGTGGCATGGTGCAGAGTCCTGTTGCCGGACATAGGGTCTTCCAGCAGCCACTCTCTTCACCCAGGGCAGTACTACCTCCTCAAGGCACCTGATGTAGGCCTCCATTTTGGGTCTGAGGCCCTCACCAACAAATTCTGAAGTTCTTTTCTTATCAGAATGATTAGAATTTGTTTTCTGAGCTTCCGTACCTTCCTAATCACCATTACACTCATCCAACTCTTTCCTCTGCACTGTATTGACACCCAAACACTCTGAAATGTATTCATATTGGAGCATCCGGCGTGACTGCCAAGCAGGGCAGCATGCCGTTCCCAAATTTTTGGCGGAGTGAATAGCGGCATGGTGCTCTTTTACTCACAGTTTCTCACGGTGCCCAAATGACCCTACTGTACTGTCGACAAAGTCAAAAACAACGCGCATGCACGAAATTAAAACTATAAAATGGAGACAATATATATATATATATATATATATATATATATATATATATATTTATATATATATGTATGTATGATAAACTCTCCGTAATTTGGAGAACCTCATTAAGTTTTTATGTTTATGTCGTATGTGGCACTTCATTCCCGCCAGTAACCTGCATACATGTCCACACATTTTGAAACAGCGAGTATCAAGGCATACCCACAGAAATATTTGCTGATGCTTTTCGCCGTTTTGTTTCGTCTCTTAGTCGGTGAATAAGACTGATTCCGAAATATCTGATACAACTATTGCATAAATATCTCCAGTTATTACTATCCAAGACAACTCACACGAAGTTCGTCTGAGGCATATTGACAGCTGAATGGTTACTCTTTAGCTTGTCTTTCTATCTGTGCCAATACCAAGCTGGCTATACATGAGGTACTTAGAAATTCGGTCGTTAGAGCCATTTGATATCTGTTTGATTGAAAATCATTCCACCGAAACTATTGATATTATGCATATATCTTATATAGCTGTAAATTCTTAGAGAACACGGCCACAATTTCCCTCTCGTGTTTAGAAAATAAACACTAAAAACATACACACAACGTACACACTCATTTAAACTGAATAAATAAAATAAAATTTGATAATGGTTAAATGTATAGGCGAAAGCACTCGCAATTATTGAACATTTGGACTGTTTCTACACAACCTGTTTCCAAAAAAGAAAACACTTGTTCGAACACAAGAAAAATGAAATAGAAAGCTAAATTTTAATACCTTGTCTGTCGTTTTTAATGAAACATACATAAATGTACACAATCATATATAAAGACATTTCTATGTTTATACATTCTTTTTATAGACACACATATTTAAGTAAATGATCTTTTTATAATAAACAGTATTAAACAACATTTACCGGCCTGAATGTCCGTGAAATTTGCATAGAAGATATTCGTCTTACGATAAGATTCGAACCTGTATCCTATACGGAACCGTCATTTAGCTTGACGTGCCTTTAATCAATTTGGCCACAGAGGAGCGTTCGGTTAGCGAGTTCGAATTTACTGTATTTGAACTTCAATCTTCTATGAATCTCACACGATATAGGATATTAAGAACATCTCTTAGAATAATTTATCCAAAAAGTGGAAATTGGACTGAAACCATTTTGTTGCTTTCAAACATTTAGATTCGCGTGGGACTTTTCTTTGTCTAAGTGAAGTGTTTGTTGTATCTCTCCTCGAATTCTGCTCCCAGACAGAGCTAAAAAAAAAAAAAAAAAACCTTTTTAAAACTGTCACTCTTGTAGTTTGTCTAAATATACACCTGGGGTAAATAACGAACAGTTCTCAGATTTAATAAATTGAATCGATAAAAGACAGAGAAATCTGAAAATGTTCCCATGTTTTTTTATGAAGTTGGCATCGAAGGAAAAATTGAATATTCGTAATTTTGATTAAAGATGAATACAATTTCCTGATAAAACTACTTTTATGCTATCTTTCACTGGACATATTATGAATTTTAATTTATTTTTCTTTTTATTACTGCAGGGTGATAATTAAAAGAGGATTTTAATGTCGTTTTAAAAAGAAAAAAATACGTAAGTTGCAACCATCTCTAAACAATGAATAAATTTGCAAAAGCACTCGAGGTGATATTCAATCTTTCTTTTTGTTTTATATTCTTTCTTTCTTTCTTTCTTTCTATCTATCTATCTATCTATCTATCTATCTATCTTTCTTTCTTTCTTTCTTTCTTTCTTTCTTTCTTTCTTTCTTTCTTTCTACTTATCAGCATCTTATTCTTTTTACTACTTCCTTTCTTATAACGAAAATCTGCTTTCTTTCTCTCTACCCGTGATCCATTTCTTTCATTTTCTTTCTTTCTTTCTTTCTTTCTTTCTTTCTTTCTTTCTTTCTTTCTTATTACCAACAACTCCCTTATTCTTTCTTTCTTGCTGCCATTCTTTCTTTCATTCACCATCGTATTTACTTCTCTTCTTTCTTTCTTTCTTTCTTTCTTTCTTTCTTTTTTTCTGTCTTATTATGAGCTTCCCCTTTTTCTTTCTTTCTTTCTTTTTTCTTTCTTTTTTCTTTCTTTCTGTCTTATTAGTAGCTTCTCCTTTATTCTTTCTTTCTTTCTTTCTTTCTTTCTTTCTTTCTGTCTTATTAGTAGCTTCTCCTTTATTCTTTCTTTCTTTCTTTCTTTTTTTCTGTCTTATTATTAGCTTCTCCCTTTTCTTTCTTTCTTTCTTTCTTTCTTTCCTGTCTTATTAGTAGCTTCTTTCTTTCTTCTTTCTTTCTTTCTTTCTTTCTTTCTTTCTTATTAGTAGCTTCTCCTTTATTCTTTCTTTCTTTCATTCTTTCTTTCTTTCTTTCTTTCTTTCTGTCTTATTATTAGCTTCTCCCTTTTCTTTCTTTCTTTCTTTCTTTCTTTCTTTCTTTCTTTCTTATTAGAGTCCCGGAATATAGTCGTTTAGTTAATTAGAAAATTAAAGCAATGGACTGCTATAGCGTTGGGGTTGAGCCTCCGATTTGTGGTCAGCCTTTCGATACTAAACATTCCTTCTTTTAAATACATCGTTATTCATATAGGATCAGATTTTTGGGGATCATTTTTAAGAGATTCATTTTTATAACGGTAAAAGTTCTTCCTGTTTTATTTTATTCATTTGACACTGCTTTTCTACAATAGGTTACCTAATATTTACCCTAAATTATTAATCGATAATCTATTTACAGAGGTTCGTTTAGTACCACTTGTGGCGACACGTATTTGTCAGACGGAAACAAAATCGCCAGTCATTCATCATGGAGTGGGGCTTAAAAGAAAGTCATGTGGAGAATCGAAAGTATAATACTAGGTTAAGAAACCATTTCCTGTCAGTAATCACCCCTTGACGTTATAGCAAAATTTCGCAAAAAATGAGGCTTTCTTCTTCTCTTACCATCTATGTTAGCCCCTAGCATTTTTTTAGAAAAACAAAAGAGAAATCAAGCTACCACCGCCGATGCAAACAGTTCAATGACTCCATTTGCCTTAGTACAGTACAGTTCTTACTGCATTTAATATTTGGTCAATTCAGCTGTAATTAAAAATATTTTAACTGTACTCTTCTATGTTTTCATACTTTAATTAGTTTCTGGAAATCCTTTTCGTAATAGTTTCACCTATCGTCCGGTTCACACTTCTCTCCCAGTATTTTGAACAACAGTAGATGTTTATCCTTTGTTTCCTGTTCGGGACTGGTTTCCTTCTGAAATCTTCTTCTTATGCTTTCACTTCCAGTAAGTCTTTGTGTCTTAGTGGTTTTATCACCTTGCCCCAGGTGAATTGATTAAAAACATAGTACTAATATTTCGCTGTTCATTTCTGGTATATACTCCCTCTAAATTACCTAATATGTCCGTAAATTTAAGAAAACTCATGTTCATTTCGAGAGTTCGTATTATGGATGACATTCAAGATGCCAAATCCGTTCTGAAATATCTAAAACGTCAGCCGTATACAACCGCCGTTAAGATCAATGTTTTTTTTTTTAAAAAGCTTTGAAACCTTGGAAAGCTTGGAAAGCTTTGAAACCTAGGAGGGCTCGTTGTGGATTGGCGCTACACAGTTCCAAGGACATAGTGCACCAAATAACAGAAACTACTACCCTTGAGGACTACCAGCAGTAGCAACAACTAAAATAGATAGCACATGTAACATGAAGAGAAAATAATGACATAATCAAGATGTTGACATTCCACACCACTTCAAACAGAAGGTTCGGAAGGAAACTTCCATCAATAATGGGAAGAGTCATAACACTGACAAGACTTGAAAACGTTACTTTTCTGAATAATTTTAATTAAAATATTCTATAAGTTTCAACCGAAAGCAGTACTTGCTGCATTGGTAATAAATTCAAAATGTTTCCTTATAGGTTTCCTTACCATTATCGAAATCATTTACTCGCGTTTCAATTTTTGTTAGTATGTCTTCTTCATTTAGTAGTGTCTCTCCTTGATATTCTATCTTTTGTAGCTATAAGCAGTATTTATTTATACCCCCTCACACTTCTTGATCAGCCAACCATTTACATAAACTTTTAAGTACAAGTGTCCTTTTTGTTTCAATTTCTCTAAATAAAATAAAAAAAAATTCCTCTCATATTCCATCCACGGAATTCTCAGTGTCCTTTTGTAGATCTATACTTCTGTTGCCTTCAATTTCCTTTTCATCTGTGGGGAAATTGTTCAGCGTTCACAACCATATACAAGGATTGATATTACACAGCATTTCAACGTCGTTTTCATTGTCTCTAAGGAAGTTTTTTTTTAATAGTTTGATTAGCTTTTGAATGGCATCTTTCGCTATACGCATGCGCCTTTGCGTTTCGGTGTGCCATTTTCCGTATCTCGCGTCTTGGACCGTCCATCTTGTAACGACCATACATTCTCTCTTTATACAATTGGTGCTTAATCCTTTCGCCTGGTTTTCTTTTACTATATTGTCGAGGAGTTCATACAGTTTTTTTTTTGTATCTGCCATCAACACGGTATCATCTGCTTATCTGATTTCGTTAAAATGATGTCCTCCGATAGCATACCCTAGTATGATTTCTCGTTCTTTGAAGATCAGTTCACTGCATAGTTAGAAAAAAAAAAAATGATGCGGCGACGCTTAGTTGCTTCATGCCGTTTTGAATTTAAGTTGTATTTTCTCAATTTAAATTTTTCTATCTATGTACAGACTCTTTGGTCCCATTAAATGTTCCTGGTTATTTTAATTAATATAGAGTTAGGGTCATTTTTTTTTTACTTTCTTCTTATACCATTCCACCAGATCCTATCTACGACCTTCTATAAACATACAATTCCTGCGTACTTTTAAGATTCATTATTATCGCGAAACAAATGTCGGACTATTCAATCTCATGCTTTTTGCTACTTTTGCTGTTACCACTTTTCCGCCGATACTTTCTACAGCCTTCTTCAAATATAACGTTCAGGAGAAGATAATTATTTCATTATTTTTCTCCAGTAAATGATAGCGAATGTACCAACCAAGCTGCTCATTCCCGGTAATCCGGGTCACAGATTGGATACACGTCCTCGAAAGCGTGTTTCATCAGGTGATTCCTTCTATTTATATGACGCACTAATAAAGGTAGTTACTAAAGGCCAGCCCCATCACGCCGAGGTGGTGGGGTCAGCAATCAACGCAGGCGTCCCCAGCAATCGCTTCCCGAGCCAACCATTTTTTTTTTATTATTATTATTTATGTATTAGGTTTGTGCAAAAATAATGCCGTTTTTTGACGTTTAACTTTATGTGAGAAAACGACATTATTTTTGCACCAACCTAATAAATAGGTACCTCCACAGCATCGCTAAAAGTCACCGTGATAAAAACATGTTCCGAACCAAATGAAGAGTTTTACCGTCAAAATTGTTATGTTATATTTAAGAGGAAGGATCAAAGTATTTTTGATTATTCAATTAATCTTTTTACTTCTTTTTTTTTTTTTTTTTTTTTTTTTTTTTTAGAAAATCCGAAATTTTGATTAAATAACTTGTTTTTCTTGCGTGAGCGGTTGTATTAACCTTTAGCATAGCGAATTTTGGCCTGTTCTGCGGTGACATTCTGGAGATTCTTGCAAAAATCAAATAGTTGTCAGATTTTAATGAAATTTTCAGGAATTATTCACAAACGAATTAAATTATTTCTCACGGTTGTTTTGTTAGAAAATCTCGGTAGAAATATTTTATATTTTACCTGTGTTTCGCATTTGTACTTAATTTTATGAAACCTTGAGAAAGTCATCGAGATAATTTTTAGTGACTATATCAGTTAAAAGCAGAAACCTTTGAATTTAAACCATCGCTTTTGTTCTGCAAAATCGGACACAGTCTTACCGAAAATCTGTTCCGAATCGAAAAAACAAAAAACAAAAAAAAAAAAACGCTATAAAACTAAAACATTATTTAATTATAGAAGTTGTTTTCATTTTATTGCAATTTTGTACAATTTAAACTCTTTGAATGTTCAATTTTGATGCAATAATTCTTAGAGAATATTTTTATTAAGTAAAACTATATTAATCATATATTTTCAAGCTTATTACAATCTGAAGACACCAGCTACATTTTGAAGAATTTCGATTTGTTTTTATATAAGTATATACAGTGCAGGGAAACAAATATTCATTATTTACATTATTCGGACTATATTTATTACAACGTTTCGGCCGTTGTACGTTCCGGCCTTCTTCAGGTGATTGGAATGTCGAAGTTGACCCTTCATTTCGCTCACTGGGTGTTATACCCGAACATACCTATTCTATTGTTAATAGAATCTCCCACATATAATAAGTAGTAGTAGTAGCAGTCGCCAGCGAGCTTAGTGAGTCGGTCTGATTTCAGTCTGAAGTCGGACGACCGGCTGATCGGTTGAACTCTCTGTCTTCGGGCGGGGAGGAACCCGAACGAGTCTACGCCGAAGGACGGAGTCTCTTTCGGGGAGGTAAACGGATCCTGAACCCGTTTATACGGGTTCAAAGGGTATATTTTTGGCCGAGTCCACGGGCTCGGAGATTCCACATTAAACCGGCCTTGTGCCACATGATACCCTCGTGGAGTGGGGTGACTAAATACCGCTCAGTGAGTTGGTGAGTCAGTCGATGTCGTACATTAAAGTATCAACCACCACAACTAGATTGCTGCGTCATTCACTGTTATTTCAAGTTCCTAACGTTTTGTACGTCGAACCTAATTTACCGACTTAGTGAAATACAAGCCTCCACTTTGAAAACAATTCTACAACACTGAGGTAGACTGTTCTAGTTCCACGTGCCATGTTTAATGGATGTCAGTTATCAGTTATCTCCTGCTAATTTTCCCTCTGAAAGTTCTCCACTGCCTTAACCGGGTATTGAACTCACACACTTTCGGTCCTATCCACTGTGCCATGTGTCCTTGAGGACATTTGTGTATGAATTTCTTGGTATTATAAACTTAATGTCTTCAGCAACCATTTTTACCAGTGCTCATATTGAAATTTTTTGCTGTATTCATGTTTTTACCAGAGCTCATATAGCAACTTTTTGTTATTATCGCTTTGGTACTCCTTAAGTCCAAATCGTTGTAATAAATATGGCGACAAACATGAGGACAATAGTCCGAATAATGTAAATAATGTACATAATACCTCATCTCAGAAATATAGACAGAAACAAATATTCCTACACATACAAATTTAAATTTTTTTTGTATTTCCAACTAATGAATAAACATACTTTTCATATAATTTATTTGTACACAGATGCATAATAACTAAATATGCTTAAAAAATATAAATAATGCAGAATTTCTGAAGTATGGATGTACAAACCTATGAGTCTATTTTTAAAAAGTCACGTGTTTTAAGGGTTGTAACCCCCTCCACCGTACGGAAAAAAGCGAAACCCTAATGAAATTTATCATCTGCACTATCATAGTTAACTATAAATACATTCGGCAGTCAATACGACGTCAATACATAGATTAACAAATCAAGATCATGTGGTTAGTAAATGCTTATAAACAACATTTTATGCTATAAGTAAAAAATATTTGTTTCAAAACAGATTAACTTAACTTCAAATTTGTTAATTGTCCTCAAATAAAGTTTCATATATATATATATTTTTGCAAAATTTTTAAAACGGAAAATCACGTTTTGTTTACAAATCTCTAAAAATGGCTGACGTCATCAATTTTATGAAAAAAAATGCAAGTCTATTCCAATCAATATAATTTCTGTCTGAAATGCAGCAAATTATTTTACTTAACGGGTATAGTAAATTTAACCGTTTAGCTTTCATTTAAATCTAAATTGAAAGTTCCAGGAAAGCTTTTTAATCATCAAAAAATTATTTTAAACCTTGCGTATACCCAATTTATGGAGGTCAGTCAGTCCTATGCCATGCGTGACACACGCTTTCGATACATGACTAACGAGGCAGTATGTTGCCATTTCTTTCTGCGATAGACCAGTTTCCATCCAAAGCTATAGAAAGCGGTCTGTCCTGGTATTTACCCATAGCTGAAGGGAGAAGAACAGCATTCATACCTTTCCCAAGGGTATTAGTACTTAAGTGAATGTAATGGATTAGACTGGAATTCGAACTCGGCTGAACGATTCCTCAATCCGAGCTGCTATCCATTCTCTAGCGCGCCTCCTCGTGGAGGTACCGATATGTAGATGATGTGCGTAAGGGTATACACAGGTCTACTGCGAATAACTACGCTGATGATACAATGGTATATAGGGGTACCTCCAAAACTCTAGATGACCAGAGATTGGCAACTAATCCCTCAGCTGTAACATTTCAGTGTGGGTAAAAAAAAAATGACAAATTGCATTCAATACCTCGAAAACCAAACTAGTTATCACCGATCGGACCCTCAACTATCACCAGTCACGATGAACAGTTGTTCCATCCGGGTGGGACCGTTCATTAAGCAACTATTGAACCTTGAACTCGACCCAGACCCCAGGTAGAACTCGTACATACGTTCCATGATCGGTTTCTTGTACTGCTTCAGTAAGTACCCGATTGTACGTGCTATCCTCAACGTTTACAAGAGTCAGACCAGGCATAAAATGGAGTACTGCTGCCATTTATTGGACAGTAGCTGTCCAGTCTTCACTTTTCAAACTTGACAGAGTCCAAAATCGTCTCCGCGTTCTTTTAGGTGATGAATTCTTTCCCACCCTACAACCCCTTTCCCACAGACTAAAAGTCACAGGCCTCTCACTGCTCTATCTCTACGTCCATGGAAAGTGCTCAGACAAAACACATTCTTTAATTCCATCAGTTCTTACATTCACGTCTAAGACTCACCATGTTACGCACATTGCAGCAAACCACCCACATTACTTCCGTATTCCATTGGGGAGACCTAAGTCCCACTCGAGCAGCATCTTCCTGCGAACCACTGCTCTGTGGTACCGCCGCCCAAAAGAATGTTTTCCAGATCACTACAATCTTAACTCTTTCAAGTTTAGATGAATCATTATCTAGCCACAAATTCGCATCAACTGTGCAACTTACTCTGTAACACTTAAGGTTTGCGTAATGGTTAGCAAGCTTGTCTTGCTAGAACAATTACGACTTACTAGTGAGATCGATCCCCACTGGGTGCCTCCTACTTGAGGCCTTGTGCCACATCTAAGCTACGCATGGAAAATCACTACTCTGTAACCTTATACGTTGAGTGGTTCCCGGGATTAGTAGATGAAACTTGCTGAAAAAAGGTCTCCAGTTCCTTTCCAACTAAGCAAAGAAAGTCTTATTCGTTTAAATTATTCATATATGCGCCGTAATCATTCAAAACGTTATTGATCATGGCTCTCCACAACTCCCTGGACGCTAGTAGCACTAGGTAACTTTCATCTTTTTTTCCATTCCTCACGTTCCGCCATCCGTCTGCACAAGCTCGTCAACTACATGGCCCGCTGGCCTCTCCATCTTTTGCGATATGCCCCAAGAGTGCTTAATTCTCAAAGCATTCCTTCCTCCATATGCGATTCTAAAAATGCCAGCTGTTTGTTTTTGATTTGAAGTGGATGGGACAAAGGGGAAGACTTATGAACGACGCGTTTCTCCGAGAGCATCTACTCTCTTTGTCTTACTCAGGTTAGAATAAAAGAAATACAAAACTGTATGTGATAAGCATCCTTTTCGTTTCTATTTTCCTTTGTTTCGTTTCTCTCAGGATCTATCAATGACATCCTCAGTATCATTCTGCAGAATCTAATTTCTGTTGCCTCCAGTCCTCCCTTCAACTGTGATATTATCTAGAATTCACCTCCATATTTTTTCAGCTGCCTTCTTTTTTTCTATGGAATTTTGTTCTTGATACTTAGTATTTGTTTTAACTTATGGAAGGTATATTTTATTATTCTATTACTTGTTTGGATTTCGGTGTCGAATTTTCCATTCCTAGTTTAAGACATTCCATTGTTCCATTTGTTCAACATGAACCGGACGACGCCATTATTTTTTGTGTAAGTTAGGCGATTCAAATCGCCTAGCGATCAGATACTTGCTATAAATGAGGCAGAAATCAATCTGTCATGTCGACAGAAAGTAAATTGCAAAAGAAATGATCTAATTAATATATCATGGTATTAATGATTAATTTTTTTGACTGAGCCTTGCTAAGTAACATCGAAAGCCAATTAGTTTGATATGAAAAGAAAACAAGTCAAGGAAAAGACAACAGTAATAAAAAAAAAAATCACGCCGGTCGATTAACTCCCAGACAATGCTCATTGCTAGCACAATTTTATTTGTTTAATTAAAATGAATTAAAGATCCAAAGTTTCCCGATACATGCCTTTAATAAAAATTATGATACTATTTTGTAGTAATAATATTTAATTGTAGATGGTTTAAATTCAAATTAACGTCAAATAGAGTTGATTAATGGTCCTCGTTTTGAACTTTTCTCTTTTTCTTCAATTTTTCCTCCAGACGCTACCGTGAGAAATATCTGCTTTATAGTTTGACGCTTTATCATCTTCGAGGGATAGCCAATATTCTCTCGTTGTTCTACACGCGTCAGCGAAAAATAAGCAAAAACAATCAACTTTTAAACTGGCAGGACAAGATAGAACTCACTTTAAATGTAACGACTTCCGATGCTAAACCCGGAAGTGGTTTCCACTTCAGTCGAGTAAAGTAATCACCATGGTCCTGGTTTGCAGACATGTTAACGAACGTTGATGTCTTTTTGATTCTAACTTTTAAGGTAAAATTACGATCTCAGAATTGCTAAAAAAAAGAGACATTTTATAGAAGGTATCGTCCATTTTTGTCCAGCTAAAGAAGGTTGTGGAATGATTTGGCTGAAACTTCAGATTAACTACAACAATGCAAAGTTTTCTATAGCTTAAATAATTCTTGCAGTTATAACGTCTCTCCACAAAATTATAGATCAATAATTCTCTACCATTTTCTGGCTTTCCCCACTTTTCTCACCATATAGCAGAAAATGTCACTGTTCGCTTCCAGGATGTTCTGCCTCAAAAAGCCCTTTGTAGAATTATAGATTGTAGCGAGATCGATATCCTAACCGTTTGAATGGACCAATGTACGGTTTCAGTTCCCCAAGAATATCCAAAATTCTTCACAAGAAAGGAATTATCCACTTACTGAAAATCACTGTTATTGACACGAGAAGACGTCACCCGACAGTTTTTTTATTCTAAGTCAATATTAAACCTCAAAAAAGCTTTGGGCATCTTCCCAACGCTACTATACGAAGGAAATGGTGTGCGATTTAGTTCGCTAATCTCTTAATAGCTAACATAATGAGCTAAAAGGGTTGATTGAAAAGTAAAGGACACCAAACATAGAATATACTTTTTCGTCCAGGGACAAGAACGCAAGAAGTATCAAAACGATTTTCTACCGATAGTTTACTGACTACAAGGATCAAGGGCAAACTAATATATGAGATTTAGTGAGATTTTAAAAAGGTTTTATATGAGTACGAGTAGGTTTATATATCACATGGGCCTGGACTTAAAAAGAATAAGACGGTATTTGTCAGGAAACTTACGGTAGCAATATATTGATAGGAAAATTATCTAGATTGAAAAATAGTAAACAATTAAGTCAAGATTTTTATATATATATTAAAGAGGTTACTGATGGATACCTCCTTTCTTCTGGAGAGGCCATTTGGTTGATGGTCTTGAGGCGATCATTATAAAGTTGTCTTCCTCTCTTTCTTCTCTAGCTTTTTTTTTCTTTCGGACGGATGATTGTTAGCTGGTCTGTTCAGAGCTAAAATGAGAACTTAAAAGGAAATTTTAAGCGTATCTATTTTAATAACATGTGGACGTGTGCTTTTTTAACTAGCCATTGTAGTCAATCTGTTACCACCACTGGGAAGCAAGTTCCCTGAGATAAAAAAATAACCACCTTTAATCTGTATGACGTATAAAAAAATTAACTCCCCTGAAAACACTTTCTATCTGTCTAAGATTCCCACGTTCGGCTCAGACAACAAAAATCGACATCCCTATTTTGTCTACCATCTGCCCTTAAAGTCAGCCTCAGAAGGTCTGAGCCAAATACTGCCACTAAAATTAATAGTATGAAACTATTATTTAACATTACCTCTTTAGACGACCGGATCAACAACAAACCCCAAAATGTATGACAACTGAACAGAAAAAGGAAAAGATTGACAAAATGGAGTAGAAATATTTTGAATTTATTTTAGGGGCTTAAAGCAAATAAAACATGGTCAGCAGTAAGCAGAAAAAACACCAACAAAACTATCCATAATTAATTTAATATATTTCTTACCTTAGGTTAATTATATATATATATATGTATATATATATTGAACAATAAAAAAAAATTAAAATCTTTAGACACACTGGGTTGTAGATTAATAATCTTTCGTTTTTTTTATTATTATTTCATTTAGATTCCTCGACTGTTTCGACCAAAATGTCCATCATCGGGAGGAGAAATATTTCTGCTTGCTGGTAGCAGCAAACTACAGAAATGAGTCTTTTGCTGGAGTGGGTGAACTTTTGTCTGTAGTTTTCATTTGTTTTTTAATTTTTTTATCTTTTTAACATGGATCTTTTAACATTCCTTGTGTTGGTCAAACAGTCTCTTTTAAGTTGTTATTTGAGATAAGAGATGGATGGAGCTATGCTGGTCTGATTTCCCTTGGTCAGTGACAGTTTTATTGGTCCTGGTGAGGGGATGTGTCTCTGTTTAGTGTTTGTGTTATTTGGTTCTTAGGGAGTGAGTGAGTATGATATGTGTAAGCGTGTGTATTGCTGTGGGTGTGTGTTATCATTTGACTCATTAGGGAGTGAGTGAGTATGATGTGTATAAGTGTGTATATTCGTGTGAGTGAGTGTAAAAGTGTGAGGCCTCCACATCTCCGTAAGCATGTCTGTTTTGTGTGGGTGAGAAATGTGGGTAGCTTTTGATTTGTTGAGTTATATGTTGGTACTGTCTATATTGTTAAATTTATGGTTTAGCCCGGCTGGATATTTTGTTTTTAGACGTTGTATCCACTTATTTTCATGGGACTCTAAAATCATTCTAATGTTATCTGCTCTGAATTTATATATATATATATATATATATATATGAAGAAAAATATACGGAAAAAAACAAACAAAAATTCTTATATGCAATTATGCTGTTTTAATGTTAATATAATGTCAACGTCGGACGTTTCGGTCTAATAACCCATTATAAGGATTTTTGTTTGTTTTTTCCGTATATTTTTCTTCATACTGTCGGATCTATATCCATATATTTGCTTATATATATATATATATATATATATATATAAATCCTTGCTTAGTTCCCACTCATACTGTTCAAGAAGGCTTCAATCAATAGTCCCTCAGTTATGGATTAAATACCAGGTTAGACTGAGTTCTTTTGCCCTGGGCGCCAAACAAATATAGACTAAGGACAATTTTGAAATCGGACCATCATCAATAAAATTGCATACTTGTTTCTCAAGTCTGCGAGTGCTTCCAGTCTTGGAGATTAAAACTCTGGATTAAAAGCTCCTTCGTAAATAATAAGGCAGATTAAGTTGTCCAACCTTGTTAAATCAAAGATTCTAAGGAATCAAATCTGAAGTGAAAGGCAGCCTGAAGATGGATGGCCCTTGTCAAATATTATTGCCTTAGACACAGCTACGCTACAATAACAGGAGACAGTAAGAGATCCTTTACACTCATTCTTAGAAACGTGCAAACATGAAGTCAAATGTTAAATAACATTTTAAAAGACAATGATAAAAGCCTTTGACTTTCCTATTTCTGTTAGACTGCAAATGTATGTAAGATTAGGTGAATTTATCAGGAGATATCGTAGATATTTACTGAGTGTTCTTTTAGATTTCCAAATGGTTTTCAGGCAACATACGAACATTATTTTACTTAATTCTTCTTATCAAAAAAAAAAAAAAAAATATATATATATATATATATATATATATATATATATATATATATAATTAATAGCTTGGTAGTGCATGACGAGTATTTTCATCATGACATGTCTATGCCTCGGGCATATGACGTAAAAAAGTAAGTAATTAGTTTTTCAGAAAAAAAATTGATCAAATTAAATAAAATATCTGTCTTCATCACAAATTTTAAACAAATAGAAACAAATTATAAATTTCATGTGTTGTGATGAAAATTTATTCAAATTACTGAACATAAGAATTTTTTTAACTTGAATCGCTACTGAGTCGAAATGAAAACAGTCGTGTATGTACGTACGTATATATATATATATATATATATATATATATATATATATATATATATATATATATATATATATATATATGTGTGTGTGCGTGTGTGTGTATGTGTGTGTGTGTATGCATGTCTGTGTACAGGTTTATTCAAAAAGAAAAAGCTGATATTAAAAAATTAATGAAAATAAACGCCAAGAGACAGAAACACATTCAACAGATTACTAGGTAGGTAAAGGTTCAAAGTTATTAAAATAAATAAAAGTAATTTTCGATCTTGTTCAAACGATAATTTTCTAGGTTATATGATGAATGTATTCCTGCCTCTTAGTATTTGTTTTTCGAAATCTGCTAAAAAAAAAAGAGCTGATTTACACAATTTAATAAAAGCAAATACCAAGATACAGAAACATACTCAAAAATTTATCAGCAAATTAACCACACACACACACACACACACACACACACATATATATATATATATATATATACACACACATATATATATATATACACGAATACATATATACACGCACACACATACACACACAATATATATATATATATATATATATATATATATATATATATATATATATATATATATATATTGTTGGATTGATGTGAGTTTGTGACCCTGGGTTTCACGCTTCTGATATTGAGCGCTTTCTAATAATAGGTAAGGAGGAATAGGAGTGATAGGCAACAATAAACTGCAGAAGAACTCAAAATTGATCACTGCATTTAAGTATAGCAATAATATTTAATCTTATCTCTTAAAAGTTCAACTTCTGCCGCCACATAATTAAAAAAAATTGATGTACGTAGGTCCTTACTTTCCGTACAAAGTATATTTTTTTATTTTATGGGTGACCTTCGCTGGATTTCACAATTAATTTCGATTGCTTTCAAACTTCTTTCCAAGCTATAAAAATTGTTATCGTACAAAAAATTCGTCGCAAAATATAGCGTAAAAAAATGTGGAAAACAATTGCAGTAATGAAAACTTGGGAAACCAAAATATCAGGATTGCGGGTCCGTATCCGTCCCAGATAGAGTCCAGATCCGGCCTTGATAGAGTGCAAAAGCTTTTTGAGTTCTTGTGGGTGACGAAATATTCACCACCCTCCAACCTCTCTGCCACAGGCGAGATGTGTCAAGAAAGTGTTGGACGAACTACATTCGCTGGTCCCGCCAAGGCAATCGTTCACGGCAAGAAGTCGCCATACCACATACATTGTAGTAAACCACCCACATTCCCTCCGTATTGCATCGATGAGAATTAAGTTCAACTTGAGCAGATTCTTCCCGCGAATCACTGCCCCATGGAACCGACTCCTAACAGGATGATTTTCCGATCACTACAATCTTAATCAGTTGAAGGCTCGGGTTAACCGTAATTTCCCGCTCATATTAACATAAATGGGCTCTTAACGTAACCCTGTAACTCGAGTGGCTCTTGTGTCTTGTAAAGGGTGAACCTTACTTTAAAAAACTGAAGGTCAAAAAAAAAAAATGAGTAGCCGAAAAGTACTGTGATTTCGAAAAAACTAACGCTGGTCGCACATATCATCAAAAAATAAAAAAAATGAAATAAAACAGACTATCCGCAGGAATAACTTTTTTATTTAAGGAGCATACATGGATAATACGTATATATATATATATATATATATATATATATATATATATATATATATATATATATATATATATATATATATATATATATATGTATATATATATGTATATATATGGAGCGTTGATGGATAAATTGTCGTCGAAATTTTGCCAAAATGAAATAAACACTGATACCTCATTTTAACAGAAATATTTACCAAAATTACATGCAAATATCTTGAACTACGAAAGAGTAAATCCATTGGCTTCAAACACGGTCATCAGACAATTTCAGAATTTCCTGCAACTCTTCTAGACGGTCTCCTTGTTTAAGTTGGTGAATTCTGCCAAAATCCTTGTCATCAGATCATCTTTGGTGCTACAAGCAGTTTTGATGATCTCTTGCCCAATTGCGCCCCACACATAATACTGAAAGGGGGTTGAAATCTAGGAAGGTAGGCGGACAGATATAAGGGGTGATGTCGCAGAAATTGTCTGACAACCATGACTGGGTTCTCCTGCTTGAGTAATATGGAGCACAGCCCTTTTGAGAGACATAGCGTCTTCCAGCAGCCATTCTCTTGACCCAGGTGAGCACTACCTCCTCAGTGTAGACCTCCGTGCTGAGACCGAGGCCCTTACCAACAAATTCCCTAGTTCTTTTCCGAGCTACACTACCGTCTTAATCACTATTAGACTCATCCATCTCTTTCTGAATACTCTGCATTGTCCTCAGATTGACATCCAAATATTATGAAATGAAAGTACTGAAGCCTCCAAGCAGTACAGCAGGCCTTTTCCAAATTTCTGGCGGAGTGAATTGCGTCAGGGTACTCTTCCTCTCACAGACGATGCCCAGCTGACCCTACTATACTATTGTAATTGACAAAATCTAAAACAAAGAGCATGCGCGAAATTAAAAATATAAAATGGCGGCAATTTACCAATCGCATCTATATGTGTGTGTATCCGTGTATGTATATATCCGTGTGTGTGTTTGTGTGTGTGTATATGTGTGTGTGTGTAAAACGTTTAAGTATAGGATATCCGTAAAAGAACAGTTGAATGAGAACAAAAGAAGATTCTTGTCTTGATCATGTTCCTCAGAGGACAAAACGCATCGGCTAAGGTAAGTTTTTCTTTTCCTCTTTATCTTTATATATATATATATATATATATATATATATATATATATAGATAGATAGATAGATAGATAGATAGATAGATAGATAGATGTTATTAATAGAAAGCTTATAAGTATAAGAAACTATACTCGTTCTGAAAAACTTCGGTGTCTTGATTTGCAAATAAACAAGCCAATACTAAAGGGAAAAAAAGGTATAAAAAAAAGAAAGAACCAAGAACATATACGTTAACCGAATATAATCGTCCAGCATGCAAGTCCAAGACCCAAAGAAAAAAAAACCCCGATGCGAGTATCTAAAACAACTAAATAAAGTGCTCAATACAATGAGTAGAGCAGACCTAGTTAAACCGAGAGAGCCAGACAAACATACAAAGGTTTCATCTAAGCGGATCGCCTTCTCTGACGATTCGAAACCTTGGTAGGTTTGTCTGGCTCTCTAGGTTTAACTATATATGTAGATAGATAGATAGATAGATAGATAGATAGATAGATAATATTAGTGGTCAATATATATATATATATATATAGATATATATATATATATAAATTCCCAAGAGGATAGAATTCAGGTAGAGTTCAATGTCAACGACAGAGCAAGAATATAATATAAAAGGCTAAAACACTAATATTCCATGGTTATAATTTATTACATTGGAATTGTAATCACGATCCAATTCATCTGACTTACAAATTCAAAAAGAAATCGGAAAATGATTTCGATTGTGATTACGATTCCAATGTAATAAATTATAACCATGGAATATTAATGTTTGTGCCTTTTATATTACACACACACACACACACACACACACACGCACGCACGCACACACACACACACACACATATATATATATATATATATATATATATATCTCAGTAGACAATATTTGTCTGTTTAATTTGTATTGCATTTTTTTTTTCACTTTGCGAATAATTTGAACAGGAAAATGAACATTGTGGTAATTAATTATTAAGTTAATATTCTAAATTTCTCTCGACCGTCGATGTCAGGTTTTTTGTCTGTATATATATATTAATGGCAAACGCCGAATTGTTTTGTCATACACAGCCTACCGTAATGTTTCTACATTTACTCTTTATCTGTCAACAACTCTTACGCAGCAGTTGAAGTAACAACAGTTTGTATTACAGTCAATTATCGGTATTCGAAAAAATTAGAATGCGTGTTAATCGATATCATCTCTCTTATTAATTTCTGTTTGATATTCTTATAACTCTTTAATATTTTTTTCAGATTCTTTCAGACTTCATAACCCTCTTGAATCTTAGTGGCTATATCCTCTTCCTTGGCATAATTAATATATATATATATAGGGCCCATATAGACATCACATATATGATACGTTAAAACATTCCCTTTCTCTGCCGTGCGCCGATAGCTTAGGAGTAGAGTCTCTGACTGATGTCGAGTTTCGATCCCGGCGTGATGCTATCGGATTTCTAGCCAGAGTGATTGCTTGTGATACAGCGAAACAGACTTTTATGTGCCGATTGAGCACTAAAAATGGCTGCACCTGCAATTAACGCGTCGCTCATAAATTATGAATTGAGCGCTATGGCTGCTGATTTAGCGTTTATATATGTTAAAAGATAATTTATTTTATTTACATTATTCACATTATTCTGACTGTTGCCGCATCTTTGTTTTCATATTAACGACGTTTGGGCCGTTGTACGCGCCGCAATGATTGTAATTTCGAACTGATGAATCTTTGTTTCGTCAACCGGTGTAGATCGTTCTAGTTTCACGTGCCATGCCTCTTCCGTATATGTCAGTATCAGCTGTTTCCCATTGACTCACCTCTCCAAGTTATCGTTCACGTCCGCTGTAATCATGTATTTGAGTGAAATGACTTCAAATAACGCTTTTTTTTTCTACTGAGTCTTCATGAGGGGAATAATTTTAGGGATTTATAAACCGAATCCTCAGGAATTTTTTTTTTTTAGCAGGTTCATATTACATTTGTTGTCACTATTGTTTTTCACTAGCACTCCATATTAAGGGTTACCAAATTTTCTATCACAACGTCAGTGTCAACTTTCTTATGTGTCCAGACGTTAGGGACACTCGATATAAATATATATTAATGTTAAATAACAAAGCTATTTAATATATATATATATATATATATATATATATATATTAAGAAATATGCATAATACATTACATTAATTGCACAATTCCGAGTTCCATGCTCAAGTTGTGCAATTAATGCTATGCATATTTCTTAATATATATATATATATATATATATTAAATAGCTATGTTATTTAACATTGAACACTGTTTTTCTTACACTATATAGTATTTATATGTATTTGTGTATATATACATATATATATATATATATATATATATATATATATATATATATATATATATATATATATATATATATATATACGTGTGTGTGTGTGTGTGAAAATATATAGAAAATAGGAAAGAACTGGTTAGGTAAATAATCCAAAGTATTAGTATTTTTGTTATTATTTTTAAAAAATAGTGCTCGATACAAAAGTAGAGCATAAATATATTTATTTATTTAAAAATATGATTCCAACACGCTACATTATTTCCATCTTCAAGCGAAATTTTTTTGGGATTCCAAAAAAAATTTCCCTTGAAGATGGAACAGAGCTTAATTTAATTCAATTTAATTCAAATAATTATATTGAAGTTTTCGGCTCTTGTTTTGAAACATGAGACCTCTTATGTAGCCTGTTGGAATCATATTTTTAAATAAATAATTATATATATATATATATATATATATATATATATATATATATATATATATATATGAAAAAGTATGTTATTTCTCTATATATCACACATAGATGAACTTTATCGGTTTCACAGTTCTATGACTTTCAAAAGTTAAATTTAAACAGAGAGACATGTGGCTATGCGATATGGGGACATGCCAAACATATCACGTCATATTGAATATCAAAGAACCGTGAGACAGGTGAAGCTATTATTCTAAATAAACATTGTAAAAGACGACAGAATTATTATATATATATATGTATATATATATGTATATATATATATATATATATATATATATATATATATATATATATATATATATGTATATATATATATATATATATATATATATATATATATATATATGTGTGTGTGTGTGTGTGTGTGTGTGTGTGTCTGTTTTCATTGAATAATAGAGCATATTGTATCTACTCCTTTTTATACTGATCAGAGCGGGTTTACGCATGTTTTTAGAAATCACCATCACAACAGAATGCAGATTTTATCGCGGTTACAATAAATTTGACTTTGAAATTTACACCTGAAGATGCTCTTCAAAATTATCGAAATTACTCGGGTTGAAAAAAAAAATACGGCACATTGATCGATGAATTTTAATCGTAACAGAAATCTGATTAGACAATTGTGAAAAAAAAAAAAACAGTATAAAAAACAATTCGACAGAATATGCCTATATTATTCAATGAAACATGTTTGAATGAAGATTTGCTACCTAAATATATTAACCAGAAAAATAAACACTATTTAGCTGAAATACAGCTTTTAGGTTTGCCATATTCTGCTACCAGTGCCAAAATATTGGACCCTCAAACAGTGGAGCAAAAGTATAAGGTGAAGTGAAATAATTAAGTTCCCAATAAAAGTGGATTCCCCCCCCCTCATATCGAAAAAACCTGAAATATTTCAAGTGGTATATCCCAGACATATTCTCGAAGATGTAAGCACAACAAAAATCCCAGCATTTAATTTCTGCTATTATAACAGTGAAATCTACAAGAGTAGATGGTCTGGATGAATTCGGTAATTGGAAAATTTTTAAAGATGGATGATACGCTTCTTTGATTTTTGGCGCAAAACAATTTATCAGCAGGGATTTAGAACAAATGCTTATTTAATTGTAATTATAAAATAATTTGAAATGAGCGCCAACAGCGGACTTCGTATGGTGGGGTGGTAGGCTTTTGATAATTTCCTGTACGAGTGAATAACTGATAAAACCTGAAAATATGTAACTTGGCACGATTTGATGCACTCTGAAATAATTTATCCCGTGCGTTAGCAGAGAAACTGAGGTCATTAAAATTGTATTGATCTCACTATTGTGATTAGAATTAATCATTCTGCGTGGGTTAAAAAGAAGCCGTGAAATATAAACGAGGCGATAGATTATGGACGCAGGGGTTGGCATCAACGGAGACGGACGGTGTTAGGTTCGGAGAGAATGAAGTAACCAGTATAACACGGGCACACACGCAAATGCAATCAAAACACACGTAGGAAGATGGATATAATCACAGTCAGAGTAAGATATCTGAATAGGTTCGTTTTTCATATCTATCTATCTATCTATCTATCTATCTATCTATCTATCTATCTATTTATCGATTACAATGTATTACCTATCTATTATGTTTTATCTATCGTTCTATCTATGCATTTAATTTAATTTTTTATCTATCTATCTATCTATCTATCTATCTATCTATCTATCTATTACGTTTTATCTATCGCTCTATGCATCTAATTTAATGTTTTATATATCTATCTATCATAATGTTTCATTTATTGTTCTTTGTATCTATTTTATTTTTTATCTATTATATATCTACCTATCTATCTGTCTATCTATCTATCTATCTATATATATATATATATACATATATATATTTTATAATGTATTTATCTATCTATTATAAATTTCTATTATAAAGTTTTATCTATCTATCTATCTCTCTATCTCTCTCTCTATCTATCTATCTATCTATATATATATATATATATATATATATAAAATAATGTATTCTATCTATTATAAAGTTCTATCTATCTATCTATCTATCTATCTATCTATCTCTCTCTCTCTCTCTATATATATATATATATATATATATATATATATATTATAATGTTTCATCTATTGCTCTATGTATCTAATTTTATTTTTTATCTATATACCTATTATAATGCTTTATCTATAGCTCTGTCTATGTATGTAATTTATTTTCTATCTATCTATCTAGCTAGCTAGCTATTATAATGTATTCTATCTATTATAATATTTTATCTATCTAATTTATTTTATCTATCTATCTAATTTTGTTAATTAATTTTATCTGCCTATATTCGTAATGCTGCTTTGCGATGTAATGCGCAAAGCAGTGTGTTGATATACTCTCATGCTTTAAGGAAGAAATTCAGCTGACAGTCAAGAAAATAAAATATGAAAGTAAAAACAGAAAAAAAAATCGAAAACAAGAACAAATTCAATATTTGGAGTTAACGAATACGGTACCCAGAATGACGGAACGTGTCAGATACGTTTTTCAAAATTTTCTGCCGAGCAATTTTTTTTTGAGTCTTGTTTCAGCGTGTTGTCGGAGTAGTTGAGGTAGACAGAGATTAAAAATAAATTTACATACAAATAACTAAAAATATACGACGTGGCTGTGAGGGTAATTACTCAAAATATCAACCTCCGTCATTTCAATCATTTACACCAAGTTGATTATGGTAATAATTTTGATGTGAGGCTTCCACATAAATTAAGCCAGCCTAAAAAAAAAAAACCCTGACAGACAATTTAAATGTTCGTTTTTGAAATTTTGATGGCTGACGTAAAGTGACCTTAGGTCAAGCGAATTGAACCACTACTAAATAACGTTAGTCACACATGGATTGACGCACTTTATAGGAAATGAATAAAACGCTTTTGAAATGTTAAATAAATAATTGAAATGTTGATGAATGATCGTTCTCCAACGACCCTCTGAATTTTCGATCGCATCTTTAAAAAAGATCATTATTCTTTGATGTGATAAAGAGCTCAAATAGTTCGATTACCTCTTCCTTATTGGAGAATGTTTTATTACAAAAAGTTGAAAATGCTGAAATAAGTGATAATCAGTAGGTAGATAGATAGATAGATAGATAGATAGATAATGAACAAGCTGAGATAGCTAGCTAGCTAGCTAGCTAGCTAGATAGATAGATGGATGACTGAGATAGATAGATAGATAGATAGATAGATAAATGACTGAAATAGATAGATAGATAGATAGATAGATAGATACATACATACATAAAACATTAAATTTGCTATTGTTTTGGCGATTCCCTTACCTCTGACCACTTGCCAAATCTTCAGTCATTTATGTGCCAAGCGTGATGAACGCTTAAGCGATCATGTATCTATCGATATATGACTGATCAAGCAGATATTTTTCCTCGCAGTAGGTTGCCATTTCTTTCTGCGGTAGACCAGTTGCCATCCAAGGCTATAGATCCCGGCCTGTCCTGCTATTTGCCCATAGCTGGGACGGGAGAAAAGGATTCATACCTTTCCCAAGAGTAAGAGCACGTAAGTCGGCTCTCCGATTCTTCTATATGAGCCGCTCTCCGCTTATTTTAACATAGAAATCCTTAACGGTCAATAGCTGGGGAGAGAAAAAGAGGATTCAGAACTTTTCCAAGTTTATTAGCATTTACGTGAATGTAATGGATTTGACTGGAATTCGAACTCGGATCTCCTCAATCCGAGCCGCTATCCATCACTCCACAGTACCCCCTCTCTTACTGTTGTCAAAGAGTATCCATTTCTCTTCGCATATAATGATTCGACGCAAAAATGGTTCTTTTTCTCCAGTCTGCACTCAACTCGACTTTTGCTTGATATTGTTTCATTGTATTCATTTTCATTGAACTTATGAGTAACAATATATTGTAAGAAAAATTATCTAGTAAGAAAAACAGTCAGGAATGAGTCAAGATTTTTATATACTAAGAAGGTCTCTTCGTTAGAAAAACGGATCAATAACCAATCAAAAAAATGCGACATTTTATGCGTGAAAACCTGATATAAACGTCGATTGCTATTAAAACCGTATTTGGATAAGAAACGAATCTTCTATCAAATGCAAATAAATAAAACTTTAGAAAGTGAGAGATGGCGAACATACATCAAAAAATCTCAATTCAATCGGTAAAAATCATTTACCATATTCTGATTATGTTAAATGCTTTTATGTGTAGCTTCAGGTCAAAAAAATAAAAATTAGATTTTTTTGAAATTTGAACCACCAGTAACTCACCCAAAAGTCAATCTTCATACAAAAAAACGACACTTTAGCAAAATTGAAAGAGAAACCTCTGCATTACTAAACGTACCACTCATAGAGTATGTAAGCATGAAGAAGACCCCAAAATCGGTCAATCGAAACGTTGTGAAAAGTAACAAAAATGCATATTAAATGTTTCCTTATGAGTAAAAAACAAATAAAATACATTATGCTTTTAACTGGGTCAAGGAATGATTTGTTAATTTTGACGCTACCAAGACGAAAAAGCCATTTTTTACTCGTCTGCTTTCCATCAGTGTGGCTGATGCTAACCTCCATGAAAGTATCTCATTGTGACTTCTCGAACAAACGTTTGCCGCTGACATAAAGAAGAAAGATTATATTGAATCAATTTTTTGAACAGTTTGTTTACTGTGTTTCGCCATAATTAATCTTTCATATTTATAAGTCAACCATTCGCCTATGATTTAAACAATACTGCGACATATGGACCGGTACAGTCTGTTGTTAACTGGGGCAACGTTAGGCTTGTTAATGTAAACTCCTCCAAAACAAAACTGGTCTTTATTAATCCTCTGAGAGACCCCTTTCTGCCTTCAAGCTGCTTGGCTGATGTTATCTTCCAAGAGATTTACTCGTTTGGCTTTTTCGGGCTAAAATTCTCAGCTGGCAAAGAGTGAAAATACTATATTGAATCTATTGATAGGTCTGCTGCCAAGAAAGCTTGTTCACTGTGTCATGCTAGACGCGTCCTCCAGAATCTATCTTATATATCTATAAAAACTACCACTCGCTTATGCCTCGAATATTACTGGCACATATGTTCCGGTGTTTCTCCTTTGTATTTGTACATTCTTGATAAAATCCCTTGACGAATCAGCAACATTATTGGTTCTTACGTGGCACCTTGGCTTCAATTAATTTCCCTCCGACTTAAAGTTGCTTCCCTGTGTTGTTTTTTGTAAATACTTTCATGGTAATTTTTCAGATGAGCTCGTCCGATTGGGGCTAGTTTTAAATTATTGTTTTATCCCCCACCCCACCACCACAGACAATGAATTTTACATGTAGGGACTAGTTAGTATTTTCATGGAGACAATGAGGTATTATGGTGAATGTAGTAAGAAAGGTAAGTAAGAATACGTTGTTTTGGTGTAAAGAATATTATGGTATGCTTGGGTCAGTGTTTGTCGCTAGCTAAGTTTAACGTTAAAACAGAAGAAGACCATCCTTTTCCACCATTCCCTTTTTGGCCTTGTGCCACAATTTGTAAATATTAAAAATAAATATCGCTCTTCGCTGTGGTGTCTGGACTCTTCAGCCGTAAGCGTACTTCTAGAATAGTAACAAGGTCCCATTAGTTCAGAATAACCGTAAGTTCGTATGCTGAAAGTTTCTTTCTCGCTTATTAATTCTCTTCCGGTTTCTAGCTGTCCAGACAAGTTCGTTGTTCAAAGATGAAATGCAATGTCAACCGTTATCTACTGTCTTCCTGATTACCATTCTATTGTCTCGCTTGAGAATCTAATAACTCGACTAAGAGATATTACCACTCATAAAGATTGTAGGCAAGAAGAGTCTGTAGCCGAAAACGTCGCGAGAAACTATGTAAAAAAAAATGCATCTGTTTTCTAATTCTCTCACACCCAGTAACCCCCCCTGTCTTATATTCGAGTTCGTTAGAAAACGAGGTACTAATAACCCATCTCATACCAATTAAATATATTCTAGGCCAGGAAAAGTGAGTGTCAGCCAAATGTTTGTGAGAAACTACACAAAGAAAAAATTGAAAAACAAACAAGCGATTTTTTATCTGAGCAACGTTTGAGAATTTAAGGACTCAACTAAGTATTAGAGATATTACCATTTATAAGGATTGTATGCATAAATCAGTCTGTCGCCGAAAATGCCGCGAAAAACTACGTAAAAAATTGAAACATGTGATCTGTACTCTGAACCACAGTTGGGATGCTAATAAGTCTTCTTAGTACTACATATCATACCAACCATTCGGAGTGTAGACCTGAAGAAGGCTGGAGCATGAATCAACCGAAATGTTACAAAATCTAATTAAAAAAAGAGTTTGTCCGAATAACTGTTGTAAATTAGGCACATTCGATCACGCCCGACGCAAAACGCTTTTCTAGGGATTCACTAAGCTTCAACTTAGTCTGGCGTAGGCACACATTAGAGAAACCTCTTAACAAGGAGCCAGTTCCATGCGAGACTAATTGACTCTCTCTTCAGCAAATAGCTTGAGAATTTACTTTCAGCTGTCGTTCCAGCCGTTCATGTTTGTCTAATAAGGGACAGGATTGATTATGGCGCACGTTTCTGGGCACTGCAAAGCAAAGGGTTGTGTCTGGGGTGCGTGCTTTGTGGGGTGGGACTAGCAAAACAGCCTGAAAGTGGAAGAAAGCCATTGACAGGAAGCATGGCGGATGCTGCGAGATCAACTAAATCAACAGTGATTTCACCCTACAGTAACCAACACACCCGATAACCACCCCGAGCCAGATTATTCCTCTCCTGATAGCGGTAATTTGATACCTACGTGGAGCAATTCACTCTATACAATGCAAATATTTACGAATACAGACGCACACGCTCTCATACATGCACACACACACACACACACACATATTTGCATAGGACTTGTACGCGTATATATATATATATATATATATATATATATATATATATATATATAGTATTGGGGTACACATGCATACATGCACAAATCTGTAGCCTAGTGACGTAAAAGTATTTATTTTACAAAAGAGGTATTTATTTTTATCATGACCTCCTTCCTTGTCAATGCACTTAATCTACTTCAAAGTTCACCATACTGATCGAGCAATTTACTAGGAATCTTATAGATCGATATATATATATATATATATATATATATATATATATATACTTGAACGAAATCAACCTAAGCAAGGCAGTAAAGCCACTGAGACGCAAGGGGGTTACTGGGCGTGGATGAGTGAGAAACAGCAACATTGCTAAGGAGCGACAACAGAGGAAGAATAATCGGGTGGTCAGCAGATAGCCATTGAACTTTTGCAGATTAAAGTTCGCTGGAAAGTATGGATCCGGTAGGGTGTTCAATAAGTGAGAAGTGCGAGAAAAAGCACAGAATTTACGCTTACATCTAATCAACTCAACTGTAAATTGGTAAGACCTCGTCGGCAGTCTAGTACAGCGCGTAAATTCGAAGAGTCTAGACGCCATAGCGAAGAGCATATTACTGAAAACATCTCACTCATATATATATATATATATATATATATATATATATATATAGAGAGAGAGAGAGAGAGAGAGAGAGAGTGAGAGGGTTTTTCGAAACGAGTATAGTTACCTATATATATATATATATATATATATATATATATATATAGAGAGAGAGAGAGAGAGAAAGAGAGAGAGGGTTTTTTTTTCGAAACGAGAATAGTTACCTATATATATATATATATATATATATATATATATATATATATATATATATATGTAAGCAAATATATGGATATAGATCCGACAGTATGAAGAAAAATACGAAAAAACAAGCAAAAATCCTTATATGCCGTTTTAATGTTAATATAATGCCAACGTCGGACGTTTCGGTCTTTGTCATGTTGAATTGATAATGTTAATTATATTTTATGAATATGTCCTGAAGATGGTTTATTAGACCAAAACGTCCGACGTTAACATTAAAACAGCATAATTGCATATAAGGATTTTTGTTTGTTTTTTCCGTATATTTTTCTTCATATATATATATATATATATATATATATATATATATATATAGTGTGACCCCTAAAAAAACGGGAATTTTTTAAGTGCGTATTGCCAGACATGAGCAAGTGGCAACATTGCGAGACAGTGACCTTGAGGAAGTAAACATTTCGCCATTTAGAATACAAGATGAAATTCACAGTATCTCAGCTAAGCTTTCATAGATGCCGGGTCACGGTAAGGTGGGGGTGGCTAAATTTATTTATTCATAATTTATTTATTTATTTTTATTTTATTCTTTTATTAAAGAATAAAATAAAAATAATTTATTTATTTATTTTTATTTTATTCTTTTATTATAAAAGAATAAAATAAAAATAAATAAATAAATCTCCGTAGACGCTCAAGCCAGACTATGCGAAAACTTCCTCCGTCGTAAATTTAGCCACCCCCACCTTACCCTGACCCGGCATCTATGAAAGTAACTCTATACTGATACAAATTATTAACACCCCACCCCTGCCGATTCTAAACAATCCGCCCTTGATGTTACCATGGAAATTTTTGATTTCAATTCTGACCATACTATTAAAACTCGTAAATTTCAGAAATAAGTTCATTCCCAAAAAATTTCGCTTGAAGATGGAACAGAGCCTACTTTAACTCAAGTTAATTCAAATATTATTTTGAAGTTTTCGGCTCTTGTTTTGAAACATGAGACCTCTTATGTAGCGAGTTGGAATCATATTTTTAAATAAATAATTATATATATATATATATATATATATATATATATATATATATATATATATATATATATAATATTATTATTATTTGTAGTAGTATTAGTATGTTAATTATTATTCAGGCTGTTAAACTAAAATAAATACTATTTAATAAATAAACGGTGTATCTACTCGAATAGATTAAAAGAAAAACATTTTGAAATTGCTCTATTTACAATCTATTTACAATTCCTTATAGAAATTGGTCTATTTACGCCAGGATATGAAACTTATCAGATATGTTCATGTAGTGAGTCAGAGAAAGACCTATGTTTAAAGGCACTATTCCAATTTGGTTAACTATCGGGGCGCTCCTGGGCCGACAGGTGATAGCTCGTCAGATCTAATGACGTTTTCCTCTCAGGGGGACGTAGGTTGGAATCTGTCCGGAGAGCACATATTTTTCTAATAAGTCGAATAGTAGCTTCTTTGTAGCTGAGTGGTTAAATCATGTCAGATCTAACGACGATTTTATTCCAGGGGAACGTAGGTTGGAATCCCGCCGGAGAACGCATATTTTTTTAATTTCTCAAATATTCAAGCTAGTAGATGAAAATAAATAAATATACTGTTTAATAGACGATATTAAATATGGGTATCCATTAAAATAAGTTTTAAACAATATAATAAACATATGTTGGATTAATAATTGAACAATCCATGTGTATGTGTGTGTATATATATATATATATATATATATATATATATATATACATATATATATATATATATATATATATATATATATATATATATAATATTTAGTGCAGTTCAATTTATATTACAATGAATCATTCATACAAAAAGTAGATTAGTAAAGTTAATGACATAAAATTGCAAAATCCATTCGGAAACAAATTTTTCAAGGTGTATTAACCTACTAATCACTCGATGAATGTTATGGTCCTTGTTTTTTAATATTATATACTGTATAAGGTCTTTTTTTTAATATGCAGGTACTTTCGACTGTACATTCAGTCATCTTCAAGCATGGAAATTATTTTGTTTTTGGTAAAATTCAGGTCGCATCCCAGACGAAAAAATATAAGGCGAATCGAAATATATATTTTTTTAAATGTGTTATTGTTAACGGATACAAACTTTTGGAGGGTAAAGTCGACAAGCTAAGACTGAAGTTTCTTTTGAAAATTTAAGTTTATGCTTTTTACTAATATGGCAGTTTGAGAATTTTTGTGTCGTAGTAGATTATCAGTCAATGTGACATAAAATAAATAGTTCAATAAATAGAGTTGTTATCCCGAAAATTTACACGTCGGATCAATTCTATTAAATCAAATATGTGGTTCAGTTCAAGTCATATTACAATGAATTTTTCATAAAAAAATAGATTAGTATATAGGAAAAGAAGAATGTGAGATTTTGGCACACTCAGGAAATTTTGAAGGCAGGAGAACAAAACGTTTTAACGAACTTATGTTAATAAAAGGCTTAACAGGGCCTAAGAGGCTGAATAAGGAATATACATTTTAGCTACGTAGAATAGGAAGTTGTAGAGATCCATGATATTCCACTTCCTTATCAACTGTTATAGGTGGAACAGAGCGAATGAATTCTGAAGTTCTTATCAAGGATCAATTTATTCGAAACTCCTGGGCTGGCACAACAGAATCACAAAGATCTTTGCCAAATAACAGAAACCACATAATTTGATGATTTTCAAGAACAGCAACAATTAAAATGGATAGCAAGTATAACTACAAGATAAAATAATGGCATAAGATGTTGACGTTCCACACAACTTCGAACAAAAGTTTAGGAAGGAAACCTTCTTATCAATACCGAAAAGAGCAATGACAGTAACTGGATTTGAGAAACATAATTTCCATCTCTACCTATAAAAGGCAGGGTGTGTGTGTGTGTGTGTGTGTGTGTGTGTGTGTGTGTGTGTGTGTGAAAAGAGTGCGCAGCCGCAATTTTCGACGGATTTACACCAAAATTTACATGCACATGCTCCAAGTTAGAGGGAAGGCCAAGACCGACCTTGCATTTCCCAACTCCCATCGATAGTGGAATAACCGATTTTTTCTTGCCGTAGAACGGCAGTTTTCCTGTAATTTGCGGCCATTTTCTACTGGCCAGAGTGAGAGCCTATAGCTGGCTGCCACGAATAGGCAGGAAGATTCTATTGGCCAGCGTAAGAGCCAACAGCTGACTGACACGAATGTTAACTAGCATGCTATCATGCAAAAAAAAAATCCATAGTTGCATTCGTCACAAGTGGGAAAAATTTAAATCTGCATGGCACTTTACTCCAGTTGGCTCATTCGCTTGCTTAAACTCAACGTTGATTCTGATTCCGCAGAACTGGGTTGGGTGTAAAAAAAGTATTTGCTGTTAATATTCTTTTTTCATTCAGTTTTTCCAGTTACGAGTCATTTTTTAAAGTTGATCGTTTTGTGTTCATTTTGTTTAGTTATTTTTTCGTAACAGATTTAATGTTTAGTATAGAGCTTAGAAAAAATTCGCAGTGTGAGATAGGCAAGAAGTAAGGCATGTAGCAACATCAGCACGGCAAGGGCACTCCTTTAAAGGCAAGGAAGGGCAAAAATATTTTAAGTCAAGTAATAGCGATTGCTGTATGAGTCGTGCGTTATTTGAATCAAGCACGGGCAACGCCGGGCCATGCTGCTAGTAAAAATAATATTATTTAATAAATTTTAATCAATGGTAGCAATGGCTTCTCAGTTAATGATTGTGTATTCTTTCCTTATAAAGAAATCGCTTATATTACCATTTCTCCCTGTTCTGTCTTCCCTTTATACGAATTCGGTAAGCAAATCGCTTTTCATCTCTTACAGGGTGTTTCATAATTATTGAAATAAACAGCGGCCACTCAGATCTTCCCTATCGAATTTATTCTCTTTCTTTTTTCAGATTATTTCTAGAAAGTGGTTGACATTTTGAGATATTCAACCAAATATAGCAAGATCATGCTTTCGACGATGGAGCAGATCTTTTGTGTGAAGACATATTACGAAAGTAAGTCTTTCAAGATTGTTCAAGCAATTACAAAAGGGAGCTCAATTTCAACAAGTTTTTAGATTTCTTCTTCCGGGGGTTCCTCACTGACGATATCTACCATGGCCACCGACGCATCATTGTTGCATTGAATGCAGCCATCATTGTGAAGGCTCAATCAATAATACAGGAGGAATGTGTACGCAGTATTAACAACTTTGCATTCACCATTGCCTTCAACTGAACGGTGGACATCTGGTGCATGTACTATAGGGATCCTATTGACATTTTTAGTATATTTTTAAAACGAAAATTTTATCCTTTTATTTTCAATAAATGAAGTTTCATTGCTCTATCATTTCTGGTCCTTGTTCTAATCATTTTGTTTAAAAACAATTGTGAAACACCCTATATATATTGTTTCGAATTTACCCTCATACAAACTTTACTTTATATATTTATCGAAATGTTATCTGAATTGTGGGCCGTTTAATATTTTTATGGATGTTTTTTTATTAATAACATTGCTGACATATAAATCTTTATTGTAAATGAAAAAGTCTTCATAAATTTGCACCGTTTGCTGACAAAAGCCAAGTTTGTGATTGCAGCTAAACAATAATTATATTTCCTCTGAATTATTTTCTTGTTAACCCAGTGTAGACCATGCAACAATATATGAGGAGGAATTATAAACACATGGCATGGCTCCCTGAAAACTTTGGGGCGCGCCTCATGAGCCTTAAAGCTGAAGTGAAATGGGCACCTCATTCACCTGACATGAACTCACCAGACTTTTCCCTCTGAGGGTTCCTCAAGAACAACATCTACTAGAACAACCCATTGCTGCATTGAAGGCAGCCACCATTGGGAAGATTCAATTGCACACTCATGAAGAATGCTCACGCGTTTTTAACAACTTAGCATTCAGCATTTCCTACCACTGAATCGTGGACATCTGGAGCATGTATTATAGGGACGCTCTTGACTTTTTTGCTCATATTTAAATGGTTGCAGATACTAAAATGTTATCCTTTTATCTTTCAACAGATTCCCATTGTTCTATCATTTATTGTCCTTGATTTGTGTTCGATCATTTTGCTTAAAAAATGGTAAGAGTTAAATCGACTTTCACTTTCTTTATTCTGCGTCCAATAAATTCCATTTGTCTCATTTTGCTTCTAAGTATAACTTTCCTTGATGTTGTTATTTTTCTGAAAACATACTTGTCGGTCATATATTCTGTTCATAGTATTCTCAGTATCCCTCAATCGAATCACATCTCACTCGGTTTTTTTCTTCATCTGTGAGGACATTCTCTAAAATTCACTGCTATACAGATTAAGTTTTACATAATATGTCAAACACTATGTTTTTGTTTCTCAGGACATCTTCATATATACTAATTGTCTGCTTAATTTCTGGAAGGCATCTTTCGCTATTCCAAAGTGTTATTTTTGCAAGCCAATTTATAATTATCAGCACCTGCTCGATTTTGATAAGCCCGATACAAAGTTTACACACGGAGCTGCTTCTTTGGCTGACAAAATTTCATTTTACATTTAATAACTTGTCATTTTTTACCTTGCTTGATTTTACTTCCTTGTCCAAGTGTTATTTAAGTTTCATCTTTGGATCAACACAGTGTCATCTGCCTATTCTATTTTCATATTATGTCCACCAGTTGAAAGGTATATTTTAATAAGAAATAAATCATATTATTTCTACTACTATTAAACATGGACAAAATTCTCCATACCTTATTTCACAACACCACAGAGATCCTTCCCTGCCCTCAATTAGAATGTCTGACGCTCAACTTCTCGAGAGCAACTCTCTGCGACTGCTCGGTCTCACGTTGACTGCTGACCTGAAATGGAACAAATACATTGAGTTAATTGCTTCCGCAAGTAAAGTTGGCTCCCTGTGCCGCACCAGGAAATTTTTCTCCCCGGAATCGATCCTCCAGGTCTACAAATCAACAATTCGCCCTTGCATGGCGTATTGCTGCCATATATGGTCTGGAGCCCCTTCTGTTTGCCTCGGGGTTCTTGATAAGCTCCAGAGGCGGATATGCAATAGAATTGGCCCTGTTCTGGCATCTCGTCTACAGTCGCTTTCTAACAGACGCGCCGTCGCCTCTCTCTGTATTTTTTACAAATACTTTCATGGCAATTGCTACGAGGAGCTGCATTCGCTGGTTCCCAGACTTCATGAATTCAAGCGCCCTACGAGGCTGGCATCCCGCTCTCACCCTTTTACTGTTGAAACTACTAAATGTAGCAGTCTCTTCTACTCCAATAGCTTCATATCTCGCGCCTCTCGTCTGTGGAACTCTCTTCCCTATTCCAGATATAAATATTATACTGTGTAGAACGAGTCTCTCTATATTTCTGAGATGAGGTATTATGTACATTATTTACATTATTCGGACTATAGTCCTCATCTTTGACGCCATATTTATCACAACGTTTCGGCCGTTGTACGCTCCGGCCTTCTTCAGGTGGTTGGAATGTCGAACTGAAACCTTTATTTCGCTCACTGGGGTAGACTGTTCTAGTTCCACGTGCCATGTTTGATGGATGTCAGTTATCAGTTATCTCCTGCTAATTTCCCTCTGAAAGTTATCCACTGCCTGATGAAGGCCGGAGCGTACAACGGCTGAAACGTTGTGATAAATATGGCGACAAAGATGAGGGCAATAGTCCGAATAATGTAAATAATGTGTAGAACGACTCATTTACAAAGGAGCTGCAACTTTTATAGGAAAGAATGTCTACGAAACTGGTATGGGCACCATGCAGCCACTGTCACAGACATAAGATCAGTAACAATTTTATAGGACTTTACAATACAGGCTGATAGAGAAATCAAAGCTAATTGCGCAGACGTCATGATCAAAGACTACAAAAATGGAATGTGTTTTCTTATTGACGCGACTGTTTATTCAGGCTGTAATGTATCCATAGATATCGTGGCTGTTGGGGACTTCAACAATTACAGTTGTAGTTGGAGCCCGCCTGTTGACTGGAAAATGTTCCGATAGACTCACTGAAGGGATTCACGGTAGCATATGCTTTAAGAAAATACAAACATTTGCAGTCAGAACAGTCGGTGTCATAAATCAAATTAATTACCCTATCTTACCATCACTTTAGGTCCAGACTTGGGGAGCGTCTGTCCGGTTGTTTGTTTCTTTGATTTGATTTATTATATCTGTATTAGACACGTGATTTAAGACCCTACAATGCCAAAACCTCCAACACAGTCACGTATATATATATATATATATATATATATATATATATATATATATATATATATATATATGAATGATATCAACTATGTTTACCAAAACAATCTGCTAAACGTCTTTGGAAAATAAAACATCCTCATAACTATATACACATATATTCAGTTAAAATTACAAAAAAAAAAAAAAATAAAAAATAAAAACTGAACTTGATAATACCAACAGGAATAGTCGAATATGCACGGATATGCAGGACATTTTGATAATTTTTACACACTTATTCGAACACATGAAAAATTAAATAAAAACTTTATCGGAGTACCTTGTCAATTTTCTTTAATGAAAATACGCATATATATATATATATATATATATAGAGAGAGAGAGAGAGAGAGAGAGAGAGGCGCATTTATTCACAGAACCCATTTTGAATGCTTTCTTCTTCATATTTGTCAACTGTTCTACGATTTTAATGAATTTTAGACCGCCAGCATAATTATATTTTTTCCGACTCTACACATAAATTAGACACACACATACCTACACACGCGCGTGCGCGCACACACACACACACACATACAGACACACACAGAGGCACACACACAAACCCTCTCTCTCTCATATACAACTACACACCATATATCCACACACACACACACACACACATATATATATATATATATATATATATATATATATATATATATACATATATATGTATATATGTATATATATAAAGATAGATAACTAGATAGATAGATAGAAATTTGGAAGCAAGAAGCCGAAAGAAAGAGTTCACCAAGCGAGTCATGCTATAGAAGAGACTGCTAGTCTGGAACTTACGGTTACATGTAGCCAGTTCCAAGGTTAAATGAAGAGACCTTGATGCCAATCTAGTTCTGATCTTAAATTCATAAATTCATGTCTAGGTACCAAAGGGGGTAGTTAATCAGGATAATTACTATGAAAATATTTATAGAAAATGTACAAGGAAGATAATATTTTCTAAATATTTTTTCTGTTTGAAATAAAATTTTCAACTTGAAAATTAAACTAGATTATTGTCCTCATCTTTGTCGCCATATTTATTACAACGTTTCGGCCGTTGTACGCTCCGGTCTTCTTCAGGTGGTTGGAATGTCAAACTGAACCCTTTATTTCGCTCACTGGGGTAGACTGTTCTAGTTCCACGTGCCATGTTTTAATGGATCTCAGTTATCTCCTGTTAAGTGCCTCTTAAAGTTATCCACTGCCTTAACCGGGTATTGAACTCACATTCTGTCACTGGATTTAACCGATGCTTTTATTCACTATGCCATGTGTCTTTGAGGCCGGAGCGTACAACGGCCGAAACGTTGTATTAAATATGGCGACAAAGATGAGGACAATAGTCCGAATAATGTAAATAATGTACATAATACCTCATCTCAGAAATATAGACAAATATTGAAAGGCCGAAACGTTGTAATAAATATGGCGACAAAGATGAGAACAATAGTCCGAATAATGTAAATAATGTACATAATACCTCATCTCAGAAATATAGACAAATATTGAAAATTGTCGTTTTCCAGCAGAAAAAAAAAAGACACTTTTTGAATTCCATGTCTAGAATACCAATTGCATGGCTTCCAACGAAATACGTTAATAGATTCACTAATTTTCTCTTTCAAGAGACGTTTGCTTTGTTCGTCGTCTTTATCCATCCTTTATAAAATTCCGCAAACCATTTGCTTCACGATTTTGCATTCCTTGCGTCATTACAACAGGCTTCACAGATCCTATCATTTACTTCCGGTATACAGTGCTGCTTTTATTTTATTTAGTCATTTCTTTCATCAGCATAAGTAAGTGTTATAATGCCATTTAAAAACATTTTATAAAGTTTTCACGCACAAGCAATACAGCTGAATAGATAAGGATTCCCTACATTAACCCTCCACTCGCAAAACATTAGCATCAAACCATAAGACGTTTATGGAAAAATAAGAAGCAAACTTTGAGGGTTTCACTTAGCCTCTTTATTTACCAATCAATAATCAGATAAGATGCAAAAGAATTTCATTCGATCGTTGGAAATTCGCATTTCGTCAAATATTCCTTAAATAAATGAAATTAAATTACATAAATTCCTGCTAGAATTATTTCCAAATCACACAGATGAAAACATTATCATATGACCGAATATATGAGAGAAATAAAATATGGAATTTGTCGGCGAAAAACTTAGAATTAATATTTAGTTGCCAAAATACTGAGATTACAGATTTTTTTTTTTAAGCGTTTCACCCCAAGCAAGGCGGGAAACCACTAGAACGCAAAGGGTTACAGAAAATTTGGAGAAAGAACAGATAGGAGTGATAGAGGAAAGGATTAGGAGAAGGGTAGTGGATAGATCAAGGCAACTGGAGATGTCGATTGACATTACATTTGAATAGCTGGATAATATAGCTCTCAGGGAAACTGGAACAGGGAAGGGAGTTCCACAGGCGAGAGGTGCGAGACATGAAGCTATTGGAGTAGAAGAGACGGCTTAATTCTTTCAGTTATGTACTTACCTAATTTAAAGCAGCATCCTTCATCAATGCGGTAGAAACTTTCCCAAATGGCATTTAATAGATCATCTTTGGTGGATAGAACTTTCTCGTGGATTTTTTTTTAATATTTCCCCATAAATTTTCAATTAGATTTAGATCCGGAATGTTCGATGGCCATATTATTGCTTTTATATACCCGTCTTGAAGAAAATGCTTTAATCTTTGACCTGTAATAAGATTCATTATCGTCCCCCACCAAAAAAAAAAATCAAACCAATTTTCTATCGATAGAACTAGAAAATTATCCTGGATTTAATGGGCAGTATTTTAGGTATTCATTGTTGAGGTAATGCCTTAACCAGGTATTGAACTCACAACTCTTTGGGTCCTGTCACTGGATTTTACCAACGCCTTTATCCAATGTGCCATGTGTCCGTAAGGACAGTGGGGAATTGGAGAGGTGAATTAACAGGAAGTAACTGACAACTGACATCCATTAGACATGGCACGTGGAACTAGAACATTCTACCCCAGCGAGCGAAATAAAGGGTTCAGTTCGACATTCCAACCACCTGAAGAAGGACGGAGCATACCACGACCAAAACGTTGTGATAAATATGGCAACAAAGATGATGCCAATAGTCCGAATAATGTAAATAGTATGCATTATATCTTATCTCAGACAGATAAGGAAACATGCAACATTGACATACGCGGTTGCATTAAGATAGCCAGGAAAATCGTTAGAAACAAAAGATTATTGAAATGTTACGTAATACTTTTTCCCCTATACGGCAATGAATGCTGCACAATCTTACCAAAGATGATGATGAAACTTGAAGCAACAGAAATGTGGCTCTACAAAAGGATGCTGAGGATACCATGGACCGAACATGTGAGCAACGGTGGAGTTATAGAGAAATTGGAAACAAAATGGAAACTTATACTTAACATCAGAAAAAGACAGTTGAAATTTCTGGGGCACATTATGAGGAAGGAAGGCTTGGAAAATCTAATACACACAGGAAAAATTGAGAGCGAGCGGAACAGATGAAAACATCGCATAATTTAATGAGCTTGAATATATTGATGGCAGAACAGGGTTTGGAAGACAGAAGTACATTTGTAGCTCGTCTGTCTTCAACGTTTAACGTATGTAGTAGTGAGTTAACTGAGAAGTGTTCCGTTTAAGAATGGCAGGATATTCATATCGTCAACAGGTAGATATGGTTTTTACATACGGCCGCAAGAATGGTAATAGATACGAGGCTACACGGCTGTATCAGATTTCGTTTGCAGACCGAAGGCAGCCGATTCATCCAACCGTTACCGCGACAGGATCCGTGACACCCCAAAGTTTCTAAAAGTATTTTTGGATTGTATCTTTGATTATACATTTAACAGCGTCTACCCTAGATATTAAACTTAATAACCCAGAAATGAAAGCTTGGTTTGGTTTATTTTGTTTAACGGCATATCAACCTCAATGGGTTATTTAATGCCAACAACATTTTTAGGATAGATTCAAATAGAGTATGTTTGAATAGAATATGAATTCTTTGTTTTAGATTGGTTTGGTTTATTTTGTTTTATGGCATATCAACCACAATGGGTTATTTAATGCTGACAAAATCTTTTATTGCTGGTAATATTTTGTTTTATAAAAATCTGTTTCTGTTAATATATTTCCTTCAAAATTGTATTGCTGATAATAATTTTGTTCAAAAAAGTATTGCTGATAATAATTAACTATTTAATGAGCTTGAATAAACTGATGACAGAACAGGGTTTAGAAGACAGAAGTACATTTGTAGCTCGTCTGTATTCAACGTTTAACGTATGTAGTCGTGAGTTAACTGAGAAGTGTTCCGTTTAAGAATGGCAGGATATTCATATCCTGAGCAGGAAGATATGATTTTTACATACGGCCGCGCGAATGGTAATGTACGCGAGGCTGCACGGCTGTATCAGATTGCTTTTCCAGACAGAAGGCAGCAGAATCATCTAACCTTTGCTACTGTTTGTCGTCTCGGTAATGAGACAAGATCAGTGGCACGACAAACTATGCTTGGAGGAAGACCGAAAGTGCTGCGAATACATTCAATACCGTGTGGGAGTATTTGAAAGGGTCCGCCAGTCAATGATCCGACGTGTGCCTGCTTAGAAGCAATCGGAGGACAGTTTGAACATTTTTTTTATGAATTGCTGTGTTGGGATACAGTAATGAACTTTTGGATATATGTTTATATGGGTATTTTACCTTATCTTTGTGTCAGGAACGTGCACCCAAAGTTTGTAAAAGTATTTTTGATGTACACACACACACACACACATACACACACACACACATACACACACACACAAACATATATATATATATGATTATATATATATATATATATATATATATATATATATATATATATATATGATTATATATATATATACATATAAACACTAATATTTCATGGTCATAATTTATTCCATTGGAATCGTAAATACGATCCAATTCATCAGACCTACAAATTCAAAAAGAAAACAGAAAAAACAACTCCGGGAATAAAAAAATAAAATTTAGAGAGAGTGTATGTATGAGAGTGTGGGACGAATGTTAGAGTAAATGAAAGCTATAGGGAGGGGTAACACACGAGAGAAGAACGGGAAGGTCTAAAGATGAAGGGGGCAGGTTAAAATTTAACAGAGAGAAGTTTTAAAGAGGGGAGTCAAAGACGGTTTAAGTGAGAGAAATAGGAATATTCTCGGATGTCTAAACATTAAAGATACACCGGAAAATAGTATACATTTTGTGGTGACATACACACACAGTAGACAATATAATCTTAAAGATCAGGAGATGAGAGAGGGAGAGGAAAAGAAAAGAGAAAAGGAGGTGGGGGAGAGAGATGGGGCGGGAGAAACTAAAACTGAAGGGCATTTATAAAAAGGGCCGCTGTGTAATTAAGAAAATTTGACAAAAGTAATATCGACTCCAGGTTACAAATCAAATATTATATCCTTACTCTGTCCTGGACATTGAGTACTACCTGGATTCTATCCTCTTGGAATCATTTTTATACACACACACACACACACACACACACACACACACACACACACATATATATATATATATATATATATATATATATATATATTAGGCTGGTGCAAAAATAATTTCGTTTTCCCACATACTAACATATGTTAGAAAACGAAATTATTTTTGCACCAACCTAATATATATATATGTGTGTGTATGTATGTATGTATATATATTTATATATTTTAGATATATGATTGCATATGTATGTGTATATTTACCACTAATATTATCTATCTATCTATCTATCTATCTATCTATCTATCTATCTATCTCTCTCTCTCTGTATATATATATATATATATATATATATATATATATATATATATATATATATATATATATATATGTATATATATATAACGTTGCAAATTAAAAAAATAATAATGTACTTTTATGAAAGTATTTATTTATTTGTATATAAAATGGCAGTAGAGTGCGGAGTCGGGGTTGCATGGAGTACAAGTGAGATGGAAAGTGAATATTAAAAATGGGGAGGATTGGAAAAAGGACGAAAAAGTAACATGATTCAGGGAGACAGAAGATGTCAATTGACAAATTTGAAGATTGTAATTATCAGGGAGGCAAGAAATCGCTAGGGATCATCATAGGCTGCAAGTGCGAGAAAAAAAAAGAGCTTGGTTCAACAGTAAAAACAGTGAGACCGAGTTGCCAATCTAGCAGCATGCTTAAATTCATGAAGCCGGGGCAGTAGATAAAAAAGCAGTTGCCATGAAAATATTTTTACAACAGACAGAGGGAAGCCACGTTACGTCGGTGCGAAAGTGACTGGCGACGAGATCCTTGGCCAGGATCGATTGTATTGCAGACTCTTCCCTGGATTTACCCAAGAATCACAAGAGGCACAATAGAAGCACCAGACCAGATATGGCAACATTATTCCATACCCGGAGAAATGGTAGATTTATAAACATGCAAGATGGATTTTTGTCAACCATCTCTAGATTACGATCTCTTAACGTCATGCTTGTCCATTTTGAGATATTGCAATATTTCTCTCTTCTCTGCTTTCCACGGCTTCTTGCTTGCACCGTCATCCATTGTCAAGCACTGTGTATTGTGATAGGGGCCTTTACGGTAATACTCCATCTCTTTTTGTTTTATTTAGGAGTGAGCCTATTAACCGATGGTTTCCCCGATATGGTTTGTCACGTCTTTGATGGTGCCAGATCATTATCGACGATACCTAGCTGTTATTCCAAGCAACTCATCTATGTGGCTTGAATCTTATCGATATTACGACCCACAGGCGTGCCAAAATATTGAAATGACCGGTGAGAGTATCATCTTTAATTAACATTTGAAACTCCGCATGCAGAAAATGCCGAGTGAAAGAAGCCCTGAAAATGCAATGAAACCACTAGGAAATCGTTCAAAACACCATAGGACCGGCACATGAAATTTCTCGTTTCTTATATCGATTACGATTGCTCGGTCCTTGATGGGGAGTGTCGCAATTCATTTGGGCAGGATATTGCCTCCATAGGATGGAGTATCGCATTGACACCGACGTGCTGTTCCTGATTTTAACTTTCATGACGGTCAATATAATTTTTCCGACTGCGCATATAGGGGAAACTTCAACGGCATGACAAGATGATTTACATTTTGATGCGCGTTTCATATCCAAGAGTGTTAAATTTATTGGAGTCGATTTTAGAAACAACAATTTATATGAAAACGAATAAAGAACCACACGCGTGCACACACAAACACACACACACACAGACTTACACACAGCTACGCATTTGTACAAACAACGAAAAGAATTGATTGTTCATTCCTTTTAACATTGCTCTATGTACAATAGTTTGAAAAGAGATTACCCAGTTATAAAGAAAAGCTAAACATTACTAACTTTGAGCGAGTTGGCCTGGCTAGAAATAACTAGAGATATTTGTGCCAGAGTGGTATCAGAAAATATCTAATCAGGTGTATTGACCTGCTAAGTGACTAAAGACAATGACGAAAATCGTCAGCAAATATTACTGTTGCTATGTTTCAACATGCTCGCTGTTGCACAATATGTGGGCACGTATGCAGGTCACTAGATAAACTAGAGTGTCAAGTAGTACAACATAAACATAAAAACTGAATGAAGAAGAGTCCACTATATATATATATATATATATATATATATATATATATATATATATATATATATATATATATATATATATATATATATATATAGGTAATTCATCGAATCTAGAAGAAACCTCAACAGAATGCAGTTACGTTATCAGGCAAACGTCATACTAACTGTTCCAATAACGTAACTGTCCGGGTTTCAATTTTCGGTAGTGGATGTACATTGCTGATGAGTCCCAAATATAGGACGAAACGGCCGTCCAGTGCTTTCTGCATTCTGT
>OZ010572.1:107545207-107560207 GCA_963932145.1 Acanthosepion lycidas
AAGATCAGATAGCAGTGAGAGAGGAACGGATGAGGAGAAGGATAGTGGATAGATCAAGGCAACTGGAGATGTCGATTGACATTGCATTTGAATAGTTGGAGATTATAGCTCTCAGGGAAACTGGATTAGGGAAGGAGAGAGGTGCGAGATATGAAGTTATTGGACGAGATTTTTGAGATAAGAGTTTCATTTAAGCATCCGTAGTACACGCATGTTCACCTTTGTTCTGGAATGATCTTATTTGTGTTGTGTTGTGTCTTTTTCGTCGTTATTTTGAATAATTCCTTTAGTGATACCATGGGTCCAAAGTACTTAAGTGCAGTGGTGAATAGTCGAAACATGATTTCGCTTGAAGTAATGCTGGAAAAACAAAATTTTTACAGTAATGGATAAAATTCAAATGCTTCAAATTTTTTTAAAATGACTGATCTTCAGTAGTATACATTAGGCTAGACGTTGCAAGGCTAGGTTAGCCGTTGCTAGGCTAGCTGTTGTCTCCCACTCTTTCTCCCCCTCCGCCAGTTGGCATAGCACTCGTCTGAACTTCAGGGTTTAGTACAGTTTATTTCTTTACAATTTGTGTTTTTTTTCTTTTTTATTTTATTGTTTGTAATCTATATTTCTTGTTTATTCACACGTTTTTGCTCGTACGAAACCAACTAAGAAGAGAATAAGGGTTGTATATTTGGAAAATAAGTGTGATTTTCAGGGGCCTGGAACGGATCGGAATTATTTCCATTAATTTCAGTGGGGATAATAGATTTGAGATACGAGTGTTATGAGCTCGGCCTTGGAACGAATTAAAGTTTATATCAATTTTGATGTATTTCACTCTGTTTCTATCTGTCTATTTATCCATAAATACAGTGTAACCCGGATATAAGAGAGTTGTCGGGACCGGAGAAGATATACGGGTTTCTCTTATATCCGGGTTTGGTCTATTTTGTTTAGGTAAGTATGGCTCTAATTTTGGACCAGATAAAATCTCTCTTATATCCGGGTTTCTCTAATATCAGGGTCTCTTATATCCGGGTTACCCTGTATATGTATATATATATATATATATATATATATTCACACACACATATGTCTGTTCTTATATACTTTTGTCTATCTCAGACTTTTTGTCTTTTTCTCTCTCTCTCTCTGTCTCTCTGTGTCTGTCTGTCTGTCTGTCTCTCTCTCTCTCTCTCTATATATATATATATATATATATATATATATATATATATATATATAGATATATTATGTCTACATTGCGACACAGAAATTACTGTTTCGAAACCGAAAATTTAACATTAAAGTTTAAACTTAAAATTCGAAGCTCGGCTCCATTTACAGCGCTTGAGAATGGAACCGTGGTCCGAATTTTAAGTTTAAACTTTAGAGTTAATTTTAGGATTTAAGCTTCGCTTTCGAAACATAGTAATTCCTGTGTCACGATGGAAAGATATTTAGAAAAAATAATTATATTATGCTCTACTTTGTATCGAGCACTGCTGTGTTGTCACCCCGGCCTCTCTCCGAGCCCACCGCCATCCTATCCTGTCCTGTGACGACCAATGTGACTTGGTATTCGTCGCGGCACCAAATGTGACGTTCTAACCTTTTTGCTAATTCGGATGGGAATCTGGTTAGATTCGGCATCAGCCTTGTCGTTCCCACCTCGCCTCCAACGTCTGGTTACCGAAGTAACTGTTTTGATTTCTAGTCTAACCTACCCACGTTGTGATTTGATCTTAGGTAGACGAAATCAATCAGTCGCCGGGCCGTAATACAAGTCGAGTCCGAACAAGGGTAATACCGCACAAGTATATGTAAAAGAAAATAAAGTAACAACTCGAAAAGTTCAAATGTGTTAAAAAAGGATAACAATATTTTATATCTGGTTGCTGAATACAGGACTGCGTTTTTCTCCCAAACCGCTAATATGGATATGTGATACTTTGCGTTTGTTAGGCGAATCTTAATATCTTAAGTTTTTTTTCGATAACTGTTTTTTTTTTGGTGTATCTTCAGGTGATATTCGTAAAACTTGTTTTGATGGTGTGAGCCTAAGTCGTTCTTCAAAAATAAATTGTTCTTGGTTAGAAGCTGAGGTCGTGATTGCATGGATCTTTCAGTCAGGTTCCTGAGAGACGGGTCTCAGCGCTTACAGCTCAACTGCAACTAACATCTCTCTGACTCAGCTCAGCCTGTCTTCAACCCCAACTGCCGTCCACTCGCTGCAACTCTGCTTATATGGACGCCGACCGAAACCGGGGTGGGCCTGTCGGGGCCTGAGGTTCCTTGATAGTTCTAAATCCGCATCAAAGATTTCCTTTGTTTTCGGTTAGGAAAATTTATTACTTTCCATTTTTGGAAGTCCTTAATTTCTAGTCCTCCCAAATTCTTCCTTTCTCATATTGGTATCTCATACCAATCTCTTCAGAGGCGTCAACAGGTTCCCCTCTCTCACACAGTGGCATCTCACACCAATCCCTTCAGGGTGCGCCAATCGGCCTCCCCTCCTCTTTCATGGTTTACCTTCACCTACCGCTCACGCCACCCTTCAGCCAATGAACGCTCAGCAGCGTGGGTGTTTGCAATTATCGATCAAAAGAAAAAAACAAGTATCTTCTTTTTTTTTTTCTTTTCTTTCTTTTCTTCTTCCCGACAACAGTTACGACTCTTCTCTAACCGAACGCCGTCTGGAACTCGTCAACGAGACCTTCGCCAAACAAGCACTGGGGCTGGTCAATGATCTTCCGCACCCTGTCGCCAATTATTCATTCCGATAAAATAATTTTTCTATCATGGCCAGCTCTGACACAAAACAGGTGCTCTTCTCAAATGATCTTCCGCACCCTGTCGCCAATTATTCATTCCGATAAAATAATTTTTCTATCATGGCCAGCTCTGACACAAAACAGGTGCTCTTCTCAAATGATATCTCCGCAGATAGTTAATGGTTTAATCTTTCCTTCTTTGTACTCTGTGGGTGATCCAGCGGACATTTTTTCGGTCAGAGCGCGACCCAATTAATTTTTATCTCTTAGCATTCAGCCTTGTAGGTCACTTGACCAACCTGAAATTTTCATTATTGCCATGGGCAGATTGCTATCTTCTTTCGCCGCGTCGTAACATAAATCAAATTAAATCCGGTATCTTACTTTCTTCGCCAATGAAAATAAAATCTTTACCACTTTTCTTTGTTAGAAAAAATAACATCGCTCAGTGTCTTTTCGTGATAGCTTCTTATCACCTAAATTAATTCTTGCCTTTTTTTCCCGCAACCCTAAATAGTGTCACACTGCTTCCTAAAAACAAGAATGATTACTAAAGCATTCTGGATTATAAATCTGAGTGTTCTTTCCTATTATTTGAATATATATATATATATATATATATATATATATATATATATATATATATATATAGTTGGATTGATGTGAGTTTGTGATCCTGGATTTCACGCTATTTGTGATCGTCAGACAAATTGATTAATTTTTAAATTCTGGATTAAAATATGGTTGCGCATATCGATGTTTTTATGGAAGTGGGAGGAAAAATTGTCGCAAATAGTGTGAAACTCAGGGTCACAAACTCACATCAATCCAACTAAATATGTTAGCTCTATCACTGATATTGAACACTTTCCAATAAGTACCGCGCATATATAATATATAAATAATATATATAGACAATTGCATATATATATTATACATTTCACAAATAACACACACACATATATATCTGTGTGTGTGCGTGTGTATGTGTGTGGGTATGTATAGGTGCGTCTGTCTGTCAGTCTGTCCTGTTGTTCAGCACAGAGCTAGAGAGAAATTCATAGGTTAATTGTATGGAAAGAATTCGACTGGAATTGAAAACTCCCCAATTTCTCATTCCGAGCCGTTATCCACTAAACCACACTGGAAAACTTAAAGGATGAATATGAGTTTTACAATCTTTGATTTTACGGAAAGAACGAAACATGTCACATTAACAAATATTTAATGAACTGCTAAGGGGATTTTGCGTTTAGATATGTCAACCATGATAGTTTGATAAAATATAAAATGAAATTTAGATTCTGGCAAATGAGTGAAATATCTGCCGCATATTCGAGGTGTTTGGTCACTAATTTCTGGCACATAGTTCTCTTTCTTCTGACAATCGCGACTTTTGAAAATCCACCATCTGCTAGGGAGGCTCTGTTAATCTCATCAATTATTTCAACCTTTTTTGATTTCAAATCGGAAAGAAGGAATCAATCTGAGAAGGAATTGACATAATGATTGCTTGCTATTTAGAGCCACCTTATTTATCTGGGTCAAAACAAATGTTTCCTAATTTTCGTCTTGACTGGACTGTTTAGTCTTTTGACGGGACAGCAGAAAAAAGGGAGGATAACAATATGGCAGCTGTACCCGGATATGGAGTAGGATCTTAAATGGGGTATGTGATACACTCTAATACAGGGTGCAAGTGCTATTTGAGGACATATTGTTTTAAGTTCACGACACACTCAAATCCATTATATTCCTCTCAAGGACATATGGGGCAGTGGATAAAGGCGTTGGTAAGATCCAGTGACAGGACCCAAAGAGTGTGAGTTCAATACCCTGTTAAGGCAGTGGAGAAATTGCAGAGGGGAATTAACAGGAGATAACTGATAACTGACATCCATTACGTGGAACTAGAACAGTCTAACCCAGTGATCAAAATAAAGGGTTAAGTTCGACATTCCAACCACCTGAAGAAGGCCGAAACGTTTTAGCTTTTAGATGACATATTTCGCTATTTAAATGCACGAACGATTTTCAGTGATAGATATGCTTTCCATCAGCATGGCTGATGCTAATCCACAGGAAAGTGACATGTTGCACCTTCTCGGCTAACGTTCTTAGCTGACAGGAAAGACTATTGAGAATCTATTGCTAAGTCAGTTGCTACGGAAGTTGGTTCACTGTGTTGTGCAAGATAATTTTTCTCTCCCGAATCTATATTACATATCTATGTCTACCATTCATCCATGCTTAGAATATTGCTGCCACATATGGTTCGGTACCCCTGGTATATATATTGAACTGCTTGATAAGATCCAAAAAAAAATCTGCAATATTATTGGTCCTTATCTTGGCTTGGCTTCAGTCACTTTACCGCCACCGTAAGGTTACCTCTTTGTACCTTTTCTATAAATACTTTCATGGTAATTATTCGGGTGAGCTCTTAGCTATGGTACCTAGACATTATTAATTTAAGCGCAACATTTGAGCTGGTTAGATGTAACCGTAATTTCTATAGTAACCGTTTCTTTTCTCGCACTTATCGCTTGTGGTATTCCCTTCCGGCTCCATGCTTTTCAGTCAATGTTAATCTGTAAATATTTAAGTGCAGCGTTAATCTTTATCTCCTGATTACTTTTTCATTTTCCCGCTCATTGCTAATGTTTCTGTTCTTAATTCTTACCTACGCTGTAACCTGTTGTGTCTAAGTGGCTTTACTGCCTTGCATGAGGGGATATCGATTTTTTTAAAAAAAATTTAAAGATAAGAAAGGCAAATTTCTGTACGTGCTTCGTTATATTTCCAATTTGAGGCGATTTTGAATGGATTAAACTTTCGACAAAGATCTGAAAATGTTTACTCGCCGGAAGGACAGTTATAGAAATCTGGGGATTTCGGCTAGACATGAAGATATTCGATCTCTATCGATAAACATCGAAATATGTGTAAACATGAAAACGCGACAAATAATTGAAGGTGTCCAGAGATAGAGATGAGCTTGACAATCATAATAATAAAACCAATGTAATTGTGTCCATAACTTAAACAGAAAACAAGAATGAGTGAGAATGGTTGTTCACAAGGAACGATTCAAAATTGTGAAACTTAAGTTAACCTGTCGGTGTTAGGTGCACAATTTAGACACTCTTCTGGGTGAATAAGAAATTATAAAATCCAAGAGATCTTTGAAATTCTTACTATTCACCTAATGGCTGACGGACTAGATATATTCAGTTGGATGTGTCTAAAGAGTGAAATTGACAGAATAGCAAAACATCAGGCACTTGCAGGAAGAAATATCGAATGCAAATGCGACAGATTGGTATATCTTCAATGGTACGCTTGCAACAGTCTTCAAGAACTATAGAATTAGAAGAATAGGTAATCCGAGGAAGAACCAAAATCAGATGACGCGATTCAGCAAGAATTTATACTAGAGAACATCACGGTTGACGGATGAGGAAACTTGTTGTCACTTCATCTCTGAAGATAACCTCAATATTATTCTATACTGACGTGAAAGATGAATGGCTACGAATAATAATAATTCCACATTTTGTCAGGGAACTTGAACAAGAAGAAGCTTAAAAATACCTAGGAGAGAGCCAAGGAAATCGAACAGAGCATACCGAAATGAAGGAGAAAATAATACTACAGGAATATCCGTCTGGTGTTAAGTACAGAGTTGAATTCACAAAACAGAATATCAGCCTTAGACACTTTGGCTGTCCCCGTGGTGCAATACAGCTTCAACATTCTTAATTTTACCACAGCTGGCATAAAGCGAATAGATGTCAAAATGAGAATGCTTCTCACTTGTCAGCGCAAGCATCATTCTAAGACTGAAGTTGATCGTCTGTATGCGTCAAAGAGGCTATGGATTAGTTCGACTTGCAGATTAGAAATTACCAGGTACACATACTGAAAATTGTGCAAACCCGAAATTCAGATTCTGCGATAAATATGCAGAAACAATTGACCATCTTATCTCAGGTTAATACCCACTAAATAAAACTCAGAATGATAGTGTGCGCCAATATCTGCAATAGAAAATATGCAAGTTTGACGGGAAGGCAACTGCTAGAAACCGTTATGGACATCACCCAGATCTGGTTAGAGATAGGACCTGTAAACATTTTATGAGACTTTGCAATATTCATAGGGAGAACAAAGAAATCGGGATCTAAAAATAGAATGTGTCTTATTATTGACATGGCAGTTCCTGCAGACTGTAATATATCTTTGAAAATCTTGAAAAAATATCAAACTACAAGAGCCTTGAAAATGAAATCTCAAAATTATGACACATGAGAACATCAATAATTCCAGTTGTAAATGAAGCAATTGGATTGATTGGAAAAGGTTCAGATAGATTTTCAGTGAAAGAATTTTTGGTGGGACATGTTTTCACAAGTACAGTTCAAACATTACGAAACCTTTATCTATGTAAAATGCGAGCGATGTTAGGTTTTCTTTTTTTTTAATTTTAAATGATGATTAGAAAATGTCATGAAGGCATTTCCGACTTTAAATATCTGGTTGTGACCCGAAAGGAAATGTGTATACAACAGAAAGCAAAGGAAATAATAATAATAATAATAATAATAATAATAATAATAATAATAAGAAGAAGAAGAAGAAGAAGAAGAAGAAGTAGTAGAAGAATTATTATTATTATTATCATTATTATTATTATATGTAGTAGTAGTATTTTATTTTATTTATCTATTTATTTTTTTAGTGTGCCAATCAGGCCATATACGCTTTTTGACGAACTTTTTTGTGTGAGAATCTTACATTTTATTGTTCTGTTTTATGATGAGGGTGATAAATGACTCTAAATGTAAAAAGTCTATGGTATTTTTTTGTTTAATGAATTCCTTAGTGACCCTTCGACTTTCTTGTAGTGCCGCGGTGGGGGTGACCTACCCTATAAAGTTTGATTATTATCACTCTTATCGACGTCGAAAAGTCGGACATTTTAGTCACGTTGGCGGATGCCACTCTGTGTTCACGTTCAATGTGAAATCTGTTTATTTTTTTTTAATTTATTTTAAGTGTTTTTTACTTCATTTCAACTTTAATTTTTTTTTTTTTCCATTTAATTTTAATTTTATTTTTTATACTTATTTAAAAAAAAAAATTCCGTGCATGCGTATGGGTACAGATGGCACTGGATGATTGCTTATTTTTTTTATTTCGTTTCGTGTTATAACCCTGCAATATATGTTCACCTGATCTTTCATTTGGTAATGGTCATTGCGTCTTATACTAAGTTAAAACTTAAAATTGGTTTATTTTTTTGTAGGTGTTTTTTTTCCTTAAAACTAGAAGGGAGAATCGGAACAACTCACGGTGTTAATCGTGCAAAAGAGTTGATTGGCTGCTGCCGTCATGACGTCACAAACGATCCCGCTGCAAGCTGGGGAACTCTGTCTGTAAAATGACGTTACTCAATTTGCCAGGCGGATTAGGGGAGACATTTTGATCTGTACGTTACTCGTAGGAACAATATGAGAACTAAAAGTCAAATCAAGACGTCTAGTATGGTACTTCAAGTGGATAAATAGGGAAACATCTCCTCTGCATGGAACCTATCTCAGGTTGAAAACTAAAATCTGCCAAAAACTCCTACAGAAATAATGGATCTTCAGGTCTCCACAACATGGATAATCCCAATGATGGCCCTGCGAATTCTCTGACTAGATCCAAAACACATTCATTTAGAGAAAGAAATGGTAAAATGGTCACGCGAGGAGTATAAACTCGTTACGACTGCATTCTCTGAAGCGTTGTGCAAACTTTAGAAAAGCATCACTTATGACATTTGGCGAGAAATGGTTGGACACGCAATTAGAAAGTACATTGACGAATATAAACTAACCAGTGTAAGAATGTACACCATGAGAAATAGCGGACTGACAGATACTGAAATCAAAGAAATAAAAAACGGCAACTAGAATAGGTAAATCAAGAGAACATGAAAATGAACAAGAAATGGACGTAAAAAGTACTATCATCACACAAGCCAGAGATCATAATGAAAAAAAAAAAAAAAACTGAGATATGCACTAATCATTTGGAAGATAATGCCGGAAGTTTAGAAGAGTTGGAAAGGTGTGATTTAGGTCGGTCACAAGCCTGCAATAAAACGAGTCCAAAATACATTGAACCGAGTTATTTTACGGGGAAAAAAAACAATATGCTGAAAGCGAAGGAAGGAATCATGCGACATATTAATTCAAACACAAAATATGGAGGAACAAATGGAGGAAGGAGAGAAACTCCCACAATTACAACCAGCAAAGAAGTAACTCAAAACTATTAAACTCTACAATGCAGCTCTCAAATTAATTCTGTATGAAAGTGTTATGGGGGTCAAACCCTTTTTCATACAAGTGGACTCTACCAGTGTGTACTTGGACTGCTGCCGTTAAATACCCAGAGTCAGTCAGAGGAGAGAGAGACAGTGATTTTGATTGAGTTGGAGGTAGAATAATTGTGTGAGGTAACCGTTTGTAGAAGTCACAGTTACAAGGACGTAGACTCTAAGGAAGTCCTACTTCGAGACTGAATTTACCAGACTGTATATATATATATATATATATATATATATATATATATATATATATATATATATATATATATATATTATTGCTACTAACAGGCGTTTCTGGGTTTACTAACCGTATTACCAATTGTATTATTGTATTATTATGCATTTATTTGTTTATTTCATTCTTGCGTTTGTCATTCATTGGAGACCGGATTTCATCTCGAAATTCAAAACAGAAAGAGACCCTCTTATAAGTCTCATCGAATCAATATATCCATCAGCAATAGCAGCAAATAAAAAAATTAAATATCAAAGTAAAAAAAGGCAAATTTACAGACATGAAGATCTACACTGGAAAAGAAAAATAGAGAAAGAAATTGAACAACTTAGAAGTGAATTATCAGTATTCGAAAAAACGGCAAGAGGAACAAATTTGAGAAGAAATGGCAGTGATCAATGAAGTCCTAATCAGCTAAAGGAAAAATAAAGCAAACAAAACAACTGAATACTCAAAGAATCTATGAAACAAAGATCAAGATTCGACAGACTGAACAAGATCTTTCAAACCGATGCGAAGAATTTTTAAAGAGAAATAGGCAAACAAAATCTTGATGTGACAACTCCCGCGAAATTGGGAAGAAGTTACACAATTCTAGGAAAAAAATGGGCTTGCCCTAAAGAACATAGCCTAGAGGTAAATTGGATTGCGCAAGAGGAAGAGCGGGTGAAAAATAAACCAGAATAAACATGAGCGGGAATCACAGAAAAGGATGTTGAATGTGCACTGAAAAAAAAAACACAACTGCATATCTCGAGGAATATTTAACATTCCTAAATTTTGACTCTGTTATCTAAATACTGCACACAAAACAATAGTCAAAGAACTTCAAGAAATGGTCAGCGACCCTACTCAGATTCCGGCATGGGTAACTAAATGAATTTCTCTCTCTTCTACTCAAGAATGGTGACACAAATATCCCCCCACCAAAATACAGACCAATTACATGTCTTCCTATCAGTCACAAACTGTTGACAAAAATAGACACATTTCTTCTCAGAAAAAAATGATATAATTCTTTAACAAAATGGTGTAATCGTAGCTCTTACGGATTTATGGATGAATTACTTATTAAAAATATGGTCTTAGAAAACTGCTTCAGTAAAAAGAAAAATCTCATACTGCTTGGATAGATTACCGTAAGCAATTCGATAGTGTACGTCATCCTTGGATCTTAAACTCTTTAAATATATACAAGGTATCAACCGTCGTCATCAATTCCATCAAAGAAAGTATGTCGATATAAAAAGCAGTACTTCAATTCACTATTATAAATGGATCCTTTAAGTCTGCTAAAATAAAGATCAACAGAGGAATATCTTAAGGGGACTCTTTGTCACCCTTATTATTTTGTATATCCCTAATAGCATTAACCAGCGAACTTAACAGGGCGGAATATGGCTATAAGATATCCCAAAAGAAAATAATGCATCTATTTTACATAGATGACTTAAACTTCTTTGCTGGGAATGAAAGTAATCTTGAATGTCTCCTGAAAACAGTAACATGTTTTAGTGATGACATTAGAATAGAATTGGGTTTGGATAAATGTGCGAAAGCCACTTTTTAACGACGATCACTATAACTAATTTCCCTCTATTTGCTTAGACCCTGTGGTAAATATTTAGAGCAAAAAGAAGCTCATAAGTACATCGGTGTAAATGAGAGTGAAGGAATTCACGATATAAATTCAAAGAAATAGTTCGAAAAGACAAAAAATCTTCTTTCTAAACATGACACGCATCATCCAAAGGCTGATACACACTGTCTATACATACCCCCCCCCGTAAAGATGGAGGAACTGATCTTCTTTAGCTCGCATTGTCATACAAGACAACAACTATTGGCTTGCTAACATACATGGAAACGACAAAGGACTGGATTATACAATTAGTAAAACAAAACGAAAACAGAAAGAAAAATATTCAATCATGAATGAAGGTTGTAAATTCAAATGTGATTTGCATTTAGTAGATTCTGTAGAAAATCAAAATAGAACCCACGACCAAACTGTTGCAGCAAAAATTATGAAAAAGAAAGCCAAAGATAAAGCAACTGAGCTGATGAAACAACGCTGGCAAGACAAACCTCTGCATGTCCAATATCCAGAACGAGGCTAATAAAGCCGATGTTAATAAATTTAACACTCGTTGATGTTTACGAGCATCTGGATTAAAAGCTGAAACGGGAGGCTTTGTTCTTGCAGCGCAAGACTGAATTTTTTTTTCACGAGAAACTTTCAGGAAAATATCATACATAATAGTGTGTATCTGATGTAAGGAATATGCATACACCCGGGTTCCCCCTCCCAGTAATATGATTGGCAGGTGTCAGTCATAAATACAGACTGATGTGGAGATACAGGACGACGCCTATTGGCTACGCCTATTGTCTACGCCTATTGCCTACCACTACGACGAGGACCAGTGCATTACGGTTACCTGCTAGATTGTCTTACGCGGTTACAGTAGCGAACAACCACTTTGCTACTTCGAACAAATATATCCCTTTCCGGAACATAGCAGTATCCAAATTGCAGGTTCCGTGACAAATATCAGGAAACCATAGACCAACTAATCTTGGGATATTCTGTATTCGTACCAAATGGATATTAAAATTGTCACGATAGATTGGGGCAATACTTACACTAGAAAATGTGCAAACACTTTGGAAAAGACGTTAAATTACGCTGGTATAAACATCATCCAGCACCGGTTACAGAAATTTACAGTCGGGAAGATTGAAGCAAAGAGGCCGGACATAATTGTCAAAAACCGCAAAGAAAAAAAAAACAAACTTGCCTACCAATTGATGTGGCTTGCCCCGCGGACAGTAACATAGAAACCAAGGAATTTTGAAAACAATGGAAGTATAAAGACATTGGAAATCGAAAAAAAAAAACAGCGAAAATTGAAAATAAGATTGGTACTAGCCATCGTAGATGCGCTTGGAATGATGAAGAAAGTAACGCAACATTGCATTAAAAAATCCCTGGAAATTTCAGGTTAAGAGAAATACAAAAAATTGTCTGAATAAGTACAGCCTACAACACTGAGAACTTTGTCCATGCAACGCTAGAAATGATATGAGAGTTAGAAATAGAAATCATAGAATTTAGCCCTAACACACCACTACCTGACTTTGGTTTCCCCGCAGACATGGAAGGTCGTTTGTAGAATAATAATAATAATAATAATAATAATAATAATAATAATAATAATAATAATAATAATAATAATAATAAAAGTTCAGCTACTAATAAATAATAATAAACTCGTGAAAGTGCAGGAAAAGAGGTAGAAATCTCTGCACAGCTTGGATAGATTATCGTAAAACCATTGATATTGTGCCACACTCTTGGATCCCTAAGGCTTTGAAAATGTACAAAGTCTCCTCGGTGATAATAAATTTCCTTAAATATAGCATGGAACTCTGGAAAACCAAATTATATTAGGTTGGTGCAAAACTAATGTCGTTTTCTCACATATGTTACTATGTGAGAAAACGACATTATTTTTTAACCAACCTAATACCTAAATCACACCAAAGGTACTGTCACGTCTAATTATTTGAATATCCGACAAGGAATCTTTCAAGGAGACTCCCTGCTTGTCTGTACTTAATCAGCCTTTCGCATGAAGTAAACATTAATAACTACGAATACATTGTGTATACAGCAGAAATCCAAGGAAATAATAATAATAATAATAATAATAATAATAAAAGCTGAAACGGAAGGTTTTATACTTGCTGCACAGGATCAGTGCTTGTTAACTAGAAATTCTCAAGCAGGCATACTAAAATATTGTGTTAGTGAAAAATACAGGTTCTGTGATAATTACCCAGAAACAATTAACGATCTTGTATCAGATTGCACGCACCAACTGAATATAAAACCCGGCATAACAGAGTTGGCCAATATCTGCAATGGGAAATCTGTAACTTCTACGGAAAGGAAAATGAAACGAAGTGGTATGAACTCCACCCAGATCCGGTTACGGAGATAGGACCTGTTACAATTCTATGGGACTACACAATACACACTGACAGAAAAATCAAAGCCAACCACCCTGACATTGATATTAGAGATTGCACACAAAAAGGTGCCTCGTTATTGATATGACAGTCCCTGCAGACTGCAATGTCTCTTTGAAGATATTCAAAAAGCTATCAAAATACGAAGAACTTGAAATCGAAATCTCAAAAATGTGGCACATGGGAACAACAACAATCCCTGTTGTAGCTGGAGCCCTCGGATTGGTTAGAAAAAAGATTCAATTAGACTAATTGAAAGGATTCCTGGAAGCCCATGCCTTAAAGAAATACAAAAAAAAATGTTCTCACGACTACACCTTACGAATGGTTTTATCTATCTCTCTCTATATATATATAACGTCATCCACAGACAGACTGTTTCGGCATCCCACAGATCATCAATGTGGCTAGACATCCGGTTGACTCTAGCTGGGAACGAAACCCGACTGAATTGGTGTCAGTCGGAGATTCTACCACTAAGCCGTCGGCGCACGGTGAATCAAGTGGAATTTGTAGGTGGATTTTTAGCGAATTTACTTTTAGAAACACGCCCAGTGACTGACAGTGACTCAATTCGCTATGCGAAGAGTCTCGCTAGATTAGCTATAATAGTCACTGTTTTACAAACCCATACGTACTCCCTAGAGAGCTCAATTGTAATTAATTTTTGTATACATACATACATACACACACACACACACACACATATATATATATATATATATATATATATATATATATATATATATATATATATATATATATATATAATAAATTAACTGATTTAAAATGTTTTTTTCGCTACACAGTGATAACCATGTGTCAAAAATGGAAGCTAAAAACTTAATATCAATGCTCTGTAAATTTACAATGAGCACTATTTTGTAAAAAATAAAAATTATCAATAAGAACACCGGATTATATATCTTACTGTTCTTTCTTTTTATTTATATATATATATATATATATATATATATATATATATATATATATATATATATATATATATATATTATATATATATATATATATATATTGTCAGTGGAAAATCTCATCATGCGATTTCTAATCTTAGGTCTCTGGGCGGGACCCGGAACGAAATGTGTACACATCAGAAATCAAAGGAATAATAATAATAATAATAATAATAATAATAATAATAATAATAATAAGCTGTCAAAATACAAGGACCTTGAAATAGAGGTCTCGAAAATGTGGCATATGGGAACATGAACAATCCCTGTTGTAGTTGGAGCCCTAGGACTGGTTGGAAAAGATTGCAGTAGACTAATTGCAGGGATTCCTGGAAGCCCATGCCTCAAGGAGATACAAAAAATTTTTATGACAAGTACAGCCCACACTTTACGAAGGGCTCTATCTATGTAATTATTTTATTTTATTTTTTTTTTTTTTTTGTCAGTGAAAAGTGTCATGATGCCATTTCTAACCTTAGGTCCCTGGGTGGGACCCGGAAAGAAATGTGTAAACGCCAGAAAGCAAAGAAAATAAAAATGATAATAATAATCTGATATGCAAAGAATAAAACGGCGAAAATTACCCTATCCATAAAACAACATAGAAAA